>BSBK01003875.1:0-600000 GCA_027943335.1 Chamaecyparis obtusa
ATATATATATATACTATATATATATATATATATATATATATATATATACATATATATATATATATATATGTATATATATATATATATGTATATATGTATATATATATATATAATTATTTGGTTGTCTATTATACCATATTGAATGGAAAGCTTTGCCAAGTCAATATGGTATAATAGACAACCAAATAATTATATATATATAATGAATGGAAAAAGAAATAAATTTATTGAGATTTTATTTCTTTTTCCATAAAAATATTGTTATTTGGGGCTTTGCCAACTCAATTTTGTTTGGTTTGAAAATGGGCATACCTATATGAAATATTGTTATTGGATGTCCATGACATGGCATTGCGTGGAAAGCTTTGTCTGCCTTGACAAGGCAGAATCTGATATAACAATGGAACGTTCTTCGCTATTTACTTCATTCTCTACTCTCGCGGTCAAGAATAAGATAAAGATTACCATGGTCTCCACTTGTGTGACAAGGACAAGCCACAAACCATGATTAAACATGGGCCCACTCCCCCTTAAATTAGTCCCTCTCTCCATAACTTTTCATGCTTTCAACTTTCCACGAAATTTCGTTGGACAATTTCTTTCAAGTCTCTCATCACAAGCACAAGAAGTCGCCAAGACACAACAACTAACACACAAGCCATTAGCCTTATTTCAACAACGACTTGATCTTGGTCTTGGTCAAGCCACAAACATTTCTCGTGATTGTTTTCCCTGCATGGAAAATAAAAACAACTACCAAAGAAGCGCAGTTGTGTTCTAGGATTGAAGAAATTTTTAGAAAGAAAGTGTAAAGTGTACCAAAAGTAATATACTTGAAATGGCTCTCGATGATTATGAATTAAATCTGCAAACTAAAATTGTTAGGTGGAAATGCTCTCGCTATGCGAACTGCAACATGAAATTCTTTCATAAACCCTGACACATCAAATTGGGAATGAAAGGCCTGGTGTGGTCGGTTCAAGCCCTGGCATTGCAAAACCCTAGTGAATATTCCTTCGATATCATGGATGTCAAACGAAAAGAAACCCCTTTGTTTTCATCAAAAGCTACGATGCCCAATTTACCTACAAAGTTCGAGCTTCTACTTGCAGGGTACAAAGCATCCATGAAGACTATGCGCAGGGTAGACGAAGCGCTGGATAAATTGTATGCTTTTTCCCGTTTGTTTTCCCTTGCTGGAAAAGATAAGCGGTGGTGGATTTTTCTCGATGCCGAGATCATGGCAATGGCTTGTGAGTCTACAAACGAGGTACTTTCCAAAGCAACGGAAGTAGCGATGGCTATTCTTGTTGATCCAATCGAGTCCCCTATTTTGATAGGTGGGCAGTAGAGCAAGAGCTATGAGAGATCAGGATGGTGGATTGACAAATGGATGGTTGCAGATGAACTCTGGGCGATCAATTATTTTCAACGAGATGGTTGGAAATGCATGATGAGACTGATTCAAGTAGACGCCATGGAGAAAGGAAATGTTGTTTAGTGGTGCAGAGTTCGAATCTTTGACGAACCCAATCCCAATTTCTAGTTTGAGGTTGTTGTCCATGAGTTTTTGGATGGCGATGACGTGCTTCTACACGATGGTGTGGCCAATGACTGCGCACTCAGTATGCGGGTGTTTTTAACGGAGTCTGTGCAAGTGGTTTGTTCTCAGGAGGGACTTGAAATCGGGACCTCGTTGGGATTGGGTTACCTGCTGCCTGACTTGGTGAGAGAGTACATCAGGTCTTCCCTGAGGTGAAATGAGGGAGAAGTAAGTAATAAGAATGTTGTGGAAGGTCTTCTCCAGCATTTGATTAGGTATCTAGCTTTTCTGGGGCAAATTTTTGTGATTTGTGGGAAGAAAAGGCCATTGAATGTTCCCTAGAAAAGTACTTGCAGTGACATTTGCAAGGCTAGAAAGCAATGCTACAAGGATGCAATTGCAGCTTTTCTGCCTGACCTGAAGATTTTAGAGGAGGAAAGGGCAAGAAGGAGAGAGCAGTATGTGAGAAGTTTGTACACAAATTCAAAGGAGGGACGCAGACAACTTGGAGTTCTGGTTAATGTGGACGACGAAGATACCGAAGAATATAAAAATGAAAATGCAATTGGTTATGGAGAGGTGGTTGTGAGAGTGATGAAAATGGTTAGCATTAAATTTGTAATTTAATTTTTTTTGTTTTTATTTTTGTTTTTGGTGTCCTTTCACTATGCAAAAATTTCGAATATATTATCCACCATTTGTAAGAAGTCTTCCTTGAATTCACAATATATGATAATTGTTTTGTGATATGATGATTATTTTGTAAATAGGACGCGGCTATCCTCCCGAAAGAATGCACCATCGTACAGAATTTTAACATTTTGACATACATAAAACCACATAAAAAGGCATAAACGAGACCATGGGATCCCCAACAAGAAAGGACATGAGTTCTTTGTTTCAAATGATGATGAGATGTGTAGCAAAGTACGTGAAAGGTGAATTAGACTGGAAAAAAATTAAACCATTTAGTCCAATGCATTGAAAAATCTAACAGCATAAGTAGACAGTAACTGTGCTAAGGAGACTGCGAAGAAAGGACATGAAACAAATAGTTCGGTGTGGCGTAAAATGTTAGGGGTTACTATGTCTGGTAACAGTGACAGGACAATGTCAGCGACAGTTACATTTATAGTTACCTATTCTACAGATATAATTACATGGAAAACATAAAAAATGAGCTAACGGTGAAGATATAAATGAGAAATTTTCACGTAAGGTACTTGGCCTATCACTGCAATCGGTCCACCATTTGAATAACCACCCAAATAACCTTTTTCAGGCGGCTTTAACAGATGTTATGTGGTCCCCATTAACATTGACAAGCACGGACAGGTGGCATTATGGCGTTATCCCTTGAAGTACTTAGTGAAGCTCTTTTAACGTTTGCGGGATAATGCCTGTTTGATGCGTGTCCTGATTCCTTTGACTTGAAACTCATCGAGACAGTAACCATGCGAAGGAGACTACAAAGGAAGGACATGAAACAGACAGTTAGGTGTGGTGTAAAATGTTGGAGGTTACTACGTCTGGTAGCAGTGACTGGACAATGTTAGCAACTGTTACATTTAAAGTTATGTGAACATGTTGAAAACATAGAACACTTGGCATAGCGCACATGCGCACTTACATTAGGGCATCATAAATGTAATCGCGCAAGCTATATCAATCAATTCGCTCAAGTGAGACCAAACAAATAATGGTTACATATTCTACAAAGAAGATGGCATAGAAAACACTGCTGCATTCGATAATCTGACGACCGATGTAGAGATATTCATTTTTTATGGATGCAACCGAATGTTACAGTGGTTAGTAACTGGGCCTATGTGACATTAACCACCCAAATAACCTTAACCTTCACCTTAACAGATGCTACCATGGATAGGTGGCAATGAGGCGCAATCCCATTAAGATAATAGAAGAGTTGACCTTGAGTTTTAAGGGATAGCGCCAACTGTAAGATCAAAAATGATGTAACGGTCAAGATATTGCTAGGTGGTCCCCATTCACAACTGCAGATAGGTGGCCTTATGGTGTTATCCTTTGAAATACTTACTAAAGGTCTTTCAACCTTCACGGGATCATGCCTGTATGACGCGTGTCCCAATTCCTTTGCCGGTGACATAGAAAGCAGACGGTTTTGTTATCGACATCACACTTGCACACTTGCACACATGTGCACATATAATCAAAAACACATAACATTTTCCATAATCACTGATGCACACCTAGAAAGGAAAACACGTGGCAATTAGGCGTGATCTTGTTAAGATAATAAACGTTCATCTTGAGGATTAAGGGATAGCACCAACTGTTAGATCAAAAATGATTTAATGGTCAAGATATTGCTAGGTGGTCCCCATTCACAATCGCGGACAGGTTGTGCACTTGCGCACATATCACAACCGCAGATAAGTTGTTGCACACTTGCGCACATATCACAACCGCAAATAAGTTGTTGCACACTTGTGCACATATCATCAAAAACACATAATAGTTTCCCACGGGAAAAGGACCAGGGAATTAATTGCCACCAACTCCCTTACCCTGTGTCTTCATTTGCATTTAATGCAGTCAGTATGAAGTCCCGGGAAATTTTTCCTTATAATTATGTTTTATAAGTTACCAATGTAATTAGGTTTACTTACTCTGAAGTTAATAGTTGTTCATTCTTTCAAAAGATCTCTGTGTTTCCTATCAAGTAAATAGTGGTTCATCCTTTTGAAAGATCTCTGGGTTTTCTGTCAAGTTAATAGTGGTTCATCCATTTGAAAGATCTCTGAGTTTTCTGTCAAGTTAACAGTGGTTCACCCTTTCGAAAGATCTCTGGGTTTTCTGTCAAGTTAATAGTGGTTCATCCTTTCGAAAGATCTCTGGGTTTTCTGTCAAGTTAATAGTGGTTGACCCTTTTGAAATATCTTTGTGTTTTCTGTGAAGTTAAGCGTGGTTGATCCTTTCGAAAGATATCTACGTTTTCTGTCAAGTTAATAGTGGTTTGTCTGATTGAAAGGACTCTATGATTTCTGTTAAGTTAATAGTAGTTTGTCTATTTCAAAGGGGAAAAGCAACTTGCATTTTTATGTGAAATTGGTAGTAGTTTGTCCATTTGGAAGGGGAAAAGCACTCTGTGTTTGCTTTGAAGAGGGCTTCACTAGGAGACAAAAAAGATTGTGTATTTTTGGCTGAATTTATAAAATAGAAGAGAAACCCACAACAGGTGTGTTATACATATAAATTTTTGAAGTAGCATTTATATTTATTTGTATTTGTGTGAATTTTGTGGGAGTTACAGTACGTCCTTACAGTAGTTTGTCTAAATATTTTTAAAAATATGATTTGTTTTTGGTTTTGAACATTAGCATGTATTCATGTCACATTACTATAGAATTATTGTTTTAACAGTTAATGGATTTTGTTTTAACGTAAATTATCATTTTACCCTAGAGTTAATGTTTGAGTGGCTCAAGATTGACCTTGATCAATCATGTAATGTACAAGAATGAACCTAAAATTTTAATCATTAAATTGAAATTCAAATCTCCCTATCCATTTCTAATACTACTTATGTATTGACATAGCACACATTTGTGTGGCGTGTTATTATGTCATAGTATTTAAAGACCTTCAATGTACCATTAATTAATATGTTTGATTTGTGGCTGAATTTTTAAAATAGAAGAGAAGCCCACAACAGGTGTGTTGTATATAAAAAAAAATTAAGCAACATTTATATTTATTTGTATTTGTGTGAATTTTTAGGGAGTTACAGTATGTCCTTACAGTAGTTTGTCTGAATAGTTTAAAAAATATGATTTGTTTTTGGTTTTGAAGATTAGCATGTATTCATGTCACATTACTATAGAATTATTGTTTTAATAGTTAATGGATTTTGTTTTAACATAAATTATCATTTTACCCTAGAGTTAATGTTTGAGTGGCTCAAGATTGACCTTGATCAATCATGTAATGTACAAGAATGAACCTAAAATTTTAATCATTAAATTGAAATTCAAATCTCCCTATCCATTTCTACTACTACTTATGGATTGACATAGCACACATTTGTATGGCATGTTGTTATGTCATAGTATTTAAAGACTTTAATGTACCATTAATTAATATGTTTGATTTGTGGCTAAATTTTTAAAATAGAAGAGAAGCCCACAACAGGTGTGTTGTATATATAAATTTTTTAAGCAGCATTTATATTTATTTGTATTTGTGTGAATTTTTTGGGAGTTACAGTACGTCCTTATAGTAGTTTGTCTAAATAGTTTTAAAAATATGATTTGTTTCTGGTTTTGAACATTAGAATGTATTCATGTCACATTACTATAGAATTATTATTTGAACTATGAATGGATTTGGGTTTTGATATGGTTGGGTTGTAGATTCACGAGGAGCACCAAAAATATTGTAGTTATAGGCTTTGGGTGTCCATGGAAAAAGAAAAACTAGTCTGGTCGTGAATGTGTAGGGTATGCCTGCTCCTTCAATGACCATGAAAAAACACACAATGAAATGCCAAAATGTTCGAAAATACTCTGTAGTTTCTATATGTAGTCATGCACAGAAAAAACAAAATCGATTGGAATGATGAAAACAGAGAATAGTGCGCAGCCCTGTGCACTTTGCCTTTCATCTATGTTATATTTAATTGCTATTGCGTGATTGAAAACCAACATTTTTACACCAACATAGGTAAGTTGCGAAAGCGATAGTTTCTCATATCAGCAGAACATTGCCCATTGCAAGGGGCCGAAAGTAATGAAGTGATCACCCAACTTTTCACCAATTTCACAAATAGTATTGGCTTTTCCATTTGCAAAAAAAGAACAATGTTAGCTCTGGCTATCATGGTAATAATGCCCATTGGAATGGTTGTAATGTGTCTCACTGAAGAAAAAGTGATTCGAATAGCTAAAATAGAGAATAGGCCGCACCTGCGTACTTACTCTTTCGTCCATGTTGACAAATATGGCATAAATATTACTGCCAATTAAACCTTAAACTTCACAAAATATATTTAATCACACAAGCGTAATTGAAAAGCAGTGTTTGAAAAAATATTACTGCCAATTAAACCTTAAACTTCACAAAATATTTTTAAATCTTCAGTAACGTAGGTAAGTGGGACTCACAATAGAGAAAAGAGGGTGTAATTTGTGTCCGTAATTTGTCACAGCGAAGAGAGTAAATTATGCGGATTGTGCAATGTCAGCATGTATTTCATCCACACGACAAATGCGAAAAACCCAGAACACTTTATTAAGCGGAATAGCAAAAGGAAGGTACACTGATAGAAGTTATCATTTATCGGTATATTGGCCATCGTCAGGGGTCAAAAATCTTACAGTTAAGAGCTGACTTATGCTGATAGTGAAAACAAAATAGTTCACATTGATAGAACCTATCGGCATAGCATTTCCCATCAGTTTGGGGCACAATTCTTACTCTGATGCCCTGAGTTATGCTGATGTCGAAAACACACAACAGCTTATGCAGAGGCACAAGATAAAATAAAGTTATGCTGATAGAAGTTACGGGCATAACATTGCCCATGGGGATGGGTCTTGTTAGAGCTTTTCCTTGCAAGACCAAACTTGAATAAATATATGAGCTTGATTCTCAGATTATGCACTCAAGTTTGACAAGAAACAGTCTAATTGATGAGGATTGAGAGGAATCATCCTTCTTCTTTGAGCTCCACATCACTCAGGCGAGTATTGCCTTATCTGCACACTCATGACTCTTCTTGATAAACAAAAGGCCTGCAGACAGATTACTATGGAATAGCTTTCAGACCCCTATGGGTATCCAATACCCCAATGAAACCAAATCTTATGCAACAGCTGTATTTGCATAGAATGAATCTGAAAACTAGAATGGACCTCCTACTACTACTACCAACATGAAAGGGAAAGGTACTTCATTTGAATGATTGATGTTGGGTTGAAAGGACCCTAAAATACCCTTAGTCTCTCATAGACTAGTGCCTTATCCAATGGGCAATAGAGTCAAATACATCACTGCAGCAGAGAGCTATGAAATAAGAAGACAATACACTCTAATATGTTGATGCCTTACATCAATCATACACCATTAATCAGACTTTACTTCAACAATCTACCTGTGTACCCAGACATGCTATCACCTATTCAAAGGATTTTAACCCCCCCCTTAGAAGAGACCTATAAACAAGCGATACATTAATCAACATCCACTGAAAGACAAGCATGAAATACCCTTGATACCCCAGCTCATACACATCTAAAAACCAATCTTGAACTCAGTTATCTCTATGAAGACAACTCTAGTGCACACATAGGAAATGCAAATAGAAATATTAAACACCCTTGATGCTATAATCAACAAGTTTAGGATTCAAATGGAGATAATCTGATAATAGTACAAATATATTGAAATCTTATACATAAGACAAGCCTGTTACAACTTATATTCTATTCTCAAATCCATAAAGGAAAGAGGGAACACCCTATATATAGAGAAGAAGGAAAATATCAATAAGAAAAGGACCCTTCATGGAACTAGCTCTCAGAAGAAAACTCGAACCCCCATAAATAGTAAAAACAACTACAATATATACCACTAATCATCTTGGGATCCCAAAAAATTAGGATGCAACAAGCTACGAATGACTAGGGAAAGGGTTAGGGTTTCCACCCACCAAACCAACTGAAACTAATCAAAATTATTACAAGGGAGAAAACCCAAGCAACCTAGCATAATCAAATCCAAGAATGATCCTCATTTATGATAGTTCTCAGAGTAGTGTACTGAAGATCATGAATTCACCATGTCACACAATCTGATCGATCACCTGCAACATGCCTTGAGCAACACTTACCCATTCCTTCACGGTACCAATCTTCTACAATCAATCATCAAACTCTCTGGACCACTCCGTAGCAGTTGACAAAATCAAATCTACCAGATCCAGCCGCTCAAGAATTGAATATTAGTCCTTTTGTCACTGAAAACCCTTTAAAATATTCAAATTTGAACTGCAATGGTTAATTAGCCAGTTTAAAACACAACCGTCGATTTTACTATTTCCTGGTAGATCGGGCGGTCCTCATTAATCTCCATAACAGTTACAAACCCTTTGAAAAGTCTATGGCCACATCAACACACCACAACCAATAAAAATTGAGGCAATCAGCATCACGTAGCACATCAGGTGCACTACACGTAAGCCTTTTAATCGGACAGTGGGTGCATGATCTCATAGCTTAGAAAGATTCCATGAGATCATGCGCCAGTCGTAGATCTTTTGCACTGTCATTCTTCTTGAAATATTCAGGCCCACTGACACATCCTTGTCATCAAACCCACTCAACCAATCAAAACAAAAGAAATCTCCAACACCTGGCAAACGGTCCCACAAAGAAATGTTGTTTCATTATCCACGTTGACCAATGAGAAACTGCCACCTGTGCATACCTGGTAATGGACACACTACCTATCAGCATCAAATCAGACAATGGGTGCATGATCACATGGGGAAATAATATTCCTTATGATCATGCAAAAACTGTAGATCCAACCAAACTGCCAGAAGAAAACCCCAACTGCTCGCCAGATCGTCGAAGGTTAAAGAACTAACTACCAGGATTGTGAGACCGTGCGACTGAGAAAAACACTTAGTCACCGAATGAAAGGCACTTCACTACCAAAATCAAGAGATCCCATGAATACACAGTCGCTCAATCACTGAACAGAAGAATTAACCGCCAGAAGACTGGAGATCAAGCGACAGGAAAAACTAAAAGAACTGGGACCCGCACAATCACAACAGCAGAAATAAGAAAACCTAATGCCAAAGATTAGCTGCGAAGAAGCGAAAGGTCAAAAACAACCAGGGTATTTGTATTAACACAAGGGTAACAAAGGAAAGCAAAAACATGGAGGGTTTTTATACTTAGATAATTTTGACACCACCTGACATGAAAGAATTATTTTCAGCAGACCTTGAAACTTGAATATCTCCTTGGTTTCAACACTTTAGGATGTGTGATCAAAACTGGAGCAAGGTGACACATTGGAGGACATGAGGCTAAGAGAGAAAGTGATGAAACATTGAGGATCTTGTTCGCAAGCTGAAACAAGTTGCAGCAAGGCAGGACAACTTCAGGAAAATTGCGAAGACAAGACCAATTTCATAGGATTTTTGCATTGACGGGAAATTGGTCTAACAGGTCCAAAATGCCAAATGTTAGAGTGATAACCCGAGTAATGTCGATAGGGAAAGCACAGAACACTTTATGCACCAATATAGTATAAGTAATTTTGATGCAAAGCGGACAGCCAGAAGTGCCCACAAGGACAAAAAGTAGTCCTCAAAACTCTTAAAAAGGTTCCAGGTAGGGATTAAAAGAAAGTTCCCCAATAGTAAGTGCCTCTCACAGTTATCACAAGTGTAGGAAATGACTTGATCCTAGGTTATCACAACCTAATCAACAAGAGTACTCAATTACTGAGTCCTATGAAGTCTTCCAGGTCCAACTAATCAGTAGCCGACAACCAGACACTTAGGTTATTATGCACAAATTTTCCTCAATTGTTACAATAAGAACCAGGGGTGACCATACACTTTGATTGTTCTAATTAGGTTCCTGAGACAAGAGCGCAACAAATCATATGCCACAGACACATGAATTTGGGCATATTAGTCTTACTGTTCTAGTTCTAGTCTTGTAGCCTTTCAGAAGCATAAATGATGACTATGAACACACTATTCCACACAACCTTACTGACTAATCATTTATTCAGGTACCCTTTTGGGCTTAGTAAAACTTGGTAAGAGAGCAAGACTTGATTGTGAATGCAAGACACAATGGAATGCTGATTTCACCTTCCAAGTAGGCCTAATTAGGGTATGGTTTGCACTACAGGTACCTCTTCTATACATCTAAATCTAGATCCAATGCTTGGATCATGTGAGGATATATCTGAGACTATGAAATACCAAGTCATGGGGCTTGGTGATTGTCCAGTAGCGAATTGTGTGGACTAGTGTCACAATTTAGAAGGTGCACACATGGGTATGTACACATAGGGCATCAATAGAAATCCACTTCCCTACAAGTTGAGGACATGCACCTAAAAATTCTTAAAGAACATATCAAAAACATGAATTGCACCAAGGGCCATCAAATTCCCATGGTGGAATTGGAAATTACCCACAATTTTTGGGGAAGTCTGGTTCAGGGCTCTTGATCCAGAAAAGTAGTTATTAAACTTGAATAACTTTCAACTCTAAGGGGAATAGAACATGTGATCAAGAACTAATGAAACCAAAACATAGGTGTAACCGAAAATGTCAGTCTTTCATGCTCAGGCCTCCATACACGTCTGTATGAATTTTCTGATACTCTGAATTACAAGAAAATAGTTATATTTTATATTGATTTCGAATGCCAAATTACATCATATTACCTTCCACCTGCCTGTGAGGGCTTATGAAGGTATTTCCCAATGGTTACAAACCAATTTTTAAACTATGTAGTCATTGGGAAGTTAATTACAATCTTTGGCAAAATTTGTCAAAGTTGCTGGCAACTTTACAACTTTTGTTGCAACATTTTGCAACTTTTTATCCTAGGTGACCAAACTTGGTCCAAACCTAAATGTAATGATCCAACATGGATCAAAACCATTAAATCTTTAAAATAGCAAAATCCTAAGTTTTTAGGCCCTTTGACCATCTTTGACCATAGTTGACGAAGGGCTTATACTTGTGCCAATCCTGGAACTAGGTCTTATGATTTGGTCTAGATGCCTAATTGATATATGTAACATAATCTAGAAGTTCCTAGGGCTTTGATGAAGCATTATTTATTGTGGGTGCTCCTGCACCAAATTTTATCCCTATAGAAGTCATGTGTGTAACATTGCCCATCGAGAGTGGCTATAAAGCTTACATCGAGGTATTTGCGACTTACAATATAGAAAACAGTTGAAGTTTTCCAACGCGTAATTGCGCACTTTAAAAAAAAAAATTGTGCATCTTATGTTGAATCACGCAATCGGCAGCTAATGTCCATAGAAAATGCACCAAAGACAATAAAAATATGATAAACTTATTTTGATCGGATTTGCGAAAATAGTGTTGGTGTAAATTTACTGAAAATGGGTTCTATTTTCATATTTTTTGAAATTTTGTCAACGTTGCATTTTGTAAGGAGCCTAGACACGTATGTTATGTTTTTTGACAACCCTTTAATGTTGTCAATGAACGATAGAATTTGTTTTTTGATAGTTTTTATTAGCAGTTTGTGGTGATGGGTAGAAAATGCAAGTGGCACCTACTTGCGCAACTTGAAGTGCAAGATGGAGGCGGTGGTGTGCATCCTTTCTCATCTAATGAAATTGATTGGAGTCTAATTGGTGTGGAAGATGATGAGGTGATGGACTTGTGTGTGGCAATTCCAGTCAATAGAATTGAGGCTTTTGTCACAGGGGAGTCAAAGAGGGAAGGCATGGAATGTGCATTTGTTCATGTGAAGCACATAGAGCATAGGCGGGAAGAGTATAGAGAAAACACAACCAAGATATATTCTGCGTGAGTAGAAATAATCATCATTATAAATGCTATCACAAATTGTCATAATTCATTTATTGTTTACAGTAGGACTCTCTTTATGTGTAGTTATTGGTGTTCATTTGGGCCAGCTGATAAGAGGAACAATGCACAGCCAGAGAAACGCGTCTGTCACTTTATAAAGAAAAGGGGTTGTCAATGCCACTTCAACGTTAAGGTTATGTTTGGTAGACCGGACATGGCTATTTTGAGTTTCACTAAAATGTTTCACGTAGATGCGGATGGTATAGATTGTCATGGTGTAAATGATCTGAGCAATGAGCCATGTTGTGAGTTTGTACCTCACCTTTCTACGGAATGCAAGGCTTACATAGAGGACCTATTGGCAATGGATGTTAGTGTGGATGCTGTCATGGACAGACATCTGAATGATCCATATTTTTTGGGTATGTTGCAGAGGAGAGATACCTTCCTAACGCAAAAAGATGTAATGAATGCATGGAGAAGAGTGAAGTCCAGCCAAAGACATGTTCATGACCTGACTAGTATCCTTAAATGGAAACAATTGGATGAGAATAATTTCTTCTATTGGCAGCAGCCACAGAATGATGGGAGACCTTTCATTATGGGTATCCAAACCCCATGGATGCTTGATATGATGGTTTGAAACTCACACAATTCTATAATCTCCATGGATTTGACATTTTCCACCAACAAATATGGGGTGAGACATCTACAATCCTATTGCAGTGAGTAGTGAAAAGTCTTTCGTATTTGTTATGTGTCATTAATATATTACAGTCATGGTCATTGTGTTTGCCACGTGTAGTATCAATTTTACTCACTGCTTGTGTTTGACAAGCAACAATCTGGGGTTCTTGTTGCATGGGTTGTGTCCTCCCGTAACATGATTGAGGACATCGAAGGGTGGCTATCCATTATTTGTAGATGAGGAAAGGAGGCTAGAAACAGGTGGATGGTGAATGCTTTCTTGACTGACGATGCCAACCCCAAGATATAGGCCATTCAGTAAGTTCTTTATCTGTTAGTTTGACTTGGCATTCCAACTGGCATTTCAACTCCATATGGAATTATGTTTACCCACTTTTTGATCAGTGACACCAGTAATGCTCCTATTCATGTGCACCGGGGCATCTTTTCAGTGTCATGTCATTTTATGCACTTGGCACGTGTGTCGGGCATGGCTGAAGAATGTGCAGAAGTATGTATCAAAAGATTGAGCAAAGGCAATGTTTCAACACCTCGGCATGATAATGATGAAAATGGGTGAGAGTGAGGAAATCACTTGTAGGTTATTATCTAATTTTTTTGATGAGTTTTCTGATTAGCCGCAATTTCTAGACTATTTGTATAGGACATGGTGTAAAGGGGACGACCGTATAGGTAAGAGATCTCTATCTTTTTCTACAACCATTTTTAATTTTGCAATACTTGTTCTATTATTTAGAGTGCATTTCCTTTAATGCTAGTCATGCATTGTACACACAAAAATGTGGGCAAAAAGCTCTAGAGTCTTCCCACATGCAAATCAGGACACAAATGCCGCTATAGAATCGTACCATTGCACGTTGAAGATGCGGTACCTTTGCGACCATCAAAAGAAATGTACACGTTGGATGGGTCATCTATACTTCACCCTTGTTTACAAGATGGAACCATTCTACAGGCAAAAGGAGAAGTTACAAGATGTTGGTTTCATCAGGAACTACAGGGTGGAAAGTTTGGAGAAAAGTATAGAGAAGGCAAAGGCAATTCCTGATGATGATTGCTTTCTCGATGAAAGTAGACCAGGATTCTACTTTGTGAGAAGCCAGACGTCGTGCACTTTTTATTTGGTCAGACCTTGTGGTGAACACGGTTATGTGTGTGATTATCCTTGGGCCCTACAGGGAAATACATGCAAGCACGCGTTGAAGGTTTCAGCCATGACTGCAGGAGGCGTTAGTGGCAAGTGAATGTTTTTGTGGCCATTTACTCTGTATTCGAATGATGTAATTTTGGTATGGATTTGTGCATTCATCGATTGCTTGTAAAATGAATTTTTGAATGTAGGCGATATCCACACGAAGAATGATTTCATCACATTAGAGACGGATAGTTCTCCACCTCATATGGGCATTGAGAATGCAAGACAGGGCACATGCAGTTCAGACTACCCCGAAAGGGCAGTTGATGTTCAATCACCTCTGCAGATAATGGATGAGTGGAATGAATCGATTGGGTTGTCGAAGTCAGTGATGAAAATGAAGCCATAGACACACAACCAGGTGAAATCATTCTCAAAATGCATCGAACGCTTTCTTATTGATCTAGACCAGTCGAGGGCCATGCCATTCAGCCTGACTCCCAACAAAAATCCATCTGCAATGAGCACAGTTCAGATGCGTCCATGGTTTAGCGCTAGTAGGGTTCATGTCCCTCAGAGGTGACAACACATGCGTGGCTCTAACCATGACCAATTGAATGAAGTTTATCCTTTACAGTCATTTGTGTTTCCCACCGGTGGCACCAGGAGGGGGAGGTTTAAGAAGGATCCCTTACATTTTGCAGAACACGATGGGCCCACTTCGTCTACTACAGCAATCGTTGGTGAGCACTTCATTTTTTTAAAACCACATTTGGAGGGAATGGTTGACAGCATTGGATTTTTTTAATTTGATATTCATTTGTATTGGGATTATCCAAACATAATCAGCAATTGTTTGTTATGTTTTGCAACCACTAGCAGGAGCTACCTCGAGGAATTGTCGACAGAGATTGTCTTATGACACTGCCAGTCGTGGTGAAGTTTCCCATGGTAGTTGTAATTAGTTCGCATGCAGAAGATTGTGTTCACCTATTATTTGACAAGGTTTTTAATTGGTAAAGACCCATGCGGTACACAAGTTGATAGTGGAAATAGGAACAAGAAGAAAATAATTATTGGTGCAACTTTTTACCTTTTCACAAGCTCAATATATAGAACCTTGATTTTAAAACTAGCTAAATCCTTACATATATAAAATCGAAATAAAATGACCCTTGAAATGTAACAATCAACTTAACCCTAATCCTAATTCAATGAACTTATAACCAATATTACGAATAAAGATGAGAAAGTGCAGGATTTAAGGGATCACAGTACAAATATATTATTTGTCTCTATTTGTTGTCTTCGCATTGAATGATCAATTTTTTTATGACCTTTTATATGGTACATTTTTTAGTTATCTATTGGAAATTACCATGTTTTTTTAGCATACTTGTTAGTTTGTTGGCAATTGCAGAAACTCTTTGATTCACCTATTGCTTGCTCATATTGCTTAGACATGAACACGGTAATAGAAGCACGCCGTAGGAGGTATTGTCTTCCAGACATAATACCTGTAAAGTTGTTTATAGTTTATAAACATATGTATGTTTCTATTCATCATTACAATTATTATTATTTTCGCTATGTACATCCTTAAATGTGGTTGAGTGTTGTACTCACTATATATGTAGATTTATGGCATTCCGTGTTTGAATGTTCCCACTAGTTCGCATATTTATAGAGCTACCAATTGAGATGCGCGAGTTGATCGTGCAGCATTTCTTTGATGTGGAGTCTATCTGGTGGGGGGTCAAGTTGAGAGTTTGTTCAGATGGTAGGGGCAACCATCATTTGTCAATCACAATAAATGTGTGGAGGTATTATTTGGCATATGTGGTTGATTGACAGTCTATGGTGGTCGAAGCAAGGGTCATTCGGGATGCCATTATGCACTGGCCTGGACATCTCCCTAGGATTGTAATGTGTTGCACCATGCTTGAGACCGCCAGCAGGCTTGAGGGCTGGCACCTACTGCCCAACGACTTCCTATCAGTCATTTGTGCCCTTTTTCTAGGCAACCTAATTCTTCTGGACTACAGTGAAGGGTTCAGGACATGGCAAAGTCAGAGTCCACCTCAGAAATTCGAAAGGATCACTTTGCGATTGCCAAGCCCATAGAGCTGATGTTATCACAATGGAGTTTCATATTGATGATTTGCATACTGTGTATTTTAAACTGACAAAAAACTGTGAAAAAAAGTAGTGTGCTTTGGGCATTTACGTAATTGTGTCTCTGTATTTTCTAAGTTTTTTGTGCATTTATATGGAGCTCAGCCAATCGTACATTAATGTTTCAGTTGTATGTGGACAAATGATTGTGTACCCGATAATTCTTTCAGTGCTTTGTGTTCCTGCCAGTGGTAAAAGATAATGTTTTGTACTCGCGCTTGATATAGTAATGTGTTCTACCAATCACCCATTCTCCCAGCAATTCTCATTGGTGCTGTTGTAAAAGGAAAAAGTTTGGTAGTTCCATTTGTATGGTTATCTAATGATAAGACTATGAGTTTTTGGAGTTTAGAAGAGGAATTAATCTTTTTATGTGCCTCTTGAGTCAAGTTGAAGTTCTTGAATTTGGTTCTGGGTCAAGATATGGGCCTGAGGTTTTGATGTTTATTTTGGATGGTCTCTGTCAAATGACAATGATAAACATTTTTATCTGATTTGTTGATTTCTTTGGGTCTTTGATTAACTGGAAATCCATGTAATCATGTAGATGATTCTGTTGGGTATATTCTTAATTTTCTAAGGTTCTTGTCCAATTTTTATTTTAGTCTCCTTGTAAGTGCTTTGCCTAGTCTAGGGTTTGTAAAATTCATTAAAAAATTGTCATGTCCAAGCTTAAAAAAAACCCTTACCCTAGGTTTTGTCCTTAAAGAATTTCAAGTTCATGTCAAAATCCTCAATTCAACCCTGAAGTCTTCTAATTCATGGTTACTTTTTGGCCACTTAAGTTCTTAAAAGTGCATGTGACTATTTCCTTTAGGTGTTCCCTGAGTCGTGTAATGTTATTTTGCATCGTTAAGCTTTTCAGCGAACTGGGGAATGTGTCAAACCCATGTTAAGTGTTGTGTTTAGTCACGTAATCTCTAAATCTTCCAGTGGCTACCTCAAAACATTCAGCGAATTGGTGAAAGTGTTATCTTTTATTCGCTTGATATCTGGCAATTTCATGAAAGCATCTAGTGATTGCCCAAATGTGTGTTCGCGTAATCTCCCATTTCCTGGTGGTTTCCTGATGACATTAAGCAAACTAGCTAGCGGCTTATGTCTTCTCTTTAGTCACGTGTTCACAAAATGGTGGCCCCTATTCAGATGAAATGGTACAGGTGGACCCGATGTCAAAGGATGCTAATGTGTCAAATGATTGTTGATTACAGAAGGAATGATGTGGCAGGATGTAAGGCGGGCCCAGGTAGAGGTCTAAGGTTAGCGGCCCGATGGATTTCAATGCTTTTCACTCATTCACAAAATGAGATGGAGGTACTTTAAATTGACTGGTGATTCAACGAATGTGTATTCGTGTAATCGTTAAACTAAATAGCAAGGAGGTAAATTTTTCTACAAATTGGTTGAACCCTTCTGTCGCCAGTTCGCCAAATATGACCAGGATGAGTTTCTTTCCTTTGTTCGCCGATTCACTAAAGTTAAACATGAGTTAAGAGTTTCACTTCGCAAATAGGAATTGCCTTGTCGCATGGTTGCTAAAATTTAACCTGAGGACATATGTTAAGTTAAGACATAAAGCCTGTGAAATGTAAGGATCTAACTGTACTGATTCAAAGTTAATTCAGGTTTAAGTGTGGACCGTTGATATGTTGTTGGTGCTATGGAAATAGTCATTTTCTTAGTTTTGAATATTTTAGGGGTTTCCTGTGACCAGAAGGACTAAAATTTAATGCATGGGTGGCTGGATTTGGTGAAACTAATCTTATCGACTACTGCAGTGTGGTCCAGGGAGTATGATGATCAATTGTAGAGAGTTTGTACATTGAAAAAGGAGAATTTGTACCTTATGGGAATGGGTTTTCTTGCTCTAGGTAGATTGCAGGTGACTGACATGACTGATTGACATGGTAATTTTGTTGTTCCTGGTACCTTTCTCAGATTTTTGACATGAATGAAGATCATTTTAGGATCTATTCTGACTGGATTGCTTGGTTTTTCATCCATGTAATAAATTTTTTACTAATATGGTTGTTCTAGTAGGTGAAACCCTAGCCCTAATCATATGTAGCTTGTTGCATCCTGTTTTGGGATCCCAAGATGATTAGTGGTATAAATGGCTATATTTTTTACTTTGTAAGGGTTTGCAATTTTTGGTTCTAAGTTTCTGGTTCCAGAGCTGGCTCCATGAAGGGTCCTTTTCCTATAGATATTTTCCTTTTCTCTACATATAGGGTGTTCTTTCTTCCTTTGTTGGTTCAGAGAATATGATATATATTGTAGTTGATTTGTCTTATGTATGAGGATTCAGTATATTCTTACTGTTACCAAACTATCTCCATTTGAATTCTGAACTCATTGATCAATACATCAATGTGTTTGATTTTTCTATTTGTATTTCCTATGTGTTTGCAAGTGGAGTTGTCTTCACAGAGATGACTAGCTCAGGATTAGTTTTCATGTATGTATGAGCTAAGGTGTCAAAGATATGTCATGCTTGTCTTCCAGTGGATGTTGGTTAATGTATTATCTATTTATAGGTCTCTTCTAAGGGGAGGGTTAAAAGCCTTTAGATGGATAATAACATACTCGGATACACAGGTGGGTTGTTGAAGTGAGGTTTGGTCATGGTGTGTGATTGATGTTAGGCATCAACACATTGAATTTTTTGCTTTCTTGTTTCATAGTTGTCTATTGCAATAGGGTATTTGACTCTGTGGCCCATTGGACAAGGCACTGGTCTATAAGGGACTTAGGGTATCTTAGGGGACCTTTCAAATCCATCTTTAAATCATTTACATTTAGTTCCACCCTTTCCCTTTCATGTTGTTAGTGTAGGTCTCTGGTTTTCATACTCACTCCATGCAAGTAGGGCTATTGCATGAGATATTGGCTTCATTTTGGTACAGGATACCTATAAGGGTTTGATAACCATTCCACAGTCAGTTACCTACAGGCCTGTAGTGTGATTCAAGTTGTATGTGTGTGCAGATGAGGTATACCCACCTGAGTGATGTGGAGCTCAAAGTGTAGGAGGATCTCTCTTTGATCCTTGTCAGTTGGCCTTTTTCCTTGTCAGATCTAGAGTGTTGAGTGAATGTGACACTAGCCCTGTCAATCCTAATGCCAATCTGACCTTTGGGGAAAAAGAACACCAACAAGATGGTGACTCTGCTAGGGAGCCATTGGAAAGAGTCAGATATAAAAATAAAGCACTTGCTAAAATTTTCTCACTGGATGGTGAGTGGCAGCTCTGATTTCTCTGTTTGATCATTGCATCCTCTGATAAATAGTGCATGCTTACTTGGTGGAGTTTTGTGTTGGTTGGAAGAAGAAACAAAGACAAGTATAATATTTTCCTCTTCAAGGAGGTGGTGACTCTACATAGCAAAGAATCTAATGGAGCTTTAGGGTGAGCTCTAGATCTACCTTGCCTTCCAGTCAACAAAGTCTTCTACTACAAAACTCTCAAGTACTTTTCAAGGTCTAGATGTTTCCTTATTAAGTGATCAAGCACTAAGAAAAGGATAAGGTGTGAGTAGAGGTTTGCATGCTTCAAGTTTTTAGTTGCATCTCTACAAAATTGTATGGAAGTATTGCATTAAGTCTGATGGGAAAGCTTGATGAGGAGCTTGCATTCCTTGAGCAAGGCATCCTTAGGGATTGCATGTCACTGATGAGATTGAAAATAGGATGCAGAAAGGATCTATCCATATCTCTTTTCTATGATAGATTTTGGGATGTATATAATGAGCTTCTTGATGATGTTGAGTTTTCAGAATCTGAGCTCATTGGTTTATTCTTGGATCTTTGTTTTCATGAGTCAACTAGTTGGTCAAATGCATTGTGGGAAGAGTATTATATATGTATCAAAGATTGGATACTTAGTGATGATGGCCTTGGGCTTGATGATGCACTTGGGGTTATGTCCTTAAGTGCTGATAATTGGAGTGATGAAGACAGTGAGGGTGTAGTGTCTTCATATGAGTCAGATGCAATATGGGAAGAAGAAAGTGATGATAAAAATGATTCTAATGATAAATTTGATAGTGAATCTAAATTTAATGATATTGAAAGTGATACAGATGAATATATATGTTTAGTGATGATGAGGAGTCTACTACTAGTGAAGATATTGTTGATGTTGATATTGTTAATAAGTTATATAAGCAGCAAGAAAATGAAGAAAATATATGCAGCCAGCAAGATAACAATTATGATGCAGACATGAGTGTTTGTAGTGAGGATTTCACACAAGAAGATATGATTTCAGAGGTTTCACTACAAGACTCCAACCAAGAAGAAATTTGCAACATCATGCAAGGAGACAGTGAGGTAATGAATGAAGAAGATGATTGTTGTTCCCTTCATAGTGAACAAATCTCAGAGATTTTATGTTTTGAATATCTTACATATTCAAGAAATGGAAGCTTTGAACTTTCATGTCCAGCACATATTGATTTTGACATGGAAAATGAATCAGTGCATTTTGATTCAGACATATGTGATATTGTTCCTTCTTACACTCCTTCTTCATTAGGCTATAATAGAATTCAGTTTGATTTATCAGATGATGATATTTTCAGTGCGGTTTCAGATTCAGCAAATGTGGAGATTCCAAGTATTGAGTTGAGTACTGATTTAAGGAATAGTGTGGATTTTGAATCTTGTCTTGATTCTAAGTTTTCCTTTGAACTATTAAAAGGTGGTCAATCAGTGGCTCAAGTGTCAAAGGAAGAAACTAAGTATGTTGGTATTTTCCCTCCCACCCACCACTTTGCTCTAAGTTCATTTGATGATGATAAGTTGTAGGGTGCTCCTATTTTTTATAAAGAGGTTATTGCTCCATGTCCTAAGTTTGATGATCATTTTCCAAGTGATAAGGAATCTCAGATTTTGCATAAAAACCAAGGTATGTCTTATGTTAAGAAAAAAATGACGGATGTGAATGACCTTAATGATGTCTGTCCAAGCAATATGACAGAGATTGAGTATCCCTCCTTTCAGTTGAATGGTGAGTTTTTAAGTTGTGGTTTACAGATGAAAGATGATAAATATCATAGGTATCAAAGTATGTTCTTATCTAATGAATGTGACATGTATATGCCACATTTTTTATAAGGACAATCTGCCTAATGTTTATAGAAGCTCACATGAAGAATTTGCAGATTTTTTGTCATATGATGAGTTAATGCAGAATGACAATGGATTTGACCAGACAGATAAGAGTGGCACTGTTATCATATTTTTAAAACATGGGGCAGAAAGCTTTGTGTTTGACAGAGGTAAGAATTGATCTCAGTTTTGGGGCTTTGGGCTTTTTGTAAATAAAGTACATATTGTATAGCTACTTCGTTTGTAGTAGTGTAGTTTGCTTTTGAATAAGGAACCAGTTTTGAGGAGCTTGTTGGAACTGGTGAAGTAATTTTTTGAGAAGTTTGGGGTGATAAGGAGAAAGTTGGTTTTTGGGTTGGTCTACTCTTCCAGAAGATTCTGGTATTCTTGCCATGATCTTGCGATCAAGCATCCTCTGATAGAGCCACTGTTGGGTATATTCTTAATTTTCTAAGGTTCTTGTCCAATTTTTGTTTTAGTCTCCTTGTAAGTGCTTTTCCTGGTCTAGGGTTTGTAAAATTCATTAAAAAATTGTCATGTCCAAGCTTAAAAAAAACCCTTACCCTAGGTTTTATCCTTAAAGAATTTTGAGTTCATGTCAAAATCCTCAAGTCAGCCCTGAAGTCTTCTAATTCATCATTACTTTTTGGCCACTTAAGTTCTTAAAAGTGCATGTGACTAGTTCCTTTAGGTGTTCGCTGAGTCGTGTAATGTTATTTCACATCGTTAAGCTTTTCAGTGAACTGGAAAATGTGTCAAACCCATGTTAAGTGTCATGTTCAGTCATGTAATCTCTAAATCTTCTAGCGGCTACCTCAAAACATTCAGCAAATTGGTGAAAGTGTTATCTTTTATTTTCTTGATATCTAGTGGTTTCATGAAAGCATCTAGCGATTTCTCGAATGTGTGTTCGCATAATCTCCCATTTCCTAGCGGTTTCCTGATGACATTAAGCAAACTGGCTAGCGGCTTATGTCTTCTCTTTAGTCACATGTTTGTGAAATGGTATAAGTGGACCCGATGTCAGAGGATGTTGATGTGTCAAACGATTGTTGATTACAGAAGGAATGATGTGGTAGGATGTAAGGCGGGCCCAGGCAGAGGTCTAAGGTTAGCGGCCCAATGGATTTCAATGCTTTTCGCTCGTTCACGAAATGAGATGGAGGTACTTTAAATTGACTGGTGATTTAGCGAATGTTTATTCATGTAATTGTTAAACTAAATAGCAGGGAGGTAAAGTTTTCTGCGAATTGGCTGAACCCTTCTGTCGCCAGTTCGCCAAATATGACCAGGATGAGTTGCTTTCCTTTGTTCGTCAATTCGCTAAAGTTAAACATGAGTTAAGAGTTTCACTTCGTGAATAGGAATTTCCTTGCATGGTCGCTAAAAGTTAACCTGAGGACATCTATTAAGTTAAGACATAAAGCCCACGAAATGTAAGGATCTAACGGTACTGATTTAAAGTTAATTCAAGTTTAACTGTGGACCATTGATATACTGTTGGTGCTATGGAAATAGTCATTTTCTCAGTTTTGAATATTTTAGGGGTTTCCTACGACTAGAAGGATTGAAATTTAATGCATGGGTGGTTGGATTTGGTGAAACTGATCTTATCGACTGCTACAGTGTGGTCCAGGGAGTATGATGATCGATTGCAGAGTTTGTACATTGAAAAAGTAGGATTTGTACCTTACGGGAATGGGTTTTCTTGCTCTAGGAAGATTGTAGGTGACTGACATGACTGATTGACATGGTAATTTTATTGGTCCTGGTACCTTTCTCAGATTTTTGACATGAATGAAGATCATTTTAGGATCTGTTCCAACTGGATTGCTTGGTTTTTCATCCCTGTAATAAATTTTTGACTGATATTTTTTTTCTAGTAGGTGAAACCCTAGCCCTAATCATCTGTAGCTTGTTGCATCCTATTTTGGGATCCCAAGATGATTAGTGGTATAAATGACTATAATTTTGACTTTGTAAGGGTTCACAATTTTTGGTCCTAAGTTTATGGTTCCAGAGCTGGCTCCATGAAGGGTCCTTTTCCTATAGATATTTTCCTTTTCTCTACATATAGGGTGTTCTTTATTCCTTTGTTGGTTCAAAGATTATGATATATATTGTAGTTGATTTGTCTTATGTATGAGGATTCAGTATATTCTTACTATTACCAAACTATCTCCATTTGAATTCTGAACTCATTGATCAATACATCAAGGCGTTTGATTTTTCTATTTGTATTTCCTATGTGTTTGCAAGTGGAGTTGTCTTCACAGAGATGACTGGTTCAGGATTAGTTTTCATGTATGTATGAGCTGAGGTGTCAAAGATATGTCATGCTTGTCTTCCAGTGGATGTTGTTTAATGTATTATCTATTTATAGGTCTCTTCTAAGGGGAGGGTTAAAAGCCTTTAGATGGATAATAACATACTTGGATACACAGGTGGGTTGTTGAAGTGAGGTTTGGTCATGGTGTGTGTTTGATTTTAGGCATCAACACATTGAATTTTTTGCTTTCTTGTTTCATAGTTGTCTATTGCAATAGGGTATTTGACTCTCTGGCCCATTGGACAAGGCACTGGTCTATGAGGGACTTAGGGTATCTCAGGGGACCTTTCAAATCCATCTTTAATTCATTTACATTCAGTTCCACCCTTTCACTTTCATGTTGTTTGCGTAGGTCTCTGGTTTTCATACTCACTCCATGCAAGTAGGGCTATTGCATGAGATATTGGCTTCATTGAGGTACAGGATACCTATAAGTGTTTGAGAACCATTCCACAATCAGTTACCTACAGGCCTGTAGTGTGATTCACATTATATGTGTGTGCAGATGAGGTATACCCGCCTAAGTGATGTTGATCTCAAAGTGTAGAAGGATCTCTCTTTGATCCTTTTCAGTTGGCCTTTTTCCTTGTCAGATTTGGAGTGTTGAGTGAATGTGACACTAGCCTTGTCAATCCTAATGCCAATCTGACCTTTGGGAAAAAAGAACACCAATAGATTCTATGCAATTTTTATCTCTTCAATATCGTGTGATGGCTATGACCGTCATTTATGGTTGTCTTCTTATGATCATGACTATCTACTCTATGAAATTTTGCATTTGCTTTTGTTTGAATGCATAAGTTTTGCAATCATGTTTTTGACATAAACAGTGGATGTAAGAAATATCTTATTTTATATATTTTTGAAATAAAAGATGAACAGGTTGTTGTCAAAATTCTTCAGTATTGTATTTATTTTCTTTTTTTCCAAGAAATTTGGTTTGCACATATCAGGGTCATTGCAGAGGCTCATAAACACGAACAAAATCTAAACAACGAAAACAATTTATATCATACAGTAAGAGGCGAGAGCCATAAATTTTATTTTATTTTTTATAAATTAAAAAGTACAAACTCCATTCTGTGCGGGCATTGGTAGGAAAGAATGGAGTTACAAAGACCTCCAATGTAGCTCAGGACAAGTGCAGTCCATATCATTACAAATATTTTCTGCTAGTAAACAAGCAGAACACTTAGCCACAAAAGCTTCATTTTCCTTGTCACACTTGCAGAAATATATCATATAGTTTACAAAGGACAATACATACCCCCTTGTGTTCATATGTAGTACAGGTCATTTATGCTGTTACAGTATGGTATATAACAATTCTGACCTGACAGTCTAGGTCACGTAGGTTGTTACATTACAAACTATCCAAATCAGATGACATACAATTATCATTTCCTTATCACAAGTGTCGACTTTGTGTTCGATGTCCTCGGCTTGTGTTATCCTAATAAAACTTGTATTTAAACAAGCATCGTGCATCCTGGCTACACATTACTATTGATCAAAAAATCATCATCCACATAAATCCTTCGTAGATACAAACAGAATTCTAGATGTCATAATTTAATTGGCCATCACTTTGAATAAAAAGACAAAAAAGCAAAGTAATATCTAGACACATTAGTATGTGTGATGGGTATGCTCTATGTATGTCTAAATATGTATTTGGTTCAATATATATTCAGAATTGCAATTATTCATCACATAACGTACAACTCATACATACCGTGACTGTGTCCATAAACAAATTGATACAATGTATACTACAAAACCATAGATTTTATTGTACTGCACATGCGCAGTCCATATTAAGTGTAATTGGCTTGGTCACACAACTTTGTTTTATAAAAATTGTATAAACGTACCAGATATGTCAGTAGAAGACAGTAGATCTTCCATCCAAGAAAGATCAACAATGAGTCAGTCCAAGATCCAAATTAATCACTTCACAATTAAATAAGTATACAAACTAACCTTAATAGATGGGGCCAATAGTGAAGCCATCATAGACAACAAACCCAGTAACGAGAGAAAAGAAAGGATACCATCAACTCTTTATTGAAAACATGATCCAATTTGTCCAAAAAAAAATACTTTTCAACATACTAACTTTTGAGACATCCATAATCATTAAGCAATATACACTAGAATGAAACAGAAATCCCCGGACACAGACAAGAAAACACATTCCACGAATATCTCTATATTATTTGTTTATGTTCAGAAAATGAATATGCCCTATTCTAAACTGGGCTCTGAATAGAAACATAAATATGCCATCATACATCACATATATGAATTGTAAGTGTCATAAACAAATGCATACAAAATGTTCATCTAAATAAACAACATAGCCTACCGAACAACCCATCAAAGCACATCAAGTAGATTTTCGAATCTTAACAACCAGTGGGGCTCATTTGAAGAGCTAATACAAATGAATAGGTGACAAACAATCCAAAAAATGAATGCTATCAAACCATAATACAATGGAAGACAACATCACTGGCCAGGGCAAAGCATGGCGGCAGACTGCAGAAAGAAAGCGAGGAAAAAAAAAACCAAAGAAAACAGACAATGAAAGGAAAGTTTAATATCTTAATTTACTCAGTTGACTTCATGCCTTCTTTGATAGACACAAATACATAAGTTATAACAAGAATTTTAATTTCTCTAATTATGCAAATCCACAATTAATGTCAGTCCATTTACGTGCATAAGGAGTTGTCATGCAAAATGAAAGAAACACTGTTCACCTTGTTTAATTAAAATCTTACACCAAATGTTATGATAACAAAGCCTCTGTCAAGGACAATATGAAGTATATAGAACCTACATTATATTTTTTGCAATCGATTAATCCTCTATTTCACATTTACACCTATGATTTCTATATGAACTTTCCAAGAAAGGTCATTGCATTTTGCTAATGTCATTTCAAAATAATTAATTACTTAGACAAAAATTTCAAACTCAAAACATTATGAAGATTAGGCCCTTTGAACCCATGATTCGACCACAGATAAATGTTCCATGTATTCATCACATTTGTACATCATAGCACGACTGATGGTTTCCCTTATAGCCAGTTCAATGGTAATGAACTTATCTAAGAGACAGTGGATCTTCTGAAGCATGGGATCGAATGTCTTTGCCTTTTTGAAGTCATCATCCACCATTGTCCCGCACTCATCCACCCACTTGGACACACCTCTCATGTCTCCAATGTCTGTGTAAAGGTTGGGCAAGCACCCATTTGAAAGACAGTTGAACTCGTTCATCTCTAATTTGAGAGACTTGAGGAATTCTTTATGTTTATGTATCAGTATCCTAGCCTCCTACACATCTTTATCTATATGTGGTCATCTGCTCTCATATTCTTTCAACCTATCTCAAATTCTGCATCCAATTCTTTCAGCATCTTTAATAGCTTTCACGTTGTTTGAATGGCACTCCCAAAATGTTTCAGCCCACTCGATAAACTCACTGTACCATTTTTGCACCAATGAGGAGGCTGTTTCAAATTGAATATTGAAACGATCCTCCAGATGTGTTGTTTCATTGATTAGCCCTTGCTCTTTCAAATCATGCATGGATCTGAGATGGTGGATATACTCTGTATCATAGATTTTTGTCTTTTCCTTGCTGAGTCTAACCCACCTATGGTGGATTCTAACCAAGTCCTCAATCTGATTATCAAATACATTCATTGTTCTATCTTCGTTGGCTCTCAATGATAGAAGGGCAGCATCTCGCATTATATGAACTTCAGCCTACCAAGAAAATAGTGTCTTTAGATTTTTTGTTACCTTCTCTCCATCTGTGTGCTCGGTGTAAATGGAGGGCATCCTATAATCAGTTAGACTATAAAAATCTATGAGTTATGTCCTCATCATCTGGGTGTATAACTGATGCTTGGAGAACTGTTGGGATAAAATAGCGAACTTCCAATCAAAATCAACCACAAGATCAGAAAGAACACATGGTAGAAACTTTGTAGAATAGAATTTAAAGCCCCTTATCAACTTGTTCAACTTTGACAGCGAGCATGCCAAAAAGTGCTGCCACTGCAGATGTATATTCTAAAAGTTGACAAACTCTACAACAGCATTCAATGTTTCTTGTGCATTATTTGTAAGCAAGTTTGTCTTGCACTGAATGACACCACATAGTGCATTGTTACCGGTATCATTGGTCTGAGCATTTGTAATGGCCTTTTTTAAATTGGCTTGCAATCTCTGGTCTCAACATTTAATGTTGCAATTGTAGTCTTCAATTTATCAACCCCCTCACCATGAATCCCTTCATTAGGAAGTCCACATGCTACCTGTAGTTGTTCTTGAAGCCTCTTAATTGTAGTCTCCAATGCTGCAGTCCTCTTCTCTTCCCTTGATGCAACTGTGTGCGACATCTTTGCCACATTTACAACTAAACTACTAGCTTGTACACCTAAAAATTTAGATGACTTTCTCATAAGCAATTGTCCATAATATTTATCTTGAAATGAAACCATCGATGGCTTATTGGTATTGGGATACAAGGACCAAATAGAAAGCACATCAAGGTCATCATCAAATACGGAACAAAATATGAAATCTATTCTTCGTCTGGCGATAGGTTAGAGAGATCAAGATCCTACCTCCTTATGAGGCTATCAAATGCAATGGCAGACGAAATATCACAACCTTCCAAAAGAAGAATACCACTTTGTGCTATAATTTCTCTCCCCTATTCCAGAGTCATTATTGCCATTATTTCTTCTACCCTTTTGACTACCTCATCCTTTACTTTTGACTACTCCTCTTCACTCAACGATTGAAAATTTAGACCCCTGCTAGCGACTAGGTTGATGGCCTCTTGTTGGAGAACAAACTGTTTGAACTCCTTTTTTATGAATTTATCATCACCAATTAAGTCCCTGCATGCCTTCATTCATATATCTTCACTTAAACCTCCACCTAACTTGAAAGCAGGAAGTGTTCTTTCATTTGACGGTGGCTTCAGGTGAATTTATTTTACAATGTCAAAGCGTGTAGGAGGTGGAAGTGGACGAGTTGGGGTCTGAAATGCCTCATATGGACTATATGGGATTTTTTGATTAGGAGCCAGTGTTCAAAGTCACAGAATGGGGAAAGGCTTCTGTGTAGCACTAGATGGCCCCAAGCCTGCTGATGAAGTCCCCTCCATGGGTGCACTTGAATTAGATGGAGTGGGAGGTTTGGATGGAGGCCCAATTGGGGATCCAATCAAAGTAGGTGAATAGTCAGAGTCTATTTCCATTCGGGCGGGCCTACACTCTTCACCCTCACTATTTATTTCATTGAGCAATGGCATGCAATCAACATCAATGTACAACTTTGCAAGCATATTCATTTTTGTCTCAACATTAGGAGCCAATTTATAGTCAGGCTCATAATTACCTTCTCTTTGCCTCTGGTGCTTTGAATGTTGTATCTTGTACCACCTCTCCCTTTTCCTAATTACATCATTGTAGTCTATACAATTACGTATCCAATCTTCTAGCTCGTCATGTTTGTGAGTTTTACATCCTAGGTATATTGCCTTTATGAATCCCTCTGGGTCATAAAATCTGCAATTCTCATCGGTCATGCTATACTCTTTCATTTTGGTAGGTATCACCTCAAATCCCTTTCTTGATAGGAAGTGTAAAAGACCTTTTATGACCACTTGGGTAGGGAAGAAAGAACCTCTCTTTCTGTTTGTCGCTCTTAGAGCATATCTTTCTATAGATTCAAGCTGCCTCGTGACTTCATAGAATGCAATTCTATCACTAACTATTATTGGTAGTGCCTTGGGTGGTACTTGACTTCCAAAAACTCTGATGACTATATGGTCCTTGTAGTAAAACCGTGACCCCCAATTGTGATTGATTCCTGCCACTGGGTTTAAATCCTTTGGTCTGAGGAATTGCTTCACTCTATCAGACAGCCCCTAGGGGACACTCCCTTTCAAATAAGTCATCAGAGGCCTAACAAAATGATTCTCAAACAAAATATAGGATGATGCTTTATCATCCTTGTCCCAAATGTAAGTCCACTCTTGGACTGGGGCCATCTCCCCATCAACACTGGCTTTGATTCTGAGGTTTGGATCCCAAATCTTGAGTCTGCTCCATAGAATCATGTGCATTAAGATGGAGTAGAACCTGAAGTTACTACTCTTCCCCTACTTTATACTAATCAAGGCCTTATGGATGTCATCTACTAATGTTCCTGCATAATCAAAACATCTATGGGCTTCATTTCCCTGTATATCCAAGCACATGACCAACATCCAATTGGGGATGTTAAACGTTGCATCCTCACCATGCCACTGACATAAAGCATAGTATGTATCTTTCATGTATGGAGAAAACAAATCTACATGATACAGAGGCTTTTCTCTGGGACTTAATGCCCTCTCTACACTAGTCAAGTGCCTTGGCCTGTGAAGAGAAATCTTGCTTCTATACAGATTATGTAACTTTTCAAAATCATGGCACATCATATTTGTATCAAGTGGCCACTAGTCCTTGTCTGTCTCTAGCATGTATGTCTCCTCTATACTTTCTCTCATTATCTTGATAATTTCCTTGTTATCATGGGTCAGTACCTGTCTGGTGTTAGGGATGTACCTATTTGCAATTTCTAGTATCAAATCCGGATTAACAAAAACATTTGGTACAATGATCCTAGCTAAATTTGAATCCCATATGTTCCTGACAAGTTTTGCGTCCTTTCTCTTATTGTAATTTCTTCTCCATGAGGCAAAACCTGTCATGTCAGGTCCTAGAAAAGGGTCTCTATAACCTACATGGGCATCTACTAAGAAATCTTTGGGGCGAGTATTATAGGTTGCTCTTTTTTGGATTCCATGTGACCCTAGTAACTATCTTGTTATCTCATCAGGATATGAATTCGGATCACAAGGTCCTTCCTTCTGCTTCATTATTACAATTCTTTGGTAGGGTTGACGAGAAGATTAGGGCTTCGAATTCAACACTAAATTGCTTACCCTAAGCTCACCATTGTAATATGTTATGATACACAGCCTCTGAAGAATTGAGTAATAGAGAACTATGCACTTGAAATATTCATTCAATTTGTTTATAGAAGTCGATTACGCAGAGTGATTTGCGCAATTTGCAAGAGGAAAAGTGGAAAATGGAATAGAAATGGGAATAAAGTGCACAAAATTATTGTTTAAGAGCACAGAAGAACACCTTCACTAGAGAATTGTGCTGCAATGGCCCAAATCAAATGTCAACCACACCTGCATGCTCAGGCAAGTGAATGAGCCGTTACGAATCAAATTTGAAAGCTTTGTAATGCCTAAATCGCGGTGGGTGGCAAGGCAACATGTATTAAGCTGTTTGATGGTTCAACAATGCTACAAATTTGACGGCCCGTGAAATCTTATCGAACCATCATTTTTGAACTATTTGTGCACCTCTGCCTTAATCGCGTAAAGGTGATGGCTTGGTGGCCGTTGATCTTGGTCAAGATGGTCTATAAGGGACCCACTCATGGACTCATGGCGTGAAGCAGTCCCAGACGGAATCCTAAGTGTACACGCGGTTGAAGGATGATGGCTAAGTTCCCAATAAAAATGCACAACATATCATTTTATTTTTTCAAATGTGTGAAAAGGCACTATTTTTTTGGAACTTTTTATTTCTTTTCAATTGAAAACATGGAGATCATGAAGAATAGATGTTGATCATTTCACAAAAATTTGTTGTGTTTTTTGGATTTATCAAAGGTGGTGGCATATCTTCCCGATAAAATGCACCATTAATAGAAATATAAATTTTTCAGATCTGAAAAAAAATGCAGAGTTTTGTTGTGATTTTTTTTTTGTTATTTTTTATTCGTAACAACCAAATCATGAAGAACAGCTGGTGAATTTTTCACAAAATTCTATGGTGTTTTATGGATTATTTGAATTTGGTCAATGGTGCATTTGTTCTGGAAGATATGTTAGCACTTAAAATTGTAGATGATTAAAAGAATTATGACAACTCCTGAAATCAAAAACACATGTATTCCCAACAAATGCATCTAGCACAATTGAAATGCTAAGGTATTAAGGTCTAAAACCTTCTTCACTTTGAGTATGAAAGTCAGGCGGGTTTACCTGTCTCAAAAGCTTCTTCAAAGCATTACAATAGTGATCTATGTGCTTGACATAAATGATTCAATTAAGAAACTTCCAATAAAAGTAAATTGAACACATTATTTGATTATATGATGGTGAATACATGCAAATCAAGCAATAACCAGTGCCTTATTCATTAGGGCATCATAGTCAAACCCCACATCAACAAAATCCTATCAAAAGAAAGACACTAAAACTCAAATGAAATGCCTTACATTCCATTCTCCCAATTGCTAAACCTACTATCAAATTCATACATGAATAGTTAATTCCCAGAGACCTCCCTTAAGATTTATTCTTCCCTCGAAAGAACTTAAGGTCAACCCCTATATCTACCTTGTAAATAATGTACTAAAAAGCCTTACAATTTAACACATAAGAGAACTAAAACATCCATTCATGAAGACATCCAAAAATAGAAAACAAGTTCCAGTATTTTGTATTAATATATGAACTACATCAGTACACTTTAACAAAGATTTGTAAGAAATAAGATCCTATATTCAAAACTTTGTTTACAAAGTATGATCAACCACCTTTACCAAAAGAAGCAAAATTGCTATTTATATCACTGGCCATCTTGGAATCCTCAAAGAAAGGATGCAACAAGCTTCGGATGGCAAGGAAAGTGACTTGCACTACAGACAAATAGTTCAAAATGATAACATAAGACTGGAGAAATAGAAAACAACTTCCAAACAAATGGAATCTTCACAGCTGCCACCTTTGTTTGAGGATATTTCAGTGCAGTTACTTGAGTTCTTGCATGAATGATGACCACCATTACAGGCTAACCTACATCATCATTTGTTTGATACATGCTCTCCCTAGAATTCTGGATAAGGTGCGAGGTGTACTTTACTCTTCTTCTTCTACCTCCAGGTCCATTACAGCTGGTTTCTTCATCTTCGATTTGGTGGTATTGTTCCACGATGTTACATCATCATCATGGAAGTCCTGTTACATCATCATCAAAGGGCCAATTACATTTTTTCTATTAATAAGAATTATATATAGTTATAAAATTATTAATTTGTATATATGATCAACAATTTTCAAATTAAAACAATGAAGAAATCCTGTCTTGAGGCTTTGCTTATCTCATGAGTTTAGAAAGATAATCTTTTAAGTCATCTCTTAAGAATTTGAAATTTATTGAAAGATAATCTCTTAGGTAATTACTCATGCTAATAAATTGATTCCACCTTAAAACTATTAAATTTTAACTATTTTACTATTGTAACTAATGTCCACATATTGGTTACTATATAGTTTACAGAATATTCATTGCATGAATATGGTAAATAATCTATTTAGTAAATGAATAATATAAATTATCTATATCTAAAGCAATATGACAGAACTACCCTCCATATTTAAGTTTAAATCTAAATATTAAATAAAATAATTATTAAAACCTAAATTTAAGAGAGATAAATCTAACTCTAAAAGTAAAACTAAATCTAAATCTTAAAGTATAAGTCATTAACTATATAAGTTAGTATTAGGGTTGGGATTAGGGCTTAGATTTAGTATTATTGTCATGGTTAGGGTTTGCATCATGGTTAGTATTATGGTTAAGGTTAGGATTTTGGTTGCAGTTGAGATTAGGGCTTACGATTATGATTATCATTAGGGTTAGCATTTACAGCATGGTGAGTATTAGGGTTAGGGTTTGGATAAAGGGTTACCATTAAACCTAGGGAATGGTTTGGGTTAGTGTTAGGGTAAGATTAGGATTAATTTTAATTTTATAATTATGGCTACGATTTGGTTTAGGTTTATGATTATGGTTAGAGTTCAATTAGGGATATAGTTCAATTAGTGTTATGGGTAAAGCATAATTAGGGTTAGAGTTAAGGTTAGCTTAGGGTTAGCATTCAATTAGAGGGAAATTTTTGAGTTATTGTTAGGGTTGAAGCTAACTATAAGTAGGTATTCATTATGGTAAGGGTTTGAATATGGATAATGTATGATTATACTTAGGGTTATAATTAGAGTTCAATTAGATATAGAGTTAGGGTTATTATTTAATTGTATTAGGATTAGGGTTAAGTTGAGTGTTAGATTTCAAGTGTCATTTTATTTGGATTTTATGTAAGTTAGGTTTTAGCTAAGTCAATAAGCAACTTTGAAAAAATATAACGATAAAGTGTTGTCCTTGTCATGTTTTTGTCCTATATGATTTGTATTATTTTGTCTTTTCTAAAGGGATCCAAAGCTTGTATGAAATCCTTAATTTCTATAAAGGGATTCCCATGATCACTTTGTAAGGACCGGAACTTGAACATTTGATTGACAAGTTATGACTGTAGGATACAGTATACTGTATTAGGCCAACCTTTAATATAGAATGTGAACTCTAACTCTAACTCTAATGCAAACAAAATCTAAATGTAAAACTAAAACTAAATCTATATCTAATTCTAAATCTAAAACTAAATATAAATATAAAAGTAAAATTAAAACTATATATAAAAAGCTATTACCCCACAACGCAACGGTAAGTTGTGAGCCTCTCGTTTGGGAGCTCTTGGGTTGAAGTCTTGTTGAGCCCCATGTTGATCTTGGCTTCGGCCTATTACTCAAAACAAAACAAAAAAAAAAGTATTTATAAAAAAGTATTAAATATATAAGTAAAATTAAAACTATATATAAAAAATTAAATGAAAAAGGCTTCCTACAAATGAAAAGAGACACTCCTTTATAATCAGAGACTGTGTCTTCATGTTCCCCATAGATGTTAATTGAACTCTAATCATAGCTCCCTATTTCAAGCGTAACCATAAACTCAAATACAACTATAATTAGGACCTAATTAGACCTAAATAGACTAATTAGAGTCAATTAGACAAATTAGGACCTAAGTAGACTTAATAGGACCTAATTAGACCAAATAGGACCTAATTAGACTCAATTATACTAATTAGGACCTAATTAGACTTCATTCTAGACCAATTAGGATGGTATTAGACCCAATTAGACCAATTAGGACCTATTACGCGTGGAAGACTGAATTGTAATCAATTACAAGCACTTGGGACTTGCTTACACCCTAATAGACCCAAGTAGGACCTAATTAGACCCAATTATGACCTAATTAGACCCAATTATGACCTAATTAGACCAATTAGACCAAATATCACCCAAATAGACCAATTAGACCAAATATCACCCAAGTAGACTCAAATATACCAGTTAGGACCTCATTAGACTTAATTGTAGACCAATTAGGATGGAATTAGACCCATTAGGACCAATTAGGACCAATTAGGACTCAACTACATTCATTTACAACTAATTATGACCTAATTAGACCCAATTCTGACCTAATTAGATCATATAGGACCTATTAGGACCTAATTAGGCCAATCACGACCAATCAGACTTAATTAGAGCAATAAGGACCTCATCAGACTTAATTCTAAACCTATTAGGACCCAATTAGACCTATTAGAACCAATAAGGATAATTTACGACCCAATTACACCTGGTAAGTCCCAAGTAGGACACAATTATACCAAATTAGACCTATTCTAACTTTATCTGAACCTAGTTAGACTAATGAGGACCAATTAGGACCTAATTAGAGTCAATTAGACCATTGAAGACCCAATTACACCTGACTAGACCTATTAGGACCTAATTAGACCAAATACGACCTAATTAGACTCAATTATACTAATTAGGACCTAAGTAGACTTCATTCTAGACCAATTAGGATGGTATTAGACCCAATTAGACCAATTAGGACCTATTACGCGTGGAAGACTGAATTATACTCAATTACAAGCACTTGGGACCTACTTACACTCTAATAGACCCAATTAGGACCTAATTAGACCCAATTATGACCTAATTAGACCAATTAGACCAAATATCACCCAATTAGACTCAAATATACCAGTTAGGACCTCATTAGACTTAATTGTATACCAATTAGGATGGAATTAGACCCATTAGGACCAATTAGGACCAATTAGGACTCAACTACATTCATTTACAACTAATTATGACCTAATTAGACCCAATTCTGACCTAATTAGATCATACAGGACCTATTAGGACCTAATTAAGCCAATCACGACCAATTACGACCAATCAGACTTAATTAGAGCAATAAGGACCTCATCAGACTTAATTCTAAACCAATTTGGACCTAGTAGGACCCAATTAGACCTATTAGGACCAATAAGGACAATTTATGACCCAATTACACTCGGTAAGTCCCAAGTAGGACACAATTATACCAAATTAGACCTATTCTCACTTTATCTGAACCTAGTTAGACCAATGAGGACCAATTAGGACCTAATTAGAGTCAATTAGATGATTGAAGACCCAATTACACCTGACTAGACCTATTAGGACCTAATTAGGCCAATCACAACCAATTAGGATGGTTTTAGACCCAATTAGACCAATTAGGACCTATTATGCATGGAAGATTAAATTATACACAACTACAAGTAATTGGGACCTAATTACACCCTAATAGACCCTAATAGTTGGAAAGGGAAATATTAAGATTAAGTTGGAAAATGGGAATTATTGGCTACTACAAGAGGTAAGACATGTTCCAAGGTTGATTAGGAATTTAATTTTAGCAGGGCAACTAGGTGGTGAGGGTTGCATAGTTACTTTTAATGATAACATTATTGGAAGGTTTCAAAAGGTTCCTTAGTAGTAGCAAAATGTGTGAAAGTGGGTACATTATATCTTTGTATAGGTTATACTGTTCCTTCTACTTCAATTGTTTTGAAAAATAATGAATGTTCAGGAACAGTGGCTGCAGTTGAGCAGGAAGAACATCAAATTGTTGCTGTAGGTTCTAACACATCACTCTGGCACAACAGACTCGGGCACATGAGTTAAAAAGGGATGAAATTACTTCATTCAAAGAAACTTTTACGCAGTCTGAAATGTGTCAATATGGATTTATGTTAAAGTTGTGTTTATGGAAAACAATAGAGGGTTACTTTTGTAAAGAGTGGGAAGGAAAATAAAAATGAGAGATTACAGCTTGTGCATACATATGTATGGGGACCAGCTCAAGTATCTATATTACTGTTAGGATTTAATAATTAGGTTATGATATTTTATAGGATTATGAACACTATTAGGATTAGAGTAAGGGTTTTCCATTTGTTTTAGTATTCATGGTTTAAGATTATGAATTTGGTAATGAGGATGGTTAGGGTTAGGTGGATAGTAGTATTGCTACGGTTACTATTTTGGTCAGAGTTATGATTAGGAGTGGAGTAGAGGTTAGGATTATTGATAGGGTACATTGTAATGTGATGTTCCTATTGTGCTTGGTGTTACAATTATTATTAACATGAGAGATAAACCCCTTCTTAGATCGATTGGGTAGAACAATATGCTACACAAGTTAAAATTTGAGCGATTTTTATTTATTTATTTCTTTTGTGTGTTTTGGGTGAGTTGCTTCTTTGTTTGTAAAATTTAATAGGTATATTACAACTACTATTAAAATCTGTATTAAAATATAAAAATACAATTAGCATCACTGGTGGGGTTAGGGTTTTGGGTTAAGATAAGGGTTGGTATAATGGTTAGGTTTACATTTATATCATGGTTTAAATTGTCTTATAAAATGGTGGTGGCTATGCTCCTGACAAAATGCACCCAAAATCAAAATAAAATAAAATTTCAAATTTGCATTTTTCAGTGTTATTTTTTCAAAAAAAATTGGATGATTTCGATTAAAAACATGCAGATAATGAAGAACAAATGCTGAAAATGTCACATATATCCGTTGTGTTTTCAATTATGGTCAATGGTGCATTTTTTTGGAGGATACCATAATTAGTGTTAAGATGACAGATAGACCCCTAGCTAAGAATCCAAATCACGTAATGTACACATTGTTAAATGAGCCTGTTATTGTACAATAGTATGGTGCATAAGTTAAAATTTGAGTAATACATTTTAGTTTAATTTCAAATTTTTTGTATTTTCCTTTAATCCATGTTTGTTTACTAACATTTAATTATACCAATTAATCCTTGTTAAGATATAATTCTATTTTATAGACCTCTACAAAAAATTGTGCACATATCAACTAGTTTTTCAAAAAACTTATATTTTTATTTGTGAACCATAAAATATATATAACAAATGTTTTCAACTATCAGTAGTATGGCTACCAAGGTTTATATTGTAGTTCAAAAATGGATGTTGAAAACTATATATAGTTACATCATCTGAAAATATTTAATATTGTTGTAATTGTTCATATATTATATTTAATATTGTTGTTATATATATATATATATATATATATATATATATAAAATGTAGTAATTGTTCATTTATTATATTTGTAAACTGTCCTATCTTTAGAGACGTTCAAACAAGTTACGAAATTCTAATAAGATATCACCCAAACATGTTGAAAAGTTGGTGCACAATCACCTACAGATCATATGGAATGTATAATTATACCTTGTAATGGTTTTTGCATTGCAAAAATGTTTTTGGTGTTATTCAATGATGTAATAAGACTGTAACGACCATTGCCCTTATTTTAAACTATTATTTTAAGCCTTTGTAAGGAATTGTCTGTAATAGACCTATGGCTCTAGTATGGACAAACTGATAAAACAACTCCAAATATCAGAATACCATTTATAGAGGGACTCCACTGACTCCATACGTGAGAAATGTCATCAATAAATATACTTTTAATATCTGTTAGAAGCATACATTTGTAAGCTCCAATATAAACCAACATGCCTAATATTGAAAATAATTTACATCTATCATGAAAAATGAAATTTTAAAGGAGCATCAAAAGGTATCAAAGAGGAAAATAGCTTGATAGTAAAGGTCACAAATGGAGGTCCCCAATATTTAAAATTTAGCTGCAATGGCTAACCGGTCAACTACAAAATATGACCGTCGATATAATGTTTCCCGACATATTGGGCAGTCCGTAAAATTTGACACAACAGTCAACAAGCCCACAAAAAGGCACAGCCACATCACCACCTCAGCAACAAATAAAAATTGAGCACCTCAACATGACTGGCACCTCAGACCCACTGCCTTACTTAGCACACCATCGGACGGCTGTCGCATAACCACAAGGGAAAGGACTAAGCCTTGCGAACATGCGACAGCCACAGATCATAGCCAAACTTTAAACTCACCTGGGCACCAAAAACACTGGCCCCACTGACAAAAGCCACATCACCACCGAGCACAACCCATCAGACACAAACATGTGAGGAAAACTTGACAAGTGGACCTGTACACACTAAAATATGCACTTCTATGAACCATTACATGCAAGGTTGCTCAAGAGTGAGGCCTCGCAAAGCGGCTCATAGCTCTCTATGCATGGAGTTGCAAGGGACTATGAGTTTTGCTCTCAGCTAGAGCTACAAGAAGGTGACCTTGCTAGTCAACCATACAATGAGAGATTCAAGTGAAGACAAGGGCAAGAGTGCCAATATCTCCAAGAATCTAAATGGAAATGAAATGCAAATGCAACTAGTATGAATGTGCAAGACTAATCTATCAAATGAAGTGCAAACTAAGCTATGAAAAGAAGTACAATAGATTTCAAGCCCCTAATTAAGCTATGTGAGATCTATTCTATTGCATAAAAGGAAATCTAATCTATGATGCCATGAATGTAACTATGAAAGCAAAACTATTATGAAATGCAACTAAAATGTCAAGGCTTCAAAGCTTGAGTGTCTTCAAAGAGAGCTCCAAAACCTGCAGCATAACAATAGCATAAAATATGGATATGCAAATGAAGGAGAGAGCTCTCCTTTTATAAGAAATGCAAAGGAATGGACCATGGAGATTAAGAGGCAAAAGATCTTAATCAGCGGTGGAGGTTGAAAGAGGAGCAATCCATGTGCACAAACATCCTCCAATGAGAGTGAAGTGTTGACTTTTGAGCCTCATGTGAGACAAAAAGTGCTTTTCCCCTTTTTATAAAATATGAAAAATGCTTTATTTGTGCAACTTAGGATAAGAGGAAAGTGGGGCTTTTTTATTTAATTGAAAGGGGAGGAAATATTCCTTTTAATTAAATAAAGACTTAGGATAAATGGTTAGCCCAAGGATAAAAATCCAATATATGATCAAAATTAAGACTTGATCAAGAGATTGATAATGTTCAAAATATTGATTAATGATCAAAATGATTCAGGATTGATAAATTGAATAAATGGGGCCCAAAGTCTAGGCGACCATTTTAGGGTGCATAAATTTGCCCCTCTTTGACTAATGTGTGATCGATCTGGGAACACATGTAGTCAAAGAATGAAGTTGAAATGTGAGATCGATCTGGGATCACAAAACAACTCAGATATGAGGTCGATTCGGGATCACATCCGGACAAACATAGACAAAGGCCTTTGAACATGAGGTCGATTCGGGATCACATTCAAAGTAAGAGATAAGAATCTCAAATTTGAGCAAAAGCTCACAAAAGATGTCTGAATCAGGAAAATCAAGGAAATCAGGGATGAGAATCCCATAGGTACTGCCCCCTCGGAATCGAAATCGAAATCAGGTAGAGAGGAGAAAAGCAAATCGATAAGGATTTGATCAAATCAGAAGGAAGTCATAATCGAATGTAAAGGTCAAGAGGTTAACCATCAGGAAATGAAAACATGCCCCAGTGAGGAAGTAGAAGAATAGAAATAGAGTGGATGAAAGACTAGAAAATTTGAGAGACATGGAAGGAAGAAAGTCCATCGAAAATCAAATTATGCCTCAAAAGGTCAGTCAACTGCTCAGAAGAATGAGAAAACTTGAAAATGTGACTTGGATTTCGATTTCGAGTCCGAAAATGGATAGAAAAGGATGTGATATGAAAGACTAGAAATGAAAGATGTGATCAAGAAGAATCAGAAAATGAGCACAGTTGACCAACTAGTCCGTAGATGATAAAAAGGAAAGCTCTCTCCATATGCAAGGTGCAAAACTAATCTAACATGACCCTAAAAATGCAAGCTACTATGAAAGTGGTTGACTTGCAAGGTCACAACACTTATAGACATCTAATTATCATCATTGAGCGTTATTGGTAGCGTCGTAAGATCATACAATGCACACTAGCATAACTATGTGGATATGAATATGATCTTTATCAGATGGAAATGTGGAAATCTCACCTAGGCATCAAAGACATATAGGTCAAGATGACTAGTGCAGTGAGATCACCTAAGTTTGATATGGCGAGATTATGCTTGTAGCAAGACACATGAAAGTCAGGATAGCTAAAAGCATGCACTCACAAAATAGTCAAGGATAATACCTTGTCAATCCATAGTGTCAAGTAGGACCAGCATAAATGCTCATGACAGTTAGGATCAACAAAATATACCCACAAGCAGATAAAGAAAGAAAACATGTTCTCATACCCTCAGTCTTCTAGCTATGCATCATCGAAAACTTCTCAGGGAGAGACCACTCATCAAAGAAATCCTCATAGACAGCACACAAAGAAAAATAAAGTCATCATATCGCCAACGAGTTGATTGTTTAAGTGCGTGTGTGTTGGTCATAGAGTCAGACTCTGAGTATCACATCTGCACATGAGCAATATCACGTCATACGAGACTGTTTGGGTAAGACACCTGATAAGTGTTAAGAAACACTCGACGCAAGGGTAGTGTTGAAAAACACTGTTTGGGGTGGTGTTGAAAAACACCTATTGTGAAATGCCCCAAGAGACAGACGCACCTAAAAGACCAATGCTAACAGTTATGCCCCCTAGATAAAGACATAGACCAATTCCAGACTAGGCCAAATAAGGTCAAGGCGTGATGGAAAGTGGTTAAGTGTCGAGGACGCATGCTAACAAATAGGGGTACAAAGGCCTCAAGTAGCGCCTGTTTCCAGGTTTTCACCACTTGGAATCATTTTTCATTTTTTCATTTTTTTTGTATTTTTGCTACCAAGGCGTCTATTGCTAGGTTTTCACCAAGGCACTTTTTCTATTTTTTTGATTTTTTTGAATATTTTGATTTTTTTGTATTTTTTATTTTTTTATTTTTTTTTAGGACATTTTATGCTTTTTAGGATTTTTTTAGCATCATATATCAATTTTTTTGGAATTTTTTCAGGACCAATAAGATATATACAAAGGATGCCCCCAGACAGAACGGGCATCAAGGATAGAACTTCTTAAGGTGCACAATGTTGATGGGATCAGGGAGCTGTTCTCCATCAGGATCTGACAGTAAATACGCACCAGTACCAAAAGCAGCTGTGATGACATATGGTCCAAGCCAGTTAGGTTCAAACTTGCCCTTTTGCTCTCTGTTTTGTTGGTTCTTAGGGTTTTCTCGTAAAACAAGATCACCTATTTGAAATTCTCTAGGGCGAACCTTCTTGTTGAATGCCTTGGACATACGCTTCTGATACACTCTCATATGATCAAAGGAAGCCTTACGCTTCTCATCTAGAAGTTCTAGTTCCTGTAACCTCATGGCGCGGTAATCCTCATCTGTAATCAAACCTTTGAGTGAGACTCTAAGGGATGGTATCTCGACTTCTAAAGGCAATATTGCTTCAGCGCCATAGGTGAGAGAGAAAGGAGTGGCTCCTGTAGGTGTGCAAATGCTTGTTCGGTAAGCCCATAGTGCTGGATTGATTTGTAAGTGCCAATCCCTACCATTCTTGTTTACTATTCTATGAAGAATCTTAAGAATGGTTTTGTTAGAAGCTTCTGCCTGTCCGTTTCCTTGTGGGAAATATATGGAGGACCAATGTTGTTTGATTTTAAACTTTTTGCAGAGGTGCTTTAGGTCTTTATTCTTAAATTGACCTCCATTGTTAGTAATGATCTCAGAAGGCACTCCAAATCAGCAAATGATATGATTCAAGATGAACAAAGAAATGGTCCTTCCTGAAGCAACAGAAAGTGGTACGGCTTCCACCCATTTTGTGAAGTAGTCAGTGGCAGTGATAATGAACTTGTGTCCACCTGATGAGTTGGGATGAATCTGCCCAACCAGATCAAAGGCCCAGCGCTGAAATGGCCAATGAGAAATAGAAGGAATCAGCTCCCTACCCGGAGCATGAATCAGGTTGCCGTGTTTCTGACATTTTTCACATGACTTAGCGAAGGTGACTGCGTCCATCTGCATTGTGGGCCAATAATATCCCGCCCTAAGCAACCTTCGGGCCATGGCAAGACCATTAGAATGCCCACCACAAATACCCTTGTGGATGTCAGCTAACGCTTGGTTGGATTCCTCCTTTTCCAAGCACCTAAGGAGTGTCCCATCTAAACCCCTTCTATATAAGTCACCAGAGATGAGGGTGTGGCAAGAGGCGTTACGGATGAGGTTTCAGCGTTCAGAGCGAGTGAATGTGTCAGGGATGATGCCATCACGAAGATATGAATAGATAGCACCATATCGGGAAGACTCGTGTGTGATAATGGCACAAATGACACGGCTTTCAGATGAGTCAAAGATGGGATGGTGTAGCTCTTCCACCAGGAATTCAAATCTGGATTCATGTGTCTCCAACTGAAGAAGTGAAGCTAATGTGGCCATGGCGTCTGCAGCTTTGTTCTCGGTCCTAGGGATTTGTTGAAACGTCACAAAGGTGAAATAGCGTCTCAAACAATCAACCATCTTTTTATAGGGTATCAATTTGTCATCCTTGGTTTGATACTCTTCATTGACTTGGTTGATGATTAGCTGAGAATCCCCAAAGATATGTAATTCTGTGATATTCCATTCTATAGCCATTTTCAAGCCATTAGTTAAAGCTTCATATTCTGCAATATTATTGGTACATGGGAATAATAGTTTATAAGACTTCGGAATGTTGTACCCATGTGGAGAAACAAATAACACTCCAGCACCTGATCCATTTTGCATGCGGGAGCCATCAAAGAACATTGTCCAAGTGCGAGTAGTGGTATATAAGATGTGTTCATCTGGGAATTCCACTTGGACTGGCATACTATCCTAGATTGGAAAATCAGCTAATTGGTCAGCAATAGCTTTCCCTTTTATTGCCTTCCTTTCAATGTACTCTATGTCAAATTCAGTGAGGACCATCATCCATTTAGCAAGTCTACCCGTCAGGGCAGCCTTACCAAGCAAGTATTTAAGGGGATCAATTTTGGCAGCCAAGTGTATGGTATGAGCAAGCATGTAGTGGCGCAACTTTTGAGAAGCAAACACCACCGCGAGACAAGACTTCTCAATATTATTGTAATTGATCTCATAAGAGACTAGAGTACGACTGATATAGTAGATGGCCCGTTCTTTCCCAGTATCATCTGTTTGAGCCAATAATGCCCCCAGGGAAGTGTCTGTAGCTGAGATATATAGGATCAATGGTTTCCCTGGAATAGGAGGCATTAAGATCGGAGGATTAGCCAAGTATTGTTTGATCTGATCTAGGCTCTTTTGACAATCCTCGTTCCAAACACAAGAAGCACCCTTATGCAATGTCTTGTTGAAGGGTTGCGCTCTATCTGCAAGCTGAGAAATAAACCTCCTAATTGATTGAAGACGTCCTTGAAGACTTCTCATTTGGCTGATATTTCGAGGAGGTGGCATATCTAGAATTGCTTGGACCTTTTCGGGATCAACCTCGATACCTTTTGCTGATATTATGAATCCTAAAAGTTTGCCTGAGGTGACGCCAAATGCGCACTTCTTTGGATTCAATCTGAGTTGAAATTGTTCCATACGATCTAGAATTACTTCCAGATCATTGAGGTGTGTGTCCCTTTTTCTTGATTTTGCCAGGGTATCATCCACATAATCTTCCATATTTTTATGCATCATATCATGAAAGATAGTTGTCATAACTCTTTGGTAAGTTGCTCCTGCATTCTTTAACCCGAATGGCATGACGTTCCAACAGTAGGTTCCCCATGCACATGTGAATGCTGTTTTCTCTTGGTCTTCAGGAGCTATTTTGATTTGATTATACCCCGAGAAACCATCCATTAGGAAATATATGTCATAGCCCGCCGTCATGTCCACTATCATGTCAATGTTTGGAAGTGGAAAGTCGTCCTTTGGGCAGGCTTTGTTTAGATCTCTAAAATCTGTGCAGACACGAATGGACCCATCATGTTTAGAGACTGGTACTATGTTTGAGATCCATTCTGCATAATCGATGGCTCTAATAAATCCAGCTCTCAAAAGCTTTTCTAATTCTCCTTTGACAAGTAGAGCTATATGTGGATGCATTTTTCTTAGTCTCTGTTTTACTGGCTTGACTCCTGGAGCTATAGATAAGTGATGCATTATGAGATTTGTGTCAAGCCCTGGCATGTCTGAGTAGGTCCATGCAAAATTAATTTTCTTTTTCTGTAAAAACTGTACATATGCCTTGGTCTCTTCCTCTGATAAAGACTGAGCAAGATGGACTATCTGAGGATTTTCTTCTGTGTTTAGATTGACCAGCTTTGTTGGTTCAATCAATATTGATGATCTATCCTGAAAATAACTCGGCAAGTTATTAAGTACCCCATCCTTAGGTGCCTCAAAGAGGTTTTCACCTTTGGATGCGTCATTTCTTTTTACTATTTTTGGTTCTGACACCGCCACAAAGTGGTTTTCGCCATCAGACCTATTTTTCTTTTTCTCTTTTGTTTTGAGACTAAGGTACTTAATATCAGGCTTCGTCATGCTGGTTGTTGGTTCACTGGTGGAAGAAGCCACGGGTTCGAGAGCATTCAGATAGCAAGCAATTTCGTAATCATTGCGAAATGTGAGGAATGTGGGCTCTTGGTGGCGCTGAGACCAGTCAATCAGGTCAAAGTGAACGAGGGGCAAGTCAATGGTAGGTTCGATGTTGTTAATGCGAAAGGTGTCATCTCTGGTGACCATATAATCGGAGCTCATCAAGTCTTCTCCTAAGATACCTAAATTGGGGCCCATCCTATCAAACGAAGCATCGTCTACTAAGGCAATTTGAGGAGGGCAATCCTCTAGTCTGACACTAGGATCGTTAGTTGCATCGGGTTGGGTACTATAGGTATGGATAATATCCACGTCTAGATCAATTGTTGCGTCTGAAAGCGAATCCCATTCATATTCATGGGAGTCTGTCTCTGAGTCATCATTTAGGCCTCGTGATGTAGAAGCTTCAAGGTTAGGAAGGGTTTCCCCCTCTTTAGTGCTAGTATTGGTACTATCCGTCACAGCTAGGACAGTAATACTTTCCTTTGTCGATCTAGAAGTCACACAATCACTATCCGTCGCAGCTGGGATAGTAGGACTATTAAGCATCAAATCTGTGGAATCTCCCCAAAGGAGATTCGTTGAGGGCACCCAATCATCAGACACATCTTGTTGGTTGGAGAGATCGGGCGTATAATCTGCATCACTATCACTGTCCGTTGCAGCTGGGACAGGGATACCTTTCTTCTTCTTATTCTCAAATTCTAAGCCGACCGTGGACTTATTTTTGCGTCCAAAAAGAGCATGATCAAGAGGCTCAGCTTTAGCGTCCAGCCTATGACTAAGGGGACCAAATCCCGGATATCCCATATTTTTAACCAGTGTATATCCTTTCCCATAAGTTTCAGGTGAAGGAGCAAAATTCTCATTATGTTTGTATTTCTCTTCGTGATATATCCAGTTCCTTACAGCAACTTCCTCTTTCTCTTCTTGAATGGGGACCGAAGACTCAACAAATTTCCCAAATAACGTCATTGCTGATGATGAAGGCTTCACATTTGGGGAGGGTCTCCCATAAGACCTAGGAGAGATTGGCATTTTTGTAAAAGAATCAATCTTATAATCTCCCATCCCAAGGTCCATGGTCTTGAATTTCTGCTTGCATTGTTCAAGTGAACTACTAGGACTGTCAGCTTCTCTATTCAAAGGTACATGTGATCCCACAGAAATGTTATTAACTGATAGAGCACTGTCCCCAGGGATGCAAATTTCTACACCGTTATGGGGGAACTTAACACACTGGTGATATGTCGATGGGACTGCCTGCATTTCATGAATCCATGGCCTACCTAGCAAAATGTTGTAGGCTAGAGGTCCAACATCAACAATTTGGAATAATATGTCTTTTTCTACGGGACCAATACGAATAGGCAAAACAGCCAATCCCTTAGAACTTCTTTCTGCTTCGTCATATGCTTTGATTTTGATTCTTTTCTTTGTGTCAATGACGTTCTCGGAATACCCTAGAGCTAGCAGCAAACTCAGAGTACAAATATTGAGCCCCGCACCCCCATCTATCAGTACACGCCTAACACGGGTTTTATGAATCATGACCTCGATGTGTAAGGCCAAATTATGTGGGTGACTAATGGATTTGTCATCTTCTTCTGAGAAGGTGAGGAAATGAGGGCTAGCTAAATGGTTGACCATGTTTTGGAATTGGTCGATATCTAAGTTATTAGGGACATTGGCTGCTCGCAAAGCATCCTCAAGGACGCGCTTGTGCTTAGGAGATAATTCTAAAAGCTCAAAAATGGATATCTGAGAGGGTGTACATTGTAGTTGGTCAATAAGGTTATAATTGGAATCAGGACCAATGACAGATTTTGGAGGAGCACCTTTGGATACGGGCTGTTTAGACTTGCTAGTGCTAGGACCTTTGATGATAATGGGTGCTTGAACCTGACCCCTAGTGACAGCATTGAGGGACTGGGGCATTCCTTGTGAGTGAGGACCTCTTATCACCACAGCGGGTCTTTCATTAGTCATAGGAATTGAGTCCACATTATGTCCATAAGGATCTTTCTTTCTCACCATGTTGATATTATCGTCAGCCACTTCAAGCATGTTAATCACATTATCAGCATGTGTGTATGTATAGTTAATAGCCGCCTTGCCATTCTTACTGTTAGAATTCTCTCCTTTTTCATATTTAGGCAAGGGCTCTTTAAAGGCTTTATGGTCTGCATTAGTAGTTAACCCATCCACTTGTAATTGTCCTTTCTCAATAAGGTCTTGGACAAGATGCTTGAGTTTAAAACAATTTTCTATGTCGTGTCCAATCCCATTATGGAAAACGCAAAAAGCCTTAGCATCCCACCAATGAGGTAAAGGATCTAGTATTCGATGTTTTGTAGGATCCTGTGGGTGCGCCAGATTATGAGCAACTAGTGTCTTAAAAACATCTGCATAGGATTCTCCCAATTTAGTGAATTGTCTTTTCTCCGTTTTAGATCTCTTTTGATACTGAGGTTTGTCTTGTTGCGTTGACGATGTTTGCAACTTCATAGCTTGAACTGCATGAGAGAGATTAAGAACTCCTTCATTTTTTATCTGAGATGAATCAACAACTCCGTCATTGATGACTTGCTTGTTTTTGTTCCAATAAGAGTTCTTTTTGTCCTTGTTACCATTAGTGTTGTTATTTTGGCTATTGTTGTTATTTGTTGGTTTAGCCAAAATTCCTTGTTCTTTTAGGACATCCTCAATGCGACATGTCACCTCTACCATAGTATCAAAGGAATTAAATGGGATTTTCTTGACTTCATATTTGAGTTCTGGTATTAGATTGTTCACAATGATATCAATTCTCTCTTCTTCAGGGATTGTCCTTGGGTATTTCGAACATAATCACCTCCATCATTGTAAAAAAGTGACAAAAGATTCCCCTTGATTTTTCTTAAGTTTACACAAATCAAGCATGGTGACCGACCTAGATAAATTGTAAGCGAAATGTTGCACAAATCTTTGGACAAGTTCTCTAAATGTCTTTACTGGAGGGGAAAGGTTGGTGAACCACTCCATGGCTTGACCTTTTAAACTCCTCGGGAATAATCTCAGCAAGTAGGAGTCTTCATGGTGAAAGGAAAAGCTCATTATGTAGAATTGTCGAACATGGTCGTGAGGGTCACCCGTGCCATCATATTTGTCGTATGTTGGGAATTCAACCTTCTTAGGAAATTCTACCATCACCACACCTTTGTCAATGGGGTTAGGACATATGGAGTCCAAATGAAATGTGCTCTTGGGAGCCTTTATTCTGTCTATATCCTTTTGCATTTGTAAGATCAACTCATCAGTTGAAGGATTTTGTTTCTTGATTTTTTGGTGAACATCAAAGTTATATGGAACTTTAGCGCCTTTGTTGATAAGACTTTCCAAGAATTGGTCTTTGTTTTGTTCCACGTATTGCTCCACATAGGCTTGAAAGGATGGTTCTTGTTGCATAGTCATGAAGTCCATATGATCAAATTTAGCATAACTGCCTCCGTGTTGTGAGCCATGATGTGCTCGTTGGGAGGGTTGCTTTGAATGTCTATGAGACGATTGTCTCCTATGATGGTCATATCTTGAAGTCCTTCTTCCTTTAGGACTTGGGGATCGTGAGGGTGTCTTTGATCTTCTTCGAGGGCTAGGGGAAGGGGTAGATGGGGGCGAGTTGATCCCACTATTGGCTCCCTTCCCGTTAAATCGACTTTGGAGTTGTTGTGCATAGAGTCTATCTTCTTCTTCTTGGGCGACTCTTTTCTGTATATCCAACAATGCACGTTCCTCTTCCTCTAGTTGTCAGAATTTTTCCTTTTTTGCAGCCTGTTCATCTAAGTAGGCTTGCTTCTCTCTCTCAATGCTTCTCAATCTTGTATTTGCATATCGAGAAGTGTCTTTAAGTGGGGAGGTTTGTCTTGAATGCCTTATTGCATTAGCTGCGTTGATATGGTGATCACTAGATTCATTGTTCTGGTCTTCGTGTTGTGACCCTGAATCTGAGTGAGCTGACTTATGCTATCTTTCGGTTCGTTGATGAGCATCAAAATACCTCGCGTTGTTAGGAGGTGACCCGGGTGGACTGGCATGAGAAGAACCACCATACTCTCTTATGTGTCGTTGAAAGATATCCTCGAGAGTTTGATTCATGGCTTCTCTTTGTTGTCGGGTGAAAGTGTAACTCATGTCCATACTTGATGAAAGTGGTATGAAAGAGGTGCTCACTTCACTAGGGTTAGCTCCTAGATTGAAAAAAACCTCGGATTCACTCTTAGGAGATTGGTCAAAAAGGGGTCCTTTTCCCTTAGGTTGTCGACGGGTCTTGATAGGTGGTAACTGGCTAAAGACAACAGGGGGTCGCTTCCCTTGATTAACTTGGTACCTTGTCGTAACTGACATGAAAGAGAGATATTCTCAATGATAAGGTGACCTTTCAAAGTGTCAACACCAAACTAGGATAATCGAAATCTCTATTGTCCAAAGAGAAATGAAAAAAAAAGAAAAGAAAGGGGGCTTTACCAACACTGTCAAAGAGGTGCTTCAACTCAAAGGGTGACTACCCTTGCACTTTTGAATCAGGAGGTTGGACTAGGCCAAAAGATAATTGAAAATGAAAGCGATTTGGACAATAAGAGAACTAAAATTTTCCCAGAATATAGCTAACAATTTTAAAGATGAACCTTGGCACCAAGAATGGCTTTCTAACTTGACAATTATTCCAAAGTGACTTTGTAAATCAAATGATGCTATCCCGGAGAACTAAGAACCAAAAATTTTGCGTCAAGATAGATCTCAAACGTCAGGGTGAGAAGCCTGCTCTAAGACCTAGCCTAATTGACAGCAACTAAAACTGACCAAAATTTAAGCACGACAAAAATGAACCATGCGATATACTCCAGGCTACTGGGGCAATAAACCTATACCCGTGCGATACTTCGCTCTATGACAGGCGATACTTCTTAACACTTTCAGGTGATATACTCCAGGCAGGTCGGGCGATAGTCCGTCAGGGGTGAACTATCGCGCGATATTTCTTTTCAAAGGGGGCGATATTTCTAGCATGTGCGAAGTATCGCACGATACTTCACCTTACAGGGCGCGATACTATTACAGAATTATTCAACTCTTGACCAGAATTGTGTGAAATTTGCATTTTTGGGTCTATTTGGTCAAAATTTTCAGTCTAAGGGTTGATGTTTTTGATTTCAGTCACGGTATCAGCAGAATTTCGGTAGGTTTGCAAATAGCAAGGGATCAAAACATGGTCTCAAACACTTGAAACAAGGGCAAAAGCAACCTTGCCAAGACAAACACTTGTGATATCAAAATTGAAACAACACCCTATGAATGCTACCGATTGTTTGTATGTTGAGAACGTTTACACTGGTATCACACAATCGAAGACAATTCAAGCAATTACTACCTACAAGACAAAGCTCAATACTTACCAACTTAGCCCACAACTTGATGCCCCCTTGCCTCACACCAAGTGGTTACCCACAAGAGATATTGGCTTTGTCATGGAAATGTCAAAATGACACAACCAAAGGGACACATATGGTGAGTATCTTAAGGTGATCCGGGTAAACCACTTGGATCAATCCTTGCACTAAGAAGATAAGCGGCTAAAAGAGGGTGGCTTCTATCTAATGGTTCTTAGTAAGGATTTCTGTTCACAACACCCCTCTTGCTCCTCATAAAGGACTAGGACCTCGCGGCCTCAAGAGTACCTTAAGCATTCTTGTTCAATGTTTTCCTCATGGTCGCAATCCCATGAGCTACTCACATCAAACGAAGATAAGTGTTATGTCTATCAAGGTTTTTGGTGTCCTTGATAGCCTTGAGATTATAGTGAGTTGGAATCACTTGCCACCAAGGAGAATGATGACAAGGTTGTCCCCACTTGAGTCGTTCCTCTTGATTGCTCAAGAGCAGGCCCGCTAAAGGATTCCTAAACTAAACAAAAATGGATCAAATCTTGAGGTTCAAGGTTTTTGATTCACCACAAGGGTGAAGAGCATACTCCCCTATCTCAAGAATCTCTCCCAAACACACCAAGCAAAGAGATCAATTACCCCCTTGTTTCCAAAACCTTAAGATGGGTCAAGATTTTCTGATTCACCTAAAGGTGAAGAGCATACTTCTCCTACCACCTCAAGATCCCTTTCACAAGGTATTAGGATTCTTAATACAATTAGTAAATGCCACAAATGAAAGGAAAATAACAACAAGCAAGAAATGAAAAAAAAAAAATTTTGTTTTTATGCTTGGGCAGCTCTGCAAAAACTGTTAGTAGCCCTCTTTGACATGCGTTTTTAGCAATTTTCAAGCAAAGGAGAGCACCTACAAACACAACTTGTTAGGCCCACAATGTTAGCAAAATCAAAATCCAAATGTAAATGTGCAATAATCTGATGGATTCAAGCTAAAAGATGTAGGTTAGACCTATCTAAACAAAGCAAAACAAAACAGCAAGCTAAAATAATCGAATTCAGAAAAAAAAAAATGGAAAGCACAAGTCTCTGCCAGACCAGGTGATGTTTCTCAGTCTTCAACAGTATCGCGCGTTACAGTTTCTTATAGTCGGGCGATACTTCTCAGTCGAGCGATACTTCACACGATGACAGGCGATACTTCGCCCGATGTCAGGCGACATAAGTCAACATATGAGTGCGATACACTTTCTGAGCGAACTATCGCGCCAAGACAGGAAGTATATCACGCGATATTTCTGAGAAGTGTCGCGCGATAATCTGAGATAGAAAACCAGAGACACAGATTTTTCTAAAAATTAATCCGAAAATGATGAAAAATGCAGAATTAAAAGGGACAAAGCTAATCTACTATGCCCCACGGTGGGCGCCAGAAATGTACACACTAAAATATGCACTTCTATGAACCATTACATGCAAGGTTGCTCAAGAGTGAGGCCTCACAAAGCGGCTCATAGCTCTCTATGCATGGAGTTGCAAGGGACTATGAGTTTTGCTCTCAGCTAGAGCTACAAGAAGGTGACCTTGCTAGTCAACCATACAATGAGAGATTCAAGTGAAGACAAGGGCAAGAGTGCCAATATCTCCAAGAATCTAAATGGAAATGAAATGCAAATGCAACTAGTATGAATGTGCAAGACTAATCTATCAAATGAAGTGCAAACTAAGCTATGAAAAAAAGTACAATAGATTTCAAGCCCCTAATTAAGCTATGTGAGATCTATTCTATTGCATAAAAGGAAATCTAATCTATGATGCCATGAATGTAACTATGAAAGCAAAACTATTATGAAATGCAACTAAAATGTCAAGGCTTCAAAGCTTGAGTGTCTTCAAATAGAGCTCCAAAACCTGCAGCATAACAATAGCATAAAATATGGATATGCAAATGAAGGAGAGAGCTCTCCTTTTATAAGAAATGCAAAAGAATGGACCATGGAGATTAAGAGGCAAAAGATCTTAATCAGCGGTGGAGGTTGAAAGAGGAGCAATCCATGTGCACAAACATCCTCCAATGAGAGTGAAGTGTTGACTTTTCAGCCTCATGTGAGACAAAAAGTGCTTTTCCCCTTTTTATAAAATATGAAAAATGCTTTATTTGTGCAACTTAGGATAAGAGGAAAGTGGGGCTTTTTTATTTAATTGAAAGGGGAGGAAATATTCCTTTTAATTAAATAAAGACTTAGGATAAATGGTTAGCCCAAGGATAAAAATCCAATATATGATCGAAATTAAGACTTGATCAAGAGATTGATAATGTTCAAAATATTGATTAATGATCAAAATGATTCAGGATTGATAAATTGAATAAATGGGGCCCAAAGTCTAGGCGACCATTTTAGGGTGCATACAGGACCCACCCACCGTCGGGCCTTACTAAAGAGAATAATCAATGGTTGTCGCGTTGCCGCCATGAGTAACCATCGAGCAGTTTTCCTTCACGGCAACGTGACAACGGTCAAATCAAGTGACAACTGGCACCCCCCTTTATACACAATGCAACCCTCAACCCCACTGACAATCTGCCAAGTCACCGCCCCACTGACCAATGAAGAGCAAGCACGTCTACAACACTTAATAATGGTCCCACCGTGACATCAGCCATAAATCAGACGGTGGTCGCATGATTGCAAAGGGAAAGAATATTCCTTACGATCAAGTGACAACCGTCAGATCCAATCAAACCAAACCCTACCAAAAGACCAAACCGCCAGAAGAAACCCCAACCACTCGCCAGATCACCGAAGGCTAAAGAACTAACTGGCAGGGTTTTGCGAACATGCAACTGAAGCAAATGCAAGGTTGTCGAATGAAAAACTTAACCGCCTGGGAAACTGGACATCAATCGACTAAAGACCATGAAGAACTGGGCCCCATTTGGTCGTAGTAGCGCACATAAGAAAAGTTGACATCAGGGAAGAGATGCAAAGGAGCACAAGGTTGAAAACATCGAGGGTTTTTATACTTAGACAATTTTGACACCCTGCGATATGAAAGAGCAATTTCCAGCAAACCCTGAAACTTGAATATCTCCTTGGTTTTTGTGATTTAGCCCATGCGATCAGGACTGCATCCTAGTGACACATTGAAGAACATGGGCCTAAGGGCGCAAGCCATGAAACATTGTGGATCATCTTCGCACATTCAAACAAGCCTGCAGGCAGGGCAGGACAACTCTCTTAAGACCCTGCAGGGAAAAGGCCATTTTCATAGGATTTTTGCATTGACAAGAAAATGCCCTAACAATTTGTATTAGTCCAAGTCTTGTTATATTTAATTAATATTTTCAAAATTTATTTCCATTTCTATCACTGCATGTTGATTTCTTGTACAAGGGTTAACAGTGGGCTTAAAAGTTCAATAAATTACAATCCAATCATTGGAACAAGCTACAAATTGGTTGAATACATCCTTACTATGTATACTTTCCCCTTTATTTTTCCCAAGTGGTAGTGGGAGATGGTGAAGTTTTCTTGGAGTTTTTGGAGGCCCTAGTGTTGATAAGACTGTTTCTGCAATAACAATGATTAGTAAGCAATAATATTATTGAGTTTATGTGTTGATGGACATAAAGAGTAAATGGTGAATGGTGTTAGAATTAAATTTGAATGGTGATGGATATAAAGAGTAAATGGTGAATGGTGTTCCAATACATTTCTCTTTCAAATAAAATTTCAAGTAACATGTGTTGGTTTGTCCTTAGTTTTTGTATAAATTATGAAGATTATACTTAGGCAGAGGTTATAGGGTTAGTTTTAGGATTAGGGTTACGATTAGGGTTGTGATTGGGATTAGGTTTAAGATTAGATTTTAGGATTAGGGTTACGATTAGGGTTAGGATTGGGATTAGGTTTAGGATTAGGTTTAGGATTCGGATTAGGTTTAGGGGTAGGATTGGGATTATGGTTAGGGTTAGGGTTTATATCATAGTTACGATTAGGGATAACGATTTATACCATAGTTAGGTTACGGTTTGGATTCGGGGTGTTATTGGGGTGATAGTTGGAATTATGAGTATGATTCAGAGCAAGTTATGGTTCTGATTACACTTAGGTTAGGGTTAGCATTCAATTAGAGGGAAATATTTGAGTTATAGTTAGGGTTTAAGCTAAGTATACCTATGTATTGATTATGGCAAGGGTTTGAATATGGATAATGCATGATTATACTTAGGGTTAGATGTAGAGTTCAAATATAGCTAGAGTTAGGGTTATAGCTTAATTATATTAGGATTAGGGTTAAGTTGAGTGTTAGATTTCAAGTGTCATTTTATTTGGATTTTTATATAAGATAGGATTTAGCTAGATTTAAAATAAGGGTTATACTTCAATTTGGTTTAGTATAATGGTTAGGGTTAAGTTTAGGGCTTAATTTATCAAGCGACCATATTTTTTTAATCTTACTTAGGGTTTGGTTCATTTTGGGTTTTAATGTGTAATATGATATATAGTCAAGGCTAGTATTCAATATGTTTCTCGTCAACTAAGATTATAGGTATAAAATTAAATTTTACTATAAATTAAACAAAGATTAAGGTTAGGATTGCAAATCTTTGTAAAGGTTATTGTTTAATTTGGTTTGGTTTGGTAGTAAAGTCTCAATTTGGAATTCAATAAATTATCACATATTTAAATTTGAAGTATTTGTCTAGACAAATTTTTGTTTCCACAATGATAGAGATATATTCTCCCCTTTCAATGCTAATCATATTATCTTAATTAAGTAAAGCAATAAGGACATCATAAAACTGATAAGTGAATATGAAGACCAAAAAATAGATAGAAACTGACATTGACCTAGAAGGCCGAGAGGCCTTATGATGAGCATTTCATGCCAGGAACATAATATATCGAGCCCCTGTATATGTGGAGTAACCTCATGCGAACTTGGGTATGACGTATACAGATACTGATGACTCTGTGTCTGAGAGAGCACCACTTGGATATTCATCTTCTATGTTTACGAATTTTGTGTTGATTGGATGGAATGCGAAGTTGATCTACCTGTGTTTAATGCACTTACTCAACTTGCGATGGATAAAAGGACTTAGAAGTTATCATTTCTACACCGTTTGCTGATCAATGTTTAAGGAGAGCAGAGTTGTGAAGGATATCAGTCATCTAGCAGACTGATTGTGTGATCGCGTGAAGCTAAGTCCCGGATGTAGTGCATTAAAGGTATTTATATGTATAATTGAGTGAAAAGTTATGGATGCACCGATAGTTTATGATGTTGTGGATAGACCTAGGTATAATTTCAAGAAACATCCATTTAAGTCTTGTGAGGATGATCGGGAGGGAGCATTTTCACAAACCCCTGTTGGGGTTTTGCATGTAGAAGATATAAGGGCATACATTCATTGCAAATATGAAATCATTGGGGATTTACACATCTATAGTCAATTGCACACAATGATAAAAGTAGATGGATCAATGGTAGATGAGTTTAAACACCTACAAGATCAATCTATCATGAAGGTTACCCAACTCATGGAATTCACCAAAGTAGAATGGTTTAAGATTATTCTTAGCAGAGTACATGATCGGTTTCTTTGGATTGGAGATCATCTCGTAAAAATATGTGCACAGATGATACATGAGATAACAGGCCTAGATAATGAAGGAGACCTACCAGTTTTAGAAAAGAACTTAAGGAAACAGGCAGAATCCCTAACACATTCAAAGTGGAATAAGAGAGTGATGATAGTCAATGACATCTATCAGCCAGATGTTCAGTTGGTAGCTATGTTGTTGGGATACTAGTTGTTCTATAGTAGCAGAGTTAATTTAGTTTCTATTGGAGTTGTTATGATGACCTATCATATGGTCAAGGAAAATAAGAAGTATAACCTGTGCAAAGTTCTTGCACAACAATTCGTAGACAATGTGAAAGTGATAAAGAAATACAAATCTAAAGCATTTAGGTTCAGGTCTTTGTTAGTTCATATGTATCTACATATCATTCACAAATTCCCTAGCATGCACCCCTATGCATGGAAAACAGATGTACCTACTGGGATACAGATTTTAGAGAGTTACAGGAGACAAGACAAGAATTGGGTTGATGGTGAACTATTTGCATGGATCAAAATACTTTAGAGGCAGATGAAGGAAAGGTATAGGATACCTAAGAGTCTAGTTGAGAAATATGAAGACACTATCTATTTCATGGTTGAAACTAATTGTGTTTTCTTTGAGGCAGTAGTGCCAAGAAAGAAATGGTGTTATCCTATGGGATATGAAGTTACTGCTAAAATCTAACTATGCATGTAGAACATGTTTTGGTAGCAGATGTAGACCCTACAGAAGAAAGATGGGGAACTTATAGAGAGAAATCAGAAAAGGTAACAGTCGAAAATGAAAAAGTTATAAGAAAAAGGAAAATAAACAAGATTGTTGAAGATATTACTGCGAAGGTGGGAATGTCTAAGGAGCACTTCATATAGTTAAGAACAAAGATGGATACATCTTCTAGCATTGCTAATCATGCACATATTCATATAGAGGAGGCAACACAAGAAGTTATGCCTGTGAGCTTGCATAGGAGATCTAGAAGATCTAGCAAGCAGTTCAGTCGAAAAGAAAAAGAGCTACAAGTGAAAAGGAAGAAGAAAGAGGGAATGGTAGTTGACAAAGTTGAAGAGAAAGAAGTTTAGAAGGTTCCACAAACCTCATGGAAGCCTAATCTTAAATCATTGCAGAAGAGAGTTCTAATAGATGAAAAGGTAAACTCAATGGATAGGTACTATGATATATATAGTTCTAAGGATCAAGCGATCATCGAAGATACTATCATTGAGTATCTACTAGTTTTTAAGAAGAATCTATTGGAAATTCAATGAAGCATCCCTAAGGAGCTTTACAACAAATTACAGATCAGAAAATAGTTGGCAAAATCAGAGGATGAAAACATAAGGAATAAGGCTATTGAGGACATGTTACCAGTTGTCTCAATATAGGAAAGAGAGAGAATTTTAAAAGCATTGAAACCCCTTCTGAGGACAAAGGCCAGACTAGTCAAAATCATGGCTAGAAAGTATGATGACATGATTGATGACACTCAAAAGGCATTAGACCAAATCCCAATGAGTGATATGCCAAAGAAGACCTCACCTCCCAAGGTTACTAAGCCTACATCTCTGGGATTGGGAGAAAGTTCCAAGGCAATGGATGAAAGTGTACAAGCTAGCATGCAACCAGACTTCTTTATTTCTAGTGTACCTGTGACCCTTGACACTTCACACGATGTTAAGGATCCATTTGTGGATAATTTGGGTAGTGCGATTGAAGTTCAAGAACAGGAACCGTCAGAGGAAGACAAAACAAAGGAGAAACCAAATTTCTTTGTTTGTGGTGTGCCTATGACCCTTGACACTTTGCACAATGTTAATGATCCATTTGTGGATAATTTGGGTAGTGTGATGGAAGTTCAACAACAGGAACAGTCAGAGGATGACAAAACAGAGGAGAAACTAGACTTCTTTATTTTTAGTGTGCCTGTGACCCTTGACACTTCGCACAATGTTAATGATCCATTTGTGGATAATTTGGGTAGTGTGATGGAAGTTGAAGAGCAGGAAGGGGCAGAGGAGGGGAAAACAAAGGAGAAACAAGAAGATAATATAGAGAAGAAATATATAATGCTTGAAGAAAAGAAGGAAGAAAATATCAAAATAGTGAAAGTTGCTGATGTTAGATTGGACACCTCTTTAATGTTAGAAAGTATGGCCAAACTGGTAAGTTCAGATGTGGACAGTATGGATGAGGATGACCTGATGAGGCTATCCTTCATTGCCTTTGCTAAGGCTAAAGAAAGAGCAGTTTAGAAATGTGACAAAAGAGTAAAGGTAATGGCTAGGGCTATAGAAACTGTGAACAAGCTACTTCCCTCACCGATTATATTTGAAGAAAATGATGAATCTGAGAACCTTGCTATGGTATTGGATAGCTTTGATAGTCATTTTGACTCATTGCAAAAGAGTGCAGAAGAAAAGGTAGAGAAGAACTTTTTGGAGAAGAAGATGAGACAATTATGTCAATCCATTTCATCGGACTTAGACATTCTCAAGGCTACTAGTGTTAAGGCTAAGAGTTATGTAGCACAAGGTAGGAAGATTTACAGCTACTGCATAAGTCCTTGCAGGCATGTAAAGAACATTGACGATATATTAACCAAGGAAAGGTCTACTCTCAATAGTCTGATGGATAGTTATGAATCATCTTCACTAACTATGGGCAAAATTGATAAAGAGACATCCAGGCTATTGGATAATATAAGTGTACTCAAAATGGAGAAAGGCAGAGTTGTAGGCAGATTTGGTTTATTGAGAAGCCTATTGACCCCTAAGCTTACAATGCTTGAGATTCATCTTTTAGAGATGGAAAAGGTTGAAGGATCAATGACTATGTCTACACCTAGTGGGCTCAAGGTAGTAGAGACAACATCATATGCACTGAATGGATTGATACATGTCAGTGAGCTACTGATAAAGTCATGGGCTGAGGAAGTGAAGACTTTGGAAAACTCTTTCCAAGATGTCTTAAACCTGGTCAATAAGCACTAAATATTTTTGTGCTTACATTTTTTAAATTTTGAATGTACCTTTGGCATTGATGTCAATGGGAGAGGAAAATTTGTATGAGAAAATTGCTAGTCGAGTCACAGTCATGAAATCGACTAAGTCTAGAATTAGGATACCAGGATACAATGCAACAATTTTGGTCAGTGATGAAGATGGAGAGTATAGTGGATATGGTGACATGCTAAGTTAGGTGAATGTATTATTTTGTGCAAGTATAGACTGCTTTTGTGAAACTGGGATGCGTTGCGATGAGGATAATGAAGCAAGGTTGCAAATCACATAGCACATATTAGATACAAGATCAGTAATAGACAAAGCCATAACCAAAGCTATGTAAGCAAGAGAAGTGCTTCTATTGTTCACATTTTGGAGAAGTCCTTGTCTAAGAAGGAAATGTACTATGTAAGAGGTTGGGAATTATTTATTGCACTCATACATAAGATTTATTAATGAAAATATACTCAAATTCCTTGTATATGTTTTGTTGTCTTCATGTGTAAATTTGGATTTCTTTATGTGTCATATTTGAAAGGCATTTTCACACTAATCCAAACACTAAGGTATATCCTTATGTGAACTTCAAAGAATTAGTGGTTCATCGAAAGCATATTTAATTTGATCTTTAGATTGAATCTGAAGAATATCAAGACATACACAAGATAATCTATGCAATGAATTCAAGAACTCATAAATCAAAGTAAGAGAACACCAAGGAGAGGTATGAACTTTGGATTTTTTTTTCAATTTGCTAAAGCATCTGTATGTATACATAATGATTTAAAATGCAAACCATCTGAAAATTTATCTAAACTAGTAATACTTGGTATTGTATAAAATACTTGCCCTAATACAGTATACTGTATCATAGACTGAAAACTTGTCAATCAAATGTTCAAGTTCAATGATTTTCAAAAAGTAATGACCGAAAAGAAAAAGATAAGGTCAACTTAGGGTCTGTTCAAATTGGATAATCAACTAGGGTGATGTTGAAAACACACAACAGTTTCCCTGTTCGGCAAGCGTGATGTCGAACACACACAACAATTTCCCTGTCTGAACCTGCACACTTAACATTTCATCCATCTTATATTTAATAATGCACGTGTGAGTAAAGCTCAACAGTTGATCTTAAAAAGATGTGATTGTGGTTAGCATTTACAATAATATTTTAGCATTTATGATTAGGGTTTAGTGTTTAATGAGTATGATTATGGTGGGGCTTTACTTTGCAAGTCACTGTACTTACAAAATTTTGAAATGATTTATATCAAATGATAGGAATACACATAGGACCTTTTACACACTGATCTTTGTAACAATAACTCCACTACTGGCCAGTGCTCATCCATTGGGCAACACTTCCACTGCAAGATTGTTATACATAAACAAATATATTGAACTTTAATAACCCAATGATTTGAACTTGAATGATTCATAATTCAAAAAGAAATACACATAGGAGAGATTTTACAATGATCCTAGTAATCCTTTTATAGAGAACAAGCATTGCATACAAGCTTCAGATCTTTCTTACATGAGACAAAAAGAGTTTGTCAAAAATGACAAAAACGGTAAATATAACATCTTCTTGTTACAATTTTGCAAAATATTAGCAGAGATGCCCACCAAAATTTTGAACAAGTACGAAGGTCAGTTCATCTTTTGCTAGGTGTAACATCCGTGCATTCTTCAACTATTAGATGCTTCTTGGATTGTTCACAACAAACTTTCAGGAACTTGGGGCATCACCACCTATTGCTTCTTCTGTAGATGTCTCCTCCTCTTTCTCACTTTGTACAAGACATGTTGCTTCCCAAGCTGTAATACTATCTTCACTTGGCCATTCAAAAGCCAATAACTCATCCCTCTTTGGTTCAACATGAAGTTTCAGGGAGAAGATGTAGGTGGATAAATAGAATCCAAGAGTTTAATATTGATATCAAAATCACCAAACTAGTGAGAGGATTAGGGTTAGCAAAACTTATGGCTCAAAGCAATTTGGATGCTAACCATATCAACACTCTTGAAGAAGAACAAAGTCCATACATATGTGATCTAGACTTCTATGAATGGTATGAGGATATCATTGGATACTTGCAAAAGCTTTTACTTCCTTCTAACATGGAGGACCACAAAAGGAGGACTGTCAAATTCCATGCTCTAAAATATGTGATCATTAAAGGAGAGTTATGGTGGAGAAGTAATGAGGGTGTCCTGCTAAAATGTGTTGACCCTCAAAAGGCTAATGATCTGCTGCAAGCAATGCATGAAGGTGTATGTGGTGGCCATTATATGGCCAAGACTACTGTACATAAGATACTGAGGTCTGGTTTTTGGTGGCCTAGTATTTTCAAGGATGCACATTCCTTTGTCAAAGGATGTGATGCTTATCAGAGATTTTCAAGAAAGTTGATATTTAGTGGAAATTTGCCTCTGAGCCCTATAAATGTGGAAGCCCCTTTTCAAAAGTGGGGCATGGATAGAGGTAGGAGAAATCCCATACAAATCCAGTGGGGGACACTCTCACATATTGGTGGCAACTGATTACTTTACAAAATGGGTGGAAGCCATTCCCACTAAAAAGGTAACCAATAAAGTGGTTATTGATTTCCTGATGCAAAACTTGTTGACAAGGTTTGGATGCCTTGAAGTTTTGATTGTAGACAATGCTATGTGTTTCATATCTGAAGAATTTGTTAGTTTTTGTTTAAAATTTGGAATCAAAATTTCATACTCTGCTCCTTACCATCCTCAAGGAAATGGTCAGGCTGAATCAAGTAACAAAAGCTTGATAAAAATTATGAAGAGAGTCTTTGATGCAAACAAGAAGGCATGGGACTCCAAGGTACAGCTAGCTCTGTGGGCTGACAGAGTAACAATCAAGAAGGCAATAGGGTGTGCTCCCTTTGATTTAGTGTATGGTATCCATGCCAAGTTACCACAAAATAACTTGCTACAAATGTACAAGTTCATCCAGTTATATGATGATGATCAAGATGATGAAATGAAGATCAAATTACAAGACTTGATACAGTTAGATGAATCAAGGAGGGAAGCACATGATAGAAATTTGAAATCTTAGCTAAAATATAAAAGTTTGTATGACAAGAAAACCATAGTCAAAATTTTTTAGGGTGATGATTTGGTCCTAATGTGGAATGCTAGGCTTGAAGACAAGGGTAAACATAGCAAGTTTGACCCTATTTGGTTGGGACCATATCTGATCAGTAAAACATGGGGACATGATTCATATATTCTGAAGGACTTGATTGGAAATGAAATGGAATTTCCAGTTCATGGACAATTCCTCAAGTTGTACTTTTCTTAAGGTACTCTCATTATCCATGAACAGTACATTAGTTTACCCTTCCAGTTGTGTGTTTGTTTTCAAGTTGTGTGAGTAGGTTAGTTGTTTTGTTTCAGTAGGTGGTCTACTTATCCCAAAGTTTCTAAATTCTTGTGATGCCTGCAAGAGGCATACATCCCCAGACAGAGCCACTATTGTCACTTCAAATATTCGGTGCATAAACCATGTAAAAATTTTATAAATTTGAAGTGTGTATGAATGTTCATGAAATTGAGAGAATTTTGCTGCTAAAAAGCCCATAAAAAGTCCTGTGAAATTATCAAGATTTTTCCCCATGTCCAGCCAGCCCTAGTTTAAAATTGAAATTTGAGGAAAACCCTATGTATTTGCCACTTTCAAAAAAACCCTAGGTCACCTTTTTTATGTCTATTTGAGCATTACTTTTCTGAGTCACTTAAGTTCCCAAAAAGCATGTGTTTATTTATATCACCACGCGGGGGTCATATCTTTATTTTTCCCTAGGTCCAAAGGCCCGGTGATATTAATATTTCCTAAATAATTTCTCATTATAATGTTTCGGTATTCTTTTGGGCTCTAAATCTTAGAAAGGATCGGACGATGGTCTTATGATCTCATAGAATCTTTTAACCCTATGCGAACATAAGACAGTCATTGATCTTACAATAAAGCATTGTGTGGTTGTCAAGTGGGGCCACTGAGGAGCATACACATGTGTTGAGCATTCATTGGTTATAGCTTTGCTAACATGGAAAATGGCATCAGATCTTTGCTCACACTGAGAAATTATTATTTTGTATTTACCCGTCGGTTGTGTTGATGTGGAAATTCTTGATTGGCTATCGGTGGGACCATTGTCAAAAGAATATGCAAAGCTATCAGTAACGAGGGATAAATCTAATAGTTGTCTTATATTCTCATGGAATCTTTCTAGTCCATGTGATCATAAGACATCCGTCGATCTTACAATGCTCTCAGGCAACAAAGAGGAAGTGGGTCCATTGCCAGCTGTGCGCATGTGGCCACTAATGATTGGTTGAAAAGTCCTACTGATGTGGCAGATGTCATTAAGTGTGGACACTGAAGGGAAAAAGGTTTTTGACATGTCCACCTGTTAAGGGTTTTTGACGTGTTATCTCATGATTGGCTGAAAGCAAGTGGGGCTAGTTGTTCTAAAGGCATTAGTAACAAAAAAAGGATCTGACAGTTATCTTATGATCTCATGGAATCTTTCCCGTTCATATAATCATATGACAGCCATCGATATGGTATCAAGGCTGTGAAATTGTCAAGTGGGTCTTTCTGTATAAAAAAAGAGATCACCGTTGATACGTTTTGATCAAACGGTTGTCTTATAATCACATAAAGTTTTCCCAAGCCTTGCGATCATAAGATGACCTTTAGATTTTGAGAAGTGGAAATCGATGGTTCAAGTTCAAACTGGACATAAAGGTGATGCAAATTTGAAGTTTCCTGTTGAAAAGTGACAGTTCATTCTCTTAGAGAAGTAATGGTTGAATCGTGCTAAATAAATTGTTGAAATGACTATTTTAATTGCTCATATATCAAAGTTTCGCACATTCTCATAAGCACAAAGAAATAAAAAAATTTGCAGAGACTGGAGCGTAAAGAATTGCAAGGACTGGCTATTGTCTTGCGGTGATTTTCTAGAAAGAGGTTGGTAAAATACTTGTACGAATTGTTTCCCTACTAATAGAATCATAGTTCTGAAGCTTGTTTAGCTTGCAAAGGTTTTTTTTAGATAAACCCTAAAATGGTACCAAGAAAAGAATTGTCTGGTAAAATTGAATACAGTGACAAAGGTTTGCATGAAGACCTGATACAATTGCTTCCCAGCTCTACAACTGACCTAGTGAATGTCAAGAGATTAATTCCTAAGGATTCTAGGATAAAGATAGCAAATGGTTTGTATGACACTGCAAGTTATATTAGAGAGGCCAAAATCGGTACAATTAACATGAGTGGTGACCCTGATATCACTAGTTTAGCCTTGTTCAAGCTAGGTTTTAGTCAGAGAAATGCCCCTCCCCCTACAAGTAATATATGGCAGACCTAGGAAAACTTGTGGTACCCGGTGTCTTTACAGATGTTGACTTAATGATCCAAGTTGCAAAAAGTTATGACCCAATCACTAGGGAGATTAGGGATGCAAAGGGAATGTTATTATTGAAACTTTTTGCTGAAGAAATTAGGAGGGTGTTCAAGTTAAGTGAACCCTCCAACAAATTGAAAAGTATTGATTTTGAAGAGCTAAGGCAAGTATATGCTGCACAAAGGAATTATCTCAGGGGCAAATTATTAAATGGTTTCTGCACCAAAATTGGGAAAATGGTTATTATGGGACATAATACATAAGAGCCTTTTAAAATAGAATATTTTGACTCCAGAGCTAAGGGTGCACATTGGTCATTATGTCAAGTTTTTGGAGAGGATGTCAATGAGAGGATGCAAATACATTTAATGTGTATGGTGATTCAAATTCTACACCCACACCTATCTATTACTTTTGACTTTGCCCCATTCATTGCTAAATTAATCCATAATGGATTAGTGAGGATCCAAAAGAGTGAAGATGATAGCCCCTTTTGCTGGTATTCTTTCATGATGTACATGTTTTTGTTTAAAGGTGCAAGCTATTTTGAGGAAGAAATGGAATTGATGAGACAAAAGGATGGTGAAGATATGCCAGTCCAATTATGGAGCCTCACAATGACCTGGGATAGAAAGGATAATAGTTTCACAAATTTTGATAAACATTTTGCAGCCAGACTCAGGATGTTGTTTTCCCTAGACAACCCAAGAATCCCAACAGCATTGGCACAGCTCATTAGGCCAAATCAATTTGCTAAGAGTTTGAATATTGTGCACAATTGGGGAGATGTCATTTTCTACCATGTATCAACTGTCATCAGGTTGTATGGTTTCAGGGGAACCCCCTTCATATTGCCCTATTCTGTGCCCCTTAGGATTGGTATTGCAAAATTTCTTAGACAATTGGGGAATATTGAAGAATATGCTCTCAGTGGAAGAAACAAGGGAACTCTATTCCCAAATGTTAACATTGCCCACCACTTCATAATTACAAAGGGTGGATGGGTTCACATAGATAAAATCCTAGCACCATACCGTATGGCCACTACAATTGCTAGAACAGCAGACCCAGAGGGGTTTTATAATGATATGTTTAAGAAGAGATGCAAGTGTGCCCCAATTAATCACCTCTTTAACTTTCCTGAAGATATTGTCAGAAATCTTCCAAAGTTGCATGATCAAGAGGTTAGGAAAGAAAAATGGCTAGTCTACAAAAAGACATTGGATTTTATCCAACATTTTGATTCAAGATGGGATCCCCTGAAAAGCATAACTCCAATGGGAAAGAAAATAGATACTCTCACAAACTATTTTCAAGATATTTTTCAAACGCTAAATCAAAAGAAAGAAAAATTTATGAAGGATGACCCTGAAAGGGCTAAACAGTTGTTGAGAAAGCCTATGTTTGCAAAAGGATTGCCCCCAGGGAGATACACGGTACAAAAGAAGACTGGTTATAATATTATAGTGCCAGAGTATAGCCAACAAAATCAAACAGGTGGGAGGGATGTCCCATCCACTTCACAACAAACTGGGAAACTGAAAGAGGTTGTAGAGGTACCTGACTCACCCATTTTCAAGCCACTGAAGATGTAAGTGATTCCCCACCTCCATCAAAGAAACAAAAGGTGGAGGAAAGACCAGTGCATGTTGAGGAATTTTATTCTCCATCACAATCACCTCTAAAAATTTTGGATGACCAAGAGGTTACAGAACGGGTGCAATAAGTAGATGCTTTAGGTCAAATCTTTATGACCTCTGAAGAAATAAATGAAGGAGTGCCAGAGCCTCCATAAGAACCCAAATTAGATCTAACAACAGGGGAATTGGCAGGCACAAAAGTGGATCCAATAATTAAACAAGCTTGTGATGAGTTATTGGCTGATGACACTTTTGTTAAAACTAGGGCTTTCATGCAATTTCTATGGAAATTGAACATTAAGCAATTTCAAGAAATTTGTGAGAAAAAACATGAACAGAATCCAGAGAAAGATCTACAAATCATAGACGAGGAAGTGAAAATGGAGATGACTGCAAAGTTTAAACAGATTACTCCAGAATAGGGAAGAGACATGGTAAAAAATCAGGAGTGCTAATCCTTCCAGAATGGGATATAGCTGATGCAGTGGTTCTAGATGCAGTTAGAAAATAGACCACCCCTTTCCACAAAACCAAAGAGGAAGCAGAACAGGCCATTAAAGGGGTCACCTTCAGTGACAATCACCAAGCTTTGGTCATGTGGTCCCTACAGAAGAATGAACATAACAAGGGAAAATAGATTATCAGAGATGACCTTTCAGGGAGTTTAATTGTAAGAAGGGTTATCGATACTTCTTTGGTAGAAGCACCAGATATGGTAATGGCTACAACACAATTAATAGCAAAGGTGGTAGAAAAAGAAGCCAAGGAGAAGGAAGAACTCACTTCAAAGTTGGAAATAGTTTTAAAGGTTTATGGTGAGTTGAAGCAGGGGATATTTGAGAGAGATACATTAATTGTAGATTTAAGAAAGAAGTTGGGAGAGCACAGCCCAGTGCAAATATCAGAACAAGTGTAGATAGCTTCCTCCCCTACTGGGCCTTCCTCATCAAGCCCTATTGTTTAATTTCCTCCTTCCCCTCTTCCTCCTTCCATGGATGAGGAAGACATTGATCAAAAGGTAAAGTAGAGGTATGAAAAGAAGATAAAAGATGTTGTTTCACATTTTGTTGCAAATGTGAAAGCTAAAGAAGTGTACAAAACTGCCCAGCAATTAGTAGAGATTTTGACATCTTTTAAAAGGGAAGTAGCTACTGTAGACCAACTTTTGAAAAGGTGGGTTGCAAGAAGAGATAGTTTGAACTCATTTTTTGATCAAATCAAAGAAAAGTGTATTGTGGATATAGAGCTAACAAATACTTATAGGTTTGTTAAAGATCTTTTTGATTTTGAGGTTAATAGGGAGAGTTTGAAGAGAAGATCATAAATCTTAAGGGTAAGGTACTTTCAGGATAATTTTCAAATTTTTCCAGGTCTTATCAAGGCAGATGGGGTTATTCAAAATAAAGATGAATGGATGGAACAGATAGATGGGCAAGTATTGTCTAGAATGGATTCCATTTTAGGTACAGATGATAACACCCCCCTTGTACAACTAATTGAGCTTCTTCAGGATGCCAGGATACGCTTTGCTAATGTAAAAATAGAGGTTCACCAGGTGGTTGATGAATGGAACAAATTATTGTCAAAAAGGGATGAAGTCTTGTCTTTTCATTGGCCAAGTGAAGAGACCTATATGTCTTGGGAGTCAACCTATCCCTCAGAAGATTCAGAAGAGGAAGGAGCATCAAATAAAGAAGTAGCAAGTGGCAGTTTTCTAAACCCTCAAGATCAAGATAAATAGGGATAAAAGCATGAAGCAGTTAACATAATCATGGATACAACACCTAGAAGAAGTTGAACTACCCTTGGGAGTTGTTACAAGTTTTTTGGCACTCACCTTAACGGTTCATCTCGAAGATTTGTAACAAGAGAGTTTCTATTTTCATTTTTGTCCTATATGAGAGCTCATTTCTTGTCTTTTCTAAATGGATCTGAAGCTTGTTTTGCAATCCTTGTTTTCTATAAAAGGATTACCATGATCATTGTAGAAGGACCGAGAAATTGATTAATTTGACTGATAAGTCTTTCGAGTCTGGGATATCATAGACTATTTTTAGGCATATTTCTATAGAAGAACAATATTTTTGGTTCAAGTTAATTCCAGAAGGTTATACTATAAAGCATTTTGTAAGCATGATATTAATATAGCATTTGAATGAAATACAAGACTTATATTTCTCCTTGAGTATCTCTATTTGAGTTATGAATTTTTCCAATTCATTGCATGGATAATCTCTCTGTGTATGTTTATATTTCTCAGCTCTGATCCAAGATTAGATTAAATAAGCTTTGAATATGACATGAATTCTTTGAAGTTTTGCTTAAGGATGCATCAGTAAGTCATGTGAATCTAGGAACCCTTTGATAAAATCCACAACAGGGTGATTAGTATTTTCAAAAGGTAAAGATCGTTCAAAGTTCAGTATATTTTTTCTTATATTACAATCTTGCAGTGGAGGTGTTACCCAATGGATAAGACATTGGCCAATAGTGGAGTTTTTCTTATAGAAATCAATGTTTAAAGAGGGTTATACTGGTATTTCCATCTTTTATTACAAAATCATCGAAATCCTTTGAAATACAATGTTTTGCAGAGTAGTTTCATCATCTAGTGATAGTGAAAAATCTATGAATGAATGGTTATCATTTAGGTTTTTTCTTGTCATTTATCTGTTACATTTGAATCCAGTTGGTGATTGGTGAAGTAGGTTTTTTTACTGGATTAGGAGCACCCTCCTTGGTTTTGCAGAGCCAGAAGTGCTGAGGGTAGTCTTGTCCCTATAGTTGGTCCAATCATCTTTAGAAATAAACATTTGCATCTAACCCATCCTTAAAATTTGTAGATGTATTGGTTGCTTGTCAAATCATAAAGTCCATTTTGGGAACCAAAAAAATGCACTTTAGAAATTTTGGGAACCAACCATATGTGTAGACTTTAGAAATTTTGGGAACCATACACTAAATCAAAGGGAGCACACCCTATTGCATAATCTAGCCCCATGTTGATTCTATCCATTTTGGGAACCAACAAAATGGAGCTGGATATTTTCTTTAAATATCTAGCTCCATTTACAAATATCCATGTTTGCATTACCTGGCAGAGAGGACATGTAACTTTTCCTTACTAAGCGCCAGTATTACTGATGGTGAAAAATGCAGATGGAGCTAAGAGCAGTGCCAAATCCTAGGGCATCAGAGCACTCTTCATAATCAGAAGAAGAGTAACCTTTATGTACATCGAACTTCTCCTCAGGTTGTCCCTGTAGGCGACAAGACATGGTGCCATGCATCTCAACCATTCTATCAACACATACACAACATAATCCATGCAATGAAACTAAAAGAAAGAGAACATGAAGGAGAGATATGAACTTTGGATTTTTTTATTTTTCAATTTGCTATATCATCTGCACGTATACACAATGCTTTTAAATGCAAACCATCTGAAAATTAGCTAAACAAGTCATACTCGGTATTCTATAAAAAAAATTGGCGTAATACAGTGTACTGTATCCTACACTAAAAACTTGTCAATCAAATGTTCAAGTTCTGGTAAATACAAAGTGATCCTGGGAATCCCTTTATACAAATTAAGGATTGCATACAAGCTTCTGATCCCTTTAGAAAAGACAAAATAATGAGAACCATATAGGACAACAAATGACAAGTATAACACTTTCTTGTTATATTTTTACAAAGTTGCTTATTGACTTGGGGGCGTCAAAATTACCAACAAGTTCCAAAGTTAGTTCAAATTCTACCAAGTGTTACCTTTTGCCGATGAGATCCGTTGTGTTGTTTGCTTTGCTTTACAAAGTCGAAGAAGTGCCATCTGATGCAGCCTTAGTGGATGTCTCTTCTTTCTTGGTACACTCCAAAGAATATGATGCTTCCCAAGATGTATAAACTTCTTCATCTCGCCACTGGAAGGCTAGTGCCTCATCTGTTTTAGGTAACAAAGTTTCCCATTCAAATTTTACCTGATGTACCTCTTTCCATAGGGTTTTCAAATGTACCCTAGCATCTTGTAATAGTTCAATTGTTTAGACAAAGGGAATATTGTTGTCTGCAGTTAAAATGGTGGTTATTATGGCTGACAATTCATCATCTATTTGTCCTAACCATCCCTTTTTGTCTTTTATGGCTCCATCTACTTTGAAAAGACCAGGAAATATTTGTAGTTGTTTTCACCATCAATGAAATTAAAATGATTTACTTTAAACTGTATGAGTTATATGATTATATCTATATCAATTATATAGATCATAGTTGTGATATTTGAAGAATTCAATCTAGAAAGGTAATACCCACCCGAAGCTTTATTGTCAAAGAGAAGAAAATTTGAAAATCCTTAATACCTTCGTATTCATTATTGCTGATGCATCTATTGGGACTACTAGAGTTATAAATCAGAGTTTTCTGATTGAGTTTTGGATCATCTACAATTTTAAGTAGTAACACCTTTTTCTCAAGTCTGCTACCAACTTATCCTTTTCACTAATCTCCTTTTTCATCTCTCCATAGGCTTTCAACACTGTCTCTAACTTTATTGTGAGCTCTTCCTTTTCCCTGGCTTCTCTCTCTGCCACCTTCATGCTGAGCTTGGCTGTTTCCAAGGTCATGGTCAATGCCTCAACAATTGAGGCCTCACCAACCCTTTTTACTAGAAGGCTGCCTGTAAGATCACCTCTCGCAATTTTTTGGCCTTTCTTGTTTTCATTTTTCCTCAAGGACCATGTTAGTAGTACCAAATTTTTTGGGTCCTCATGTTTCAAAAAATTGATAAACCCTTTTACCCAGCAAGGAGCAAAGAGGATGTAAACCCTAAATTGATATATAAGCCTTCTTATGATTGAATGTTAATTTTTTTCATTCACTGAAAGTACAAATAAGATATGTGCCATTATAAACCTTTATAATTGTCTACTCCATGTGTTTTACAGTTAGGTTTTAAGCGGGTTACTTTTTCATAAATTTCCCTCACACTTTGGTCTTTCACGTTTATTCTCTAACTATTTGATTCACTTTAATCTTGTGGCTGTCGCTTTATCTCAAGGCTCTCCATTGTCAAATTTTCTGACTTGCGGAATGACAACAATCTGACACCTGTTGAGGTGGGTCTGAACCATTTTCAATTATGATTTTTTTATGGGATTTGATTGGTTCTCATTGGAGGGCCTGTTTGGTAGTGGGAATTAGATTGGAATTGACATTTGTTTGTTCCCATTTTCTCAAATCCTCAGTTGTATGAGTGCAACAGAGAAATAGAAGTGGAATATGTAAATGCTCATTTTGGCTCAAAATTATTATTTTTACATCCGCCTTGTTTTGGCATCCACATTCGGTTTTGAGGGATCCTGCATTTGTGTCTACGTTTTTTTGAGTGCCTCCTCCATTTGTTTCATTTTTAGGGCATTCTAAACAGCGAAGCCAAGGCATTTCATTTTTGAAGGCATTCTGCACAGTGAAGCCAAGGCATTTCACGGTGAAGCACTTGCATTCTTCTTTAATCTGGTATGCATCTAGGGTTTTCAGTTTTCATTTGAAGAATATTTGACTCTGCTAACTCCCCCTTCCTAACCTGTATCGTGCTTGTTTTAGAAACACATCTTCTAACTCCATCCCCTCTCAAATCTTCATTTATTTTACGGAAGCTCACCCATACTATTCTATGGCCATTGTTTTCTAAAGAATCTTGAATGTTTTTGGGAGTTTCAAGTTCATGGGTTTTCTGTTGTATTTTCATGCCTTTGCAATCATGCCATGAGAGGTTTTCTCTATTGTGTATCTTGGTGGTTGCGCCTCTTCATTTCATGTATATTGCAGATTGAAACAATATTCAAAACACCCAGAACAATTATCATGAGGGTTTTGATAGATCCATGTCATTCTATCTATTTCTAGAAATTTTGTCTCTTTTCATCCCTTTCAATAAAACTTCTAGGGTTTTATTTATTTCTATATATAGAGACAAGAAACCTCTCTATTTTGAATTTCATTTTCAGATTGTTTTATTTCGATGCCATATAAAATTGGGTATCTTGCATATACTTGCCACAAGGGCTTTGTGAAAGCTTAACCACTTTACACTCCTTTCTTATATATTCAGACGTGCTGATACTCATTTTATGGCTATAATTGTTAAGTTTTTTTAGCACCCTAAACCTATGTACCTTTTAATGCATTGTAAACATAATGGCTTTCTTTTCTTGGTGTTTTTATTGAATGTCTTCCCGGACTTGATGGTATACTGACCTTTCATTTCTATCATGAACAATCCTCATTGTATTTGTCTTGTCACCGTGTTAGGAAGCCTACTCTAAAGTCTATTTTGTACCCTCCTTTAATAATGATTTCTCTGAACAATGCCCAACATATTGCTATAACTGATCTTTAATGTTGACCATCCATTTTTTATATCTACACATTATTACATGGTAACGTTGTACTTTTGCACTGAATATGGACGACTTGATGACAGTGACCTTAAAACAAAACACTACATATCCATTTACTATTCAAGATTATTCAATGACTACTTCCATGTCATACCTCCTTTGATAAATATGCTCTTCTAGCATTATAGCATGTTGTACTATAGGTGTTTGCTTCAACTTGCTTCTTAAACATTACATGCTTCTTTGTCTGCAATCATTGTAATGATATATAAATGCTTTGTAGATTGAGATTCTCATTCTTTGATTATGTTCCCGAATGATTATAACAATGAAAGTGTCTATTGCATCTTGACTGTAGCTTGTGGAAACAATGCCTTTGCTTTACCTATTACTATTTTTGGCCTCTCAATTGTTGCTTGTTTATCCGATTAACACTGGTAACTGCTTTTGCCATTGTATGATTAGCTCCTCTCTATTTTGACACCATGATTCTTGGGAATTAGTATTTGCATTCAACCTGTAAAAGTCTTTACCTATTTTGTTGATTTTTTTAGTTTTCTATTGATGATTGTGCTCAAGTGTCAAGTGAATCAACCTTGTGCTCTCATATTCCTCCAATTTGGATGGAAGACATGTGTCACCACTCTGTCGTCGAATACTTGGGCCTTGAAAGTCTCTCAAGACTAGGATAAATGCATCTATTCCTTATTCCTTCTTAATCCTAAATTATACCATGAATGGTAAAGCCTTATTTATAAATCCTTTTGGAACATCATTCAAGACCTATATTTGCAACATTTCTTAGAATAGAATTTATCAGTCCAAAATGGTCAAGCTTGTGCATCCCAATCCTAAGCATAAAGCTGATTTGGAAGCTTGAACTAAAGTGGGTTGGGTGTTTACTAGTTTTGGCAGCTACTTATATTGGCATATTGGCATAATGCATCAATTGGTGCCATGAAAATGTGATTTAATTAATCTACATCCATCTAAATTATATACATGATGCAATTAATCAAGGCTGGCCATGAAACTATATTCTCTGTAATCTAAAGTTCATTTCAATGATCTTTTTGTAAAACATGATTAATAATATTATATACTTATATAAATGTGTATGTGCCTATATAAGAACCATATATATGCACATATACATGTATATAATAATATTATTAATCATGTTTTACAAAAAACATCTTCTATGTTTTTCCCTCATTCGGATTTCTTTCCTAATGCAACAATGCTAACAAATTGAACACCTATAGATAATAACCAGCTAGGAATACATTTACAAACAGTTGTGTCATTAAGTACATACATTTCTTGGCTTGTCCTCTTATTGCCTATGACTGTTGATTTTGTATATGAAACCTTCTTCGCCCTATACATTTCAGGGATGGATCTTATCAACAATCTAGACGTACGAGCATAAATTTGTAGGAAGGTCAGACAAGCTCGTATTCGCGTACTTATTCTTGTTGTCATTGGAGTAGTGAAAGCAGTGTATGTGCTTGAATGTAGGCAAACAAAGCATAATGAAACAAGTGATGGAAGTGGTTTTTATAAACACATTATTCATTCAAGTGAGGTGCATTGTCACGACCAAATTCGCATGAGTGTAGCAACCTTCTTTCGGCTAGCCAATCTTGTAAGGCAAAAAGGAAGCCTATCAGACACGATTAGCATAACATTAGAAGAACAATTAGTCATGTTCCTCCACACCCTTGGCCATAATATGAGGAATCGTAAGATTGCCCACAACTTTGGTCACTCCGGAGAGATAGTAAGTTGATACTTCCACAAGGCCTTGACGGCTATCTTAGCACTCCATGTGGATTATCTCATACCACCTGGGCCAAACACTCCTCCCTAAATTAGTGGGAATGGCCGTTTCTATCCTTACTTCAAGGTAAACCCCCTAGCGCTACAAATTTCTTTGCGTAGTGATAATCTTCTTACTGCGTCTTTCTTGACTATAGTTTTTCTTTCTATAGGATTGTGTTGGAGCAATCGATGGAACCCATATTCCAGTCACTATCGATGTCAACTTACACGATAAATATCGGGATAGAAAAGGGAACTTGTCACAAAATGTTTTGGCTACCTCTTCTTTTGATTATAAGTTTCAATACATTCTTGCTGGTTGGGAAGGGTCTACTGCAGACAGCTGTGTTCTAGCTTCAGCTATCAGTAGAGCTAATCCACTTGTATTTCCCACTAGTATGCCATTTCACACTGTATTTTTAGTGAAGAAAATGATAAATGTTTGATGGTGTCAATCTTTCACGGTCTAACAATATATGTTATTTTGTAGTAAAATATTATTTAGTCAATGTTGGATATCCAAATGTACCAGGATTTCTTGCACCTTACCGATGTACATGTTACCACTTGCAAGAGTTTTCAATAGCAAACCCTATAAAGAGCCCACAAGAGTTGTTTAACCACTGACACTCCTCTCTTAGAAATGCAATAGAGCATACATTTGGAATTTTGAAGCAACGTTTTCCTATCCTGAGGCATGCAACATCTTATCCAATCATGACACAAGCACGTATTGTTTTGGCATGTTGCATTCTGCACAACTTCATTACTATAGAGGATGGTGTTCCACCCAAAGTGGTTAGTGAATAGGACGATGATCGTGATGGGATCATTGTACCAATACTTGAGATGTATGGGTCGAGTCAGCGTGATAGGGATGATTGGGGGAAGTTTAGAGATGATATAGCAAGTAGGATGTGGGAAAACTACAGATGTAGAGAGTAGTTATAGTTTTACAAGACCTTTCTTTGTTCTTTAATGTGCTTTCATTCCTAACTGGTTATTGTCTATGCCTCTTGAATTTGTAAGACTTGTTGCATTACAAAATATAAATCATACTGTTGTAATGTTGATGCTCAAAACACATGTTCTCGTAGTTTACATATACAATATTATTTGAAAGAAATGAACCCTGTGTATGATTTCCAACTATGATTTCTCTTTGATTAACATTCATGTGTGTATCTTGTTTGACACTTTTTCTTGTAAATGGGGATTGAGAGAACAGTAATTTGGCCCTCAAATTCCAATTGCACCTTTTCATGTGGAAGATGTAGTAGAGCATATATAGTACAACTGTATCAACATAGTAGACCATATATAATTACAATACTGATTCAGTATTGTAATTATATATGGTCTACTATGCTCATACAATTGTACTATATATTGATTCACTGTGCAACAGAATGAACATTGTGTCTTGTATTGTTCATTCTCTTGCACACTGAATCAGTATATAGTACAACTGTATGAACATAGTAGACCATATATAATTACAATACTGATTCAGTGTGCAACAGAATGAACACTACAAGACACTAATTCAGTTGCTCAAGACATAATGAACACTACAAGACACAGAATCAGTATTGTAATTATATATGGTCTACTATGTTCATACAGTTGTAGTATATACTGATTCAGTGTACAACTGTATGAACATAGTAGACCATATATAATTACAATACTGATTCAGTGTGCAACAGAATGAACACTACAAGACACTAATTCAGTTGCTCAAGACATAATGAACACTACAAGACACTAATTCAGTATTGTAATTATATATGGTCTACTATGTTCATACAGTTGTAGTATATACTGATTCAGTGTACAACTGTATGAACATAGTAGACCATATATAATTACAATACTGATTCAGTGTGCAACAGAATGAACACTACAAGACACTAATTCAGTTGCTCAAGACAGAATGAACAATACAAGACACTAAATCAGTATTGTAATTCTATATTGTTAATACTGAATGAACATAGTAGACCATAGTAAATTGTGTGAACATAGTAGACCATAGTAGACTGTGTGAACATAGTAGACCATATATACATGCATACTTAGCTACATGCAAATGAGAATGGATAATAAAGAAATATATTACATATTGCTGGATATCATGCATATATGCAATATTTTGGATTATATGCCTCTGTTGTATGACTATTTCTTTAATATCCATTCTCATTTGCATGTTGCGGTGTAGGTGAAGTCCTTCACAGATCTCATGACGAGCATGGATGATGAGGTTCAAGGCCACTCAACTTCTTCCTCCAAGAAGGTTGTGTGGACAAGAGAGATGGAACGAATGTTCCTAAACTTGCTACTTGATCAAGTTCACCTAGGAAGGAAAGGCAAAGGGGGCTTCAAAAAAGAAGCTTGGACAAACATTGAGATGAAGTTCAATGCTGAGATGAACCTTAATTTCTCAAAGGAAAATTTCAAAAATAAGCTTAAAGTATGGAAGCAAGGTTTTAGAGTCATGAGAGAGTTGAAGAATATGAGTGGGTTTGCATGGAACGAAGCTACTCAATGTGTGGACACTGATGACATGGTGTGGGAGGTGCTTCTAAAGGTAACATGTTGTTTTGAATATGTTGGTCTTAGCAATATTTCCTTCTTATTAAGTTAGATACAAGACAAAGATCTAATTCATTCATCATAACAACATGCAGAGAAAAGAATTCAAAAGTGCCAAAGTCTATAAGAGACAACCCTTCCAGTACTACAATGACCTAGCCTTCATTGTATGTAATGACATAGCTAAAGGTACCGTAGCTACTACTACACAAGAGATAGAAGAAGGGCTCAATATGGATGGGCCCACCTACGTGGTTTGTGATGAGGATTTTCATATGAGTACACCTCTTAACACTACACCTGATTTGGATGATTATTTATATCATTCCAATCAATCGAGTGCAAGTGGTCGTCCAAGTCCTTTAACATCGTCAACAAGGAGGGCAAAGAGGAAGAAGCCATCCATGGCTAGTTTGTTGGATGTGCTTTGTGAAACTATGAAAAGAATAGAAGAGGACATTCGTGCACCTCTTCTAATCAAAGTGGTCAATCCTGAACCAGATCCTCTCATAGATCCTCTAATGGATAGTGTCTATGACACTCTCAAAGGCATCCCTGATTTGAGTCGACCAACTATGCTAAAAGCATATGACACCTTCATGGCTGAAAAAGAAAGAGCCAAAGGGTTCTTGAGAATGAATCAAGATGAGAGGGTGGACTATATTTCCATGAAGTTTGCAGACCTCTAGCTACTTTTTTGTTTTCATTTTAAAGTATTGTTACTTAAACATTGGCAAGGCTAGCCAAGATAATTTTTAAGTTGGCAAGGTTAGCCAAGATACTTGTCTTATCAACAGCATACATTATTTTTGTTTATCAGCTTCTGCACTATATATGCTCTAGTATATTTTTCTGTTATTTCAGCCATGAGGATATTGTTTTTACTGTTATTTCGTGCTATTTCAGCCATGATGATATTGTTTTTACTATTATTTCATGCATTATGATTTTTTTTAGCTATTTGAGCCATGATGATATTGTTTTTACTGCTACTTCATGATTATAAATGGAATACACCAAGGAGTAACACATGATGAAGATCAATTATAGCGATAATGCTATTTCAACCATGATGATATTGTTTTTACTATTATTTCATGCATTACGATTTTTTTCTGCTATTTCAGCCATGATGATATTTTTTTTTCTGGTACTTCATGATTATAAATGGAATACACCGAGGAGTAACACATGATGAAGCTCAATTATAGCGATAATGCTATTTCAACCATTATGATATTGTTTTTACTGTTATTTCATGCATTATGATATGTTTCTGCTATTTGCGCCATGATGATATTGTTTTTACTGTTATTTGATGATTATAAATGGAATACACCAAGGAGTAACACATGATGAAGATGAGCTCATAATTGTGATAATGTTTTTACTATTATTTCATGCTATTTCAGCCATGATGATATTGTTTTTACTGTTATTTCATGCATTATGATATTTTTCAACTATTTGAGCCATGATGATATTGTTTTTACTGGTACTTCATGATTATAAATGGAATACACCAAGGATTAACACATGATGAAGATCAATTATAGCGATAATGCTATTTCAGCCATGATGATATTATTTTTACTATTATTTCATGCATTACGATTTTTTTCTACTATTTCAGCCATGATGATATTGTTTTTACTGGTACTTCATGATTATAAATGGAATACACCAAGGAGTAACACATGATGAAGATCAATTATAGAGATAATGCTATTTCAGCTATTTTGATATTGTTTTTACTATTATTTCATGCATTATGATATTTTTCTGCTATTTGCGCCATGATGATATTGTTTTTACTGTTATTTGATGATTATAAATGGAATACACCAAGGAGTAACACATGATGAAGATGAGCTCATAATTGTGATATTGTTTTTACTGCTATTTCATGATTGTGAATCTACCTATGCCTTTATATGAGCTCATAAACTAAGCCCAATGCATATATAGTCTTCTTAGGCTGGATAGACTTCATTCTAAGTTCAGTTAATACTAGACTTTAAATTACAATTATGAGTTAAGTTGTCTCTATATTACCCTTTCTTAAACGAAGCCCAATTCATATATTATCCTTGCAAGGAGTCATATTGGAGTCAATCACGGTTTCAAATCTCCTGATAGAGTGACTTCACCGTGGACCCAATGGGATTTTATAAAATGGGAGTTCCAAAAGTGGAATTTGGCACTCTAATACCAATTCCACCTTTTCAAGTGGCTGACATGATATGAGGATGACGGAGCAACCATCCCATTCCCAAGTTTGTCTCATTTCTTACGAAGCAACCATCCCTTATCCAAGTTTGTCTCATTTCTTCTATCAACACAGTCACCTTAGAATTTTCCCTATCAAGGAAGGTGGTGCTTAGCTTATGTTCTCCATAAGGGAGAAATGAGATACCAACACCTAGTGCATCTTTGGTCAATTTTTCAAAATAGGGAGAACATGCCACATGAAATGGTATGGCATGAGCATAAAAGAACAATTCAAGAGTCAAACACTTCTCATGATTGTGTAGTAAACAACCCTGCAACACTGGTAGTTATTTTCTTTCCCTTTGTTGGATTACAACTGTCTCCCCTTTGAATGCCAACATCTATGGTTTCCATAAGCAATGACATAATTAGCTGCATGCTTTCCAATGGAATTCCCTTCTTTCTTGCCACTCCCTCCATATGCAACTTTATAGATCATAATATTTAAATTGTATGTTGAAAGGGCTTACCGAGACTTCCTAGGGGTCCTAGTATGCCTTATCATGAGTTAGGACCCCTACGAAGTCCCCATGACTCCTTTGGACACATTAGAACCCTCAAGTGTGTCCTAAGAGGTTGTAGGACCCCTTTGGACACACTTGAGGGTTCAAATATGTCAAAATGGTTCATGGGGACTTCCTAGGGGTCCTAGTACACCTTATCACATGTTAGGACTCCTAGGAAGTCCCCATGACCCCTTTTGACACATTGGAATGCTCAAGTGTGTCCAAAGGGGTCCTACAACCCCTTTGGACATAGTTTTGCATTGAAATGTTTCAAAAGGGGTCATGAGGACTTCCTAGGGGTCCTAGTATGCCTTATCATGCGCTAAGACTCCTAGGAAGTCCCCATGACCCCTTTTGACACATTTGAATCCTCAAGTGTGTCTGAAGGGGTCCTGTCCCCATGACCCCTTTTGACACATTTGAACCCTCAAGTGTGTCTGAAGGGGTCCTAGGACCCCTTCAGACACACTTGAGGATTCAAATGTGTCAAAAGGGGTCATGGGGACTTCCTACAGGACACTCCTTAGGACACACTTGAGGGTTCTAATGTGTCAAACGGGGTCATTGGGACTTCGTAGGGGTCCTAGTATGCATTATCATGTGTTATGACCCCTAAGAAGTCCCCATGACTCCATTTGACACATTAGAACCCTCAAGTGTGTTCACTTGATGGTTCAAATGTGTCAAAAGGGGTCATGGGGACTTTCTAGGGGTCCACCCCTTACGACACACTTGAGGGTTCTAATGTGTCAAAAGGGGTCATGGGGACTTCCTAGGGGTCCTAGTATGCTTTATCATGTGTTAGGACCCCTAGGAAGTCCCCATGACCCCTGTTGACACATTAGTACCCTCAAGTGTGTCCTAAGAGGTCGTAGGACCCCTTTGGACACACTTGAGGGTTCAAATATGTCAAAATGGTTCGTGGGGACTTCCTAGGGGTCCTAGTAAGCCTTATCACATGTTAGGACTCCTAGGAAGTCCCCATGACCCCTTTTGACACATTGGAATGCTCGAGTGTGTCCAAAGGGGTGCTCGTACTCGAGCATTCCAATGTCTCAAAATGGGTCATGGGGACTTCTTAGGGGTCCTAACACATGATAAGGCATACTAGGACCCCTATGAAATCCCCATGACCCCTTTTGACACATCTGAACCCTCAAGTGTATTCGAAGGGATACTACGACCCCTTAGGACACACTTGAGGGTACTAATGTGTCAACAAGGGTCATGGGGACTTCCTAGGGGTCTTAACGCGTGATAAGGCATACTAGGACCCCTAGGAAGTCTTCATGACCCCTTTTGACACATTAGAACCCTCAAGTGTGTCATAAGGGGTGGACCCCTATAAAGTCCCCATGACCCCTTTTGACACATTTGAACCATCAAGTATGTCTGAAGGGGTCGTACGACCCTTGGAACACACTTGAGGGTTCTAATGTGTCAAACAAAGTCATGGGGACTTCCTAGGGGTCATAACACATGATAAGGTGTACTAGGACCCCTAGGAAGTCCCAATGACCCTGTTTGACACATTAGAACCCTCAAGTGTGTTCTAAGGAGTGTCCCCTAGGAAGTCCCCATGACCCCTTTTGACACATTTGAACCCTCAAGTGTGTCCAAAGGGGTCGTAGGACCCCTTCGGACACACTTGAGGGTTCAAATGTGTCAAAAGGGGTCATGGGGACTTCCTAGGAGTCTTAGCACATGATAAGGCATACTAGGACCCCTAGGAAGTCCTTATGACCCCTTTTGAAATATTTCAATGCACAACTATGTCCAAAGGGGTTGTAGGACCCCTTTGGACACACTTGAGCATTCCAATGTGTCAAAAGGGGTCATGGGGACTTCATAGGAGTCCTAACGTGTGATAAGGCGTACTAGGACCCCTAGGAAGTCCCCATGAACCATTTTGACATATTTGAACCCTCAAGTGTGTCCAAAGGGGTCCTACAACCTCTTAGGACACACTTGAGGGTTCTAATGTGTCCAAAGGAGTCATGGGGACTTCGTAGGGGTCCTAACGCGTGATAAGGCGTACTAGGACCCCTAGGAAGTCCTCATGACCCCTTTGGACACATTTCAATGCTCAAGTGTGTCCTAAGGTGTCATACGACCCCTTGGGGCACACTTGACTATTTAAATGTGTCAAAAGGGGTCATCAGTACTTCCTAGGGGGTCTAGTATGCCTTATTATGCCAAGATTTTTGGGTACCCGAAAAAATCAAGCGCCCTATTTGAAATTGGGTACCTGATTTCAAATCGTGTGCCCGATTAGCCTCGGTATTGCTTTGTGCACAAAAACCTACCTGGACAACTCTTCAAATGTCACATAAACGTGTTTTTCCCCTATTTCTCTAAGGTCTAGACTTCGACCATGTAATTGACAATTATTTTTTCACCCGAATTTGATGAAATGAAAAGGGTATTTGCAAGATATTATCAGCTTTCTATTGATATAATTGCTGACACATTTTGAATTTGGTAAGTAATTATTACTTATTTTCTAATTGAGTTACCTCTAAAGTGTTGATTTATATACTGATTGAAAAATGAGTATAACTTACAAATGGTATAACATTTTTTAAATCCAAAAGATGCATCACATTATATGCTTCCCCTACTATAAGGTAAAACAAAAAAATTGAATTTTGTAAAGTTTTGAATGAGTTAAGGTGGTCAGACACAGGAGTTTTTTTATTCTAAAAATGTTGTAGTAGAAAATTCATAATTAATTATTTTTATGGAATAAAATTACAAAAACAAATATGTGTCACATCCAGGAATGAGTCTACTACTTATATATAAAATCTTATAAAAAAATATTATCATTTGATCATGATTAAGGTGGTCAGACATACACCTACTTCTTATTTTTTTCGTGAAATTTTTGTACTCCTGTATTGAAATTTATACTTTTCACCAATTATATTAATTTTTTTTTAGAAAAGGCCTAGTAGTTTAGAAACTACATTCAATTTCATATAGATTCTATTCTTACAACTTTTTGGTATTAGGTTGATAGCTAGTTCAAATTTTCACGTCAAGTTGACTAACCCTAATTTGTTGATTTTTCAATGCCACTTAAGGGCATAGTTTGGCCCCTCATGATCTTGCACATACCCAGAGTGAATTAGACTCATTTACAACTAAGTAAGACCTAATTAGACCCATTTATGACCTAATTAGACAATATAGGACCTATTACAACTTAATTAGAGTCAATTATACCAATTAGGACCTAATTAGGCTTAATTCAAGACCAATTAGGATGGTATTAGACCCAATTAGACCAATTACGACCAATTATGACCAATTAGACTCAGTTAGACACATTTACTACTAATTAGGACCTAATTAGACTCAATTATACCAATTAGGACCTAATTAGACTTAATTGTAGACCAAATAGGATGGTATTAGACCCAATTAGACCAATTATGACCAATTAGACTCAGTTAGACACATTTACTACTAATTATGACCTAATTAGACTCAATTATACCAATTAGGACCTAATTAGACTTAATTCTAGACCAATTAGGACGGTATTAGACCCAATTAGACCAAATAGGACCAAGTAGGACCTAATTAGAGTCAATTAGACTCATTTACAACTAATTAGGACCTAAATAGACCCAATTATCACCTAATTAGACAATATGGGACCAATTAGGACCAATTAGACTCAATTATACCAATTAGGACCTAATTAGACTTCATTCTAGACCAATTAGGATGGTATTAGACCCAATTAGGCCAATGAGGACCAATTAGGACCAAATAGACTCAGGTATGAATAGTTACAACTAATGAGGACCTAAATAAACAATATAGGACCTTTTAGGGCGTAATAGGACACAATTATACCAATTATGACCTAATTAGACTTAATTGTAGACCAATTAGGAAGGTATTAGACCCAATTAGACCAATTAGGACCAATTAGAGTCAATTAGGATGGTATTAGACCCTATTAGTCCAATTAGGACCAATTAGAGTCAATTAGACTCGTTTACACCTAATTAGGACCTAATTAGACAATATAGGACCTATAATGACCTAATTAGAGTCATTTATACCAATTAGGACCTAATTAGGCTTAATTCTAGACCAATTAGGATGGTATTAGACCCAATTAGGACCAATTAGGACCAATTAGACTCAGTTCGACACAATTACTACTAATTATGACTTAATTACACTCAATTATACTAGTTAGGATGTAATTAGACTTTATTCTAGACCAATTAGGATGGCATTAGACCTAATTAGACCAAATAAGACCAATTAGAGTCAATTAGACTCATTCACAACCAATTAGGACCTAATTAGACCCAGTTATGACCTAATTAGACAATATAGGACCTAATTAGACTCAATTAGACCAATTAGGACCTAATTAGACTTAATTCTAGACCAATTAGGATGGTATTAGACCCAATTAGACCAATTAGGACCAATTAGGATATTGAATTCCTAAAGTTGGTTCCTGAATTCTGGTTATGCATTAGGATATTGACCCTGTACTATTCGTGTGTCTCAGAGCATAAAATCCTAACATTTTCAAGAACCAATAGGTTCATTATGGTTTTCTCTAGGTTTAGGGTTCAATTTGATTTAGGATTTGGATTTAATATAGTTCATGGTTAGGGTATGACTAGTATTGGGGTTATGATTTAGGATTAGCTCTTACCATTTAGGATTGGGATTCGGATTACAAGTCAACATTTATGATGAGGGCTAAGCTTTTAGGATTTTGGATGAATTGGAAAAGCTAATAATCAAAAAATTGTGCACTAAATTTCAAGACAATAAAATGGCTTACATTGGGTTTTAGGAAATTTACTATTTGGATTAAGCTTAGGTTTAATATTATATTCCTCCAATTTAGGATTTTGTGTTAGGATTAGGATTAGGATCATTGTAAGGATTATGATTTCACTAAGTGTAAGAGTTTAGATCATTAATTTTCTATTATCTTTATGAATATGATTGAGTTGAAGGTAAGGATTATGATTAGAGTATGGGTAAGACTCTACATTGTGGTTACTATTATTGTTAGGATTTAGAGTTTTGATTAGGATTACTGTTATGATTTAATAAAATTAGGTTATGATATTTTATAGGATTATGAACACTATTGGGATTACAGTAAGGGTTTTCCATTTTTATTAGTATTCATGGTTTAAGATATTGAATATGGTTAGGATGATGGTTAGGGTTAGGTAGATAGTAGTATCGCTATAGTTACCATTTTGGTCACAATTATGATTGGGAGTGGAGTAGATGTTAGTATTATTGTTAGGGTAAGTTGTAATGTGATGTTCCTATCATGATTGCTATTATAATTACTATTAACATGATGGATAAACCCCTTTTTAGAGCCATATCCACCTCATCTATGCATTTATTGAATGCATCACTTTGTTGGGTAGAACAATACGCTGCATGAATTAATATTTGAGCAATTTTTATTTATTTCTTTCTTTTGTGTGTTTTGTGTGAGTTCCTTATTTGTTCATAAAATTTAAAATAGTTACATTACAAGTACTATTAAAATAAAAAATACTATTACAATACAAATATACAATTAGTATTACCGATGGGGTTAGGGTTTAGGGTTAAGATAATGGTTAATATAATGGCTAGGTTTACATTTATATCATGGTTTAAATTGTTGTATATAATTAGGGACTCCCTATAATTAGTATTAAGATGACTGGCTAAGAATCCAAATCACGTAATGTACGCATTTGTTAAAGTCCTTTGGTAAATGAATCTTTTTTCGTACAATACTATGGTGCATAAGTTAAAATTTGACCAATACATTTTAGTTTAATTTCAATTTTTGTTATTTTTTTTTCCTTTAATCCATGTTTGTTTACAAAAATTAAATTCTACCAATTAATCCTTATTTACTTTTTTAGTAAGTTTTGTTGGGTCCCATTCTGCCTAGGGGGCAGTACCCTTTTGTATTCATTCAAAATAAAGATTACAAATGAGGGAGAACCTACATATTACAACCAATAGTGATTAGTGGCATAAGTACATTATTCTATGACCAATGTCAACCAATCTTGATCCTATCTCCTCCAGAAAGAGCTTATCATTTGCTTGGAGAAAGGCTCCAAACTTCGCCTCATCATATTGCTTAACACCTGCTTTGAAGGCAGACCAGGCCTTCTTTAACAATATCTTTTTTGCTTCAGCTTCCAACGCAAAGAAACCCAACAAACCATTGCTTGTTAGTTGGGTATCGATGTTGTCCATTGCCTCTGCCACCTCTAGGTATATTTCATCTGCCAAGATTCTACGAGCCAGTCCCCCACCATGCAGAGGGTGCCCGAAAAGGAAAATCTATATGATCGCTTGCAACAACTCTACCACCAGTATGCCATCATGGACATGACCACCAGACCATAAGTCACCCCCCAGGATTGACACCATAGTCACATGCTCCTTCTCCTTTACTTTGCTAAAAATCCTCTGTAATTGCTCCTCTGGTGTTTCCTGCAACGATTCCACCTTGCTACACTAACATGTTACGCCCAGGTGATTTGCCATTGTGTTGTGAAAAAACACAAGATCAGAGGAATATAAATAGAACTATCTGCATCCTTATCGAAGAGCTTCTGTGATGAAACACGGACTGACTACAACATAGCCCAAGTTCACGAGATCGATCATGAGTCTCTCATGTGTGTCGTCAAAATCATCCCTTCTCTCTATCCCAATATCTTAACTTGATCTCCTTCGCTACTTCAAATAACTTGGAAGTGACCTGTACATCTATCCACTTCTGTAGCAGTCATCCTTACTACTAAATACTTACTGATATTGATTGAGGACATGATCTCCATATTCTGAATCCAAAACAACCAAAATTTTTTGAAAACAAATGACTGTGTTTTCGCAAATCTAGAAAGAAAAAAAATGTCATGTAGTGCATTTTTTGTCAGGAGGATAGCCAACACCACTGATATTCAGAAAGTATGAGGTGACTAATTCACGGGAAAATGCACGTCCGAACATCAAAAACAAAACTCTCTACCATTACCCTACGCCTTTCCTTCTGAAAGTACATGGCTCTTTTGAAACCAATCAATCCTTGTTAAGATATAATTCTATCATATAGACCTCTAAAAAAATTTGTGCACATATCAACTATTTTTTCATATATTTTTAAAAATTTTCTTTGTGAACCATAAAAATAAATATAGATGTTTTCAACTATCAATATTATAGCTACCAAGGTATATATCATAGTTACAAAATGGATGTTGAAAATTATATATAGTTATACCATTAATGACCTAATTTTCAACTGTTATTTGAAGCCTTTGTAAGGAATTATCTATAATAGATCTATGGCACTGATTTGCACAAACTGATAAAACCACTCAAATATCAGAATATGATTTTTAGCTATATTCAATGGACTCCTTAAGTCAGAAATGTCATCAATAAACATACTTTTAATATCTGTTAGAAGCATACATTTGTAAGCTCCAATCTAAACCAGCGCACCCAAAATAGAAAATAATTTACATCTTTCATGAAAAATGAAATTTTAAAGAAGCATCAAAAGGGATCAAAGAGGAAAGTAGCTTAATAGTATACGTCACACATGAACGTCCTCAATATGTATGGGCATATGTAAAAACAAGCAAGCTTAAATTTATATGTCAGTCGGGCAACCTGCTCAAGCACACCCTGACTATGCTCCCCATTCAATGGCGTCGTTGTCTTGGCGCACTGTGGGTCGGCCTAAATAGTGTGCTATAGTCTAACACAAATCTGGATGCTCGAATGCGTCGAGTTGCATACTCTATCGCGAGCTCCAGAACTGCATCTACTACCTGTGTGCCCCAAGAAGTCACCTCAGAGTTGCGAATGCACTAGTGTTGTCCATCATCTCTGCATAATAGGTAACTATTATTTGTTTGGTCCCGCTTGTGTGTATTGATTGATAGAGGTTGCGCGATTACATTTATAATGCCCTATATGTAAGTGCATAGGTGCGTTGTGCCAAGCGTTATGTAAGTTTATTATCGGGGTTTTAGTTTATTAGATGCCGAAATTTAATGAACTATAAGTAATTAACTATATAATTTGGTATTAGGGTTGGGATTAGGGCTTAGAATTAGTATTATTGTCATGGTTAGGGTCTACATCATGGTTAGTATTGTGGTTAAGGTTAGGAATTTGGTTGCGGTTGAGATTAGGGCTTATGATTAGGATTATCATTAGGGTTAGCATTTATAGCACGATTAGTATTAGGGTTAGGGTTTGGATTAAGGTTAACCATTTAACCTAGGCATATGGTTTGGGTTAGGGCTAGGGTTAGGATTACATTTTTTTAAAAAGGTTAGTGTTTATTTTGGTTTAGTGTTGGAGTAAAGTATCAATTTGGTTTAGGGTAATATTTTAAGAGGCCCATTGTTATTTTTTTATTTCTTCCTTATAGGTCATTAATTCAAAAAATTATCACATATTTTAATTTGAAGTATATCTCTACAAAAAATTATTGTTTGCACAATGATAGAGATATATTTTCGCCTGTCTATACTAATCATATTATGTTAATTAATGAAATAATAGAAACATCATAAAACCGTTAATTGAATGTGAAGAGAACAAATAGATATAAATAATATTTAAATTTAAATCTAAATATAAAATAAAATAATGATCAAAATCTAAATCAACAGAAATATAAATCTAACTCTAACTCATTGAACTAAAACTAAATCTAAATGTAAAACTAAAACTAAATCCAAATCTAAATCTAAATCTAAAACTAAAATTATAACTATATAAAAAAAAGTATTATATATAAAATAAAAATATCACCCTTATATTTATATTTGGTTGGTTGCTTTCTAAAAAAAAGGGCTTTGTACAAATGAAATGAGGAGACACTTGTTTATAATTTGAGAGTGTGTCTTTATGTTGCCCAAAGATGTTAACTGAACTCTAATCATAGCTCCCTTTTTCAAATGTAACCATAAGCTAAAATACAACTATAATTAGGACCTAATTAGACCTAATTACACTAATTAGACTCAGTTAGACCAATTAGGACCTAATTAGACCAATTAGAACAAATAAGACCTAATTAGACTCAATTATACCAATTAGGACCTAATTAGACTTAATTCTAGACCAATTAGGATGGTAAAATTATACCCAATTAGACCAATTAGGACCAATTAGAATCAGTTAGACTCATTTACAACTAATTAGGACCTAAGTAGACCCAATTAGGACCTAAATATAAAATATAGGACCTCTTAGGACGTAATTAGACACAATTATACCAATTACAACCTAATTAGACTTAATTGTAGACCACTTAGGAAGGTATTCGACCCAATTAGACCAATTCGAACCAATTAGGACCAATTAGAGTCAATTCGACTCATTTACAACTAATTACGACCTAATTAGACCCAGTTATGACCTAATTAGAGAATATAGGACCTATTAGGACCTAATTAGACTCAATTATACCAATTGGGACCTAATTAGACCATATAGGACATATTATGGTAAGGGTTTGAATATGGATCATGTATGATTATACTTAGGGTTATAATTGGAGTTCAATTAGAGCTACAGTTTGGGTTATAGTTTAATTGTATTAGGATTAGGGTTAAGCTGAGTGTTGCGTTTCAAGGGTCACATTTTTATTTGGAATTTATAAAAGTTAGGATTTAACTAGATGTAAAATAAGGGTTATAGCTCATTTTGGTTTAGTATAATGGATAGGGTTAAGTTTAGGGCTTAATTTATCAAGTGACCATATTTTTTTAATCTATAAGTTTGGTGAACAATTATCTTAAATTTCCATTTATTTAAAGGAAGAAATAACCATTGTCAACCCAATTGGCCTTCCATCAGCCATATGAAGAAGTTTACACATCTTCGGAAGCAAAACACAATGCTCCATCTATGGAAACCTCCCATGTGGAGATTTGGTTTCATGAAAAAGGATCCAATCCTCTCAATCTCTCCCAGCACTCCTTCATGTCCTTCTAGATGCAATCTCCAGCCTCTACCGAAAGCAACCAAATGCCAATCTCAGAGAAAAATAAATTTTATCCTCATAACTATAGTTTTCCTACAAATAAAATAAAAATCCATACAATATCTCTTCTCGAATCCAAATTCATATCCAACCCCCTCTCTCATAGGTGATCTCTCTGTATATAGATAGGAGGGAGTAGTTGCACGGGTATTCCAACCAATGCAACCATCCCAACTATCCACCAGTTATTCGTTAATAATATGGTTTGGAAAACCATTCCTGTGAAGGGATAAACAAATTTTATTTAGGATTACGCTTAGGGTTCCACTTATTTTAGTATTGAGGTTCAATTTGGATTAAAGATAGCACGAGTGTTGATTTTGGTTCATTTTTTATGGAAAAGGTATAACGTAGTTAATGATTATGGTTCAATTTGGTTAAAAGTTCAAATACTTTTAAGGTTATGGTTTAATTTGGTTTACTATTATGATTAGGGTTTTAGTTGATCATATGATTGTACACACATGACAATGCATGCATGATTCTCCTGTATAGGCAAACATATTAAATTATGTTATGCTTTGTGATTTAATGGATTGTGTTCAATTTCCTTGTATGTTACCTTTGAGCACGATGTGGCATACTATTGTCAATTTTTATTGATCATTAGGATTAGGCTTCAATATGCTATTAGTTGTGGATTGCAGTTCACATTTAGGATTTGGTGTTAAGGTTTAATGTTAGGATTATGTTTATGGTAGGTTTAGAATTTTGTTTAGGGTTAGGGTTAGGATCATGGTTAGACTTGGGATTATGGTTAGGCTACTACGAATGAATGCTGCATAAATTATACGGGGGAGTATTCGTAGCCATTATGTACTAGTTGTTGTTGCATTCATGACTGTGATTGTTGTTGATGTCAACATAGTGATCTACTGAAAATTACCAGAGAAGCAGATAGTGTTTGAGTTAGCGCATGTCTAGGGTTCAATTTACTTTAATATTTAGAGCTTACGATTAGGATTGTCAATATGGTTAGGCTTTACATCATGGGTAGTATCAGGGTCAGGGTTGCGATAAAAATTTTGTATGCACCCTAGAATGGTTGCCTAGACTTTGGGCCCCCATTTAGCAATTTATCAAATCCTTGAATCAGTATTTTCAAAAATCAACATTTTTCAATTATATCATTTTCCTTGATCAAATCCTATTTTATCATTTTTGATTATATTCTATGGGCTAACCATTTTATCCTAAGTCTTTATTTATTTAAAAGGAATTTCCTCCCCTTTTATTAAATAAAAAGCACCACTTTTCCTCTTATCATAAGTTGCACAAATAAAGCATTATTCTTATTTTATAAAAAGGGAACAAGCACTTTTTATCTCACATGAGGCTCAAAAGTCAACACTTCACTCTCATTGGAGGATACTTGTGCACATGGATTGCTCCTCTTTCAAGCTCCACCCTTGATTAGATCTTTTGCCTCTTAATCTCCATGGTCCATTCTTTCTCATTTCTTATAAAAGGAGCCCTCTCTTCTTCACTTTCATATATCCATCTTTTGAATACTAATGTTAGGCTATAGGTTTTCTAGGTCACTTTGGAGCTTTTGAAGATTTGGAGCATTCTTGGCTTACATTTTACATGCTTTCATACTTTATCTCTTGCATTCTAGTTTCATTATCATGGCATTCATAGTATAGATTTCCTTTATGCTTTAGATTACTTCATCTAGCTTAACTAGAAAGGCTTTGTAATACTTGCATCTTTCCTTTCATAGTTTAACTTGTTCTTTCATTTCCATAACTTAGCTTGCACCTCTCATTTCTAGCTTGCATATTCATCTTAATCTACTTTGCATTTGCATTTCATAGTGATTCTTGGGGATATTGACATTCTTTCCCTTCTCTTCATTTGAATCTCTCATTGTATGGTTGACTAGCAAGGTCATTAGCTTAATAGCTCTAGCTGAGAGCAACTTTTAAATAATCTTGCAAATCCATACATAGAGAGCTCTAGGTCACTTTCTAAGGATTCCTATTCATGGATTCCCTTGGATATAATGACTTAGACAAGTGCACACAATTTGAGTGTACAAGTTTAAGTTCATGGCATAGTTTAGGATATGGTTCTTTTGAGGGTTCGTGTTAGGATTAGAGTTTAGCATTTAGGTCCATGGTTAGGGTTAGGATTATGGATAAAGTGAGGGTTTAGATATTGCTTATTATTTTGGTTAGGATTTTGGTTTTGATTAGGGTTACGATTTAGGGTTTATGATTACAATTATCATTATGGTTATGGTTTACATCTTGGTTACTGTTAGGGTTAGGGTTAAGATAAAGGTTTATATCCATGACATGATTAGAGTTATGGTTTTATTTAGGGTTCATGTTACGATTATAATTTAGCATTTAGGGTTCGCATTCAAGTATAGGGTTTAGCATAAATATGATGAGGCTTGACTGTTTAGGATTATGGTTTAGCATTTAACATCTATGGTATGGTTAAGATTAGGTTAGGTTATTATGTCTAGGGTCAGTATTTATTAGGGTTAGGGTTTTGTTAGGCTTAGGGTATTATGGTTAGGGGTAGGGATTTTTTAGGGTTAGGGTTGAAGCTAAGTATACCTACGTATTGATTATGGTAAGGGTTTGAATATGGATAATGTATGATTATACTTAGGGTTAGAATTAGAGTTCAATTATAGCTATAGTTAGGGTTATAGTTTATTTGTATTATGATTAGCGTTAAGTTGAGTGTTAGATTTGAAGGGTCATTTTATTTGGTTTTTATATAAGTTAGGATTTAGAAAGATTTAAAAATAGGGTTATAGTTCATTTTGGTGTAGTATAATGGTTAGGGTTAAGTTTAGGACTTAATCTATCAAGTGACCATATTTTTTTTAATCTTAGTTAGGGTTAGGCTCGTCGTTGGTTTTAATGTGTAATATGATATAGAGTTAAGGTTGGTACTCAATATACTTTTTTAAGGTTTCTAATTTCTATTTATTCTATAAGTTTCTCCTCAACTAATATTTTAGGTTTCAAATTTATTTGACTTAAAATTTAATGACGATTAGGGTTAGGATTGCAATTATTTGTAAGGTTAGTGTTTAATATGATTTAGTTTTGGAGTCAAGTCTCAATTTGGTTTAGGGTAATATTTCAAGAGACCTCTTCATAATTTTTTCTTTCTTCCTAATTAGAGGTCACTAATTAAAAAAATTATCACATATTTAAATTTGAAGTATTTCTCTAGATATTTTATTGGTTGCACAATCATAGAAATTATATAATATGACAACATAGCCCTACATATTTTTCTTCAAACATTGAAAACCACATATAATAGTAGAAATGAAATGCTAAATATAACTAAAGTATTATAACTAAATCTTAATGATTTTCCAATTTTAATTAAGGAAGTAGAATTTGTTTCACCATTTTAAACCATTGCAAATGAATAATATAAATAATCTAAATCTAAAGCAATATGACAGAATTGCCCTCCATATTTAAGTTTAAATCTAAATATTAAATAAAATAATTATTAAAATCTATATTTAAGGCAAAGATAAATCTAACTCTAAAAGTAAAACTAAATCTAAATTATAAATAATAATTATAAATATAATATTATTATTTCAATTTATATTATTATCTATATTATAATAATAATATATAATAATTTATCTTAGAAGATTATATAATAGAAATATATATTGTTTTTATTTAACATTTCCAATTAATTATAAAATAAAATATTTATTTACTATGTTTAATTTAAATTATAATATTTTGTAAGGGAAAATATATCACACATTGGTTTACCTAAATATTTATTAATGCATAATTTACATATAATAAATTTTAAAATATTTTAAAAATATATATAAATGAGAATAAATATATAGTATATTACATCATATATTTACAATATTTTTATTTACATTAGAAAAAGTGAGTTATATACTAAAAAAGAAAAAGATTAATGAAAATCCTAATTAAAGATAGAAACAAAAATTGTTTCCAAGCCGAAAACTATGCAATATGTAAGGAGCAATGCATTTTGATTATATTAAATATAAAGTGTACAATAAATAACAAACATGGTAAACTTTAATTGGTTCGCTCCTGTAATAAGACTTCAAGTGATTTAGCCAATCAAATGATAGAAAAAGGATTTCTATAAATTATAAAGTTAAAAATATTGCATCTAACTTTACAAAATATGAAATTTATTACAAAATACAAAATCTAAAAAATTCTAATTGGTCTATATAGTTTTATTTAATCACTAGTTAACACTACAAACTCAAAAACCGATGCAATAGTACTTGCTTAGTCTATTGGCAAGTACTAATAAAGAAGAAGAAAGATATTTCACCATTTTGAACCATTACAAATGAACAAATTAAATAATCTAAATCTAAAACAATATGGCAGCTTTGCTCTCCATATTTAAATTTAAATTGAAATATTAAATTAATAATGATCAAAATATAAATTTCAGAAAAAGATAAATCTAAATCCAACAAAAGAACTAAAATTAAATCCAAATCTTAAAGTATTAAAACTAAATCTTATAGATTTTCCTAAGTCCTAAGTCCCCATGTCATTTTACCTAAGTCCAAAGTCCCCATGTCATTTTCCAAAGTCCCCATGTCATTTTTCCTTAAGTCCAAAGTCGCTGTGTCATTTTTCCTAAGTCATAAGTCCCCGTGTCATTCTCCTAAGGTTTCGGCACCTTATTTAAGTGATTATCTTCCTCGCTAATCGAACACTCGGTGAATTGCCGCAAAGTAAATATGCAGGATCATTAACCATGGCAGCATTGCGACAGTCGTCAATGCATTGAACACTCAGCATGAAAGAAAACCGTCAGATATTTTGTAAGCAAAGATCGACGGTCCTCATTTAAAATTATCCAAATTTGGTGGGAAAGGAAATTCGCCCGTTGAGTTCAAACCATTCGAATTGTCAAAAAAGTTATGGCCTAATCGTGCAGATTGAATTGTCAAGAGTTAATGATATTTGTGCGCAGTATATCTTTTTGATTGTTTCAATTCTAAATGCACAAAGATAGATAATTTGTAGAGCCCAGGTGAAGAAATTTGCAGAGTGAATTATCATCTCATGGGAAATCACTGGAATTGGTTAGTACTATACGAATTGTTGTATCCCTGCTAATATTTGCCTTATTTCTTGTTGAAAAAGTGTCGGCGACTTCCTATACCAAGAGGACCGTCTCCTATACTTATAAAGAAGAACTTTGGTGATACTGGTAAAATTTTTACCGAGTACTCCAATTAATTCAATGATCATTTCAAGAAGCAGTCAAAGAGCAAAGATGGAAAAGTAAGGAATGTGAAAGATTTCAACAAGACACTGGTTAAGGGAGAGATAGTAGATGGTATTGTCTCTTCGCAAGCGATTAACCCTTAGACATCGACCTAGAAGGCTGAGCGCCCTTATGGGGAGCATTGGATGCGAGGAACATAATATATCAAGCCCCTGTATATGTGGAGTAAGCTCATGCGAGCTTGGTTATGATGTGTGCAAACATTGAGGAGTCTGTAGCTGAGAGCGTAGCACTTGGAGGTTCATCTTCTATGTTTGCGAATTTGGTGTTGATTGGACGACATGCGAAGTTGATCTACCAGTCTTTAATGCACTTACTCAACTTGTGATGGCTAAAAGGACTTAATAGATATCATTTCTATAGTGTTTGTTTATCAGCATTTAAGGAGAGCAGATTTGTTAAGGATATCACTCATCTACCAAATTGCATGATCGCGTGAAGCAGTCCTGAATTTTAGCGCATTAAAGGTATTTAGATTTATATTGAGTGAAAAGTTATGGATGCACCAATAGTTTATGATGTTGTTGATAGACCCAGGTATAAGTTCAAGAAACATCCATTTAAGTCTTGCGAGGATGATCTGGAGGGAGCGTTTCACAAACCCCTGTCGGGGTATTGCATGTAGAAGATATTAGGGCATACATTCATTGCAAATATGAAATCATTGAGGATGTAAACATCTATAGTGAATTGGGCACAATGATAGAAGCAGATGGATCAATGGTAGATGAGTTTAAACACCTACAGGATCAATCTATCACGAAGCTTACCCAACTCATGGAATTCACCGAAGTAGAATGGTTTAAGATTATTCTTAGTAGAGTTCATGATCAGTTTCTTTGGATTGGAGATCATCCAGTAAAAATATGTGCATAGATGATACATAAGATAACAGGCCTAGATAATGAAGGAGCCCTACTAGTTTCAGAAAAGAACTTAAGGAAACAAGCAAAAACCCTAACGCATTCCAAGTGGAATAAGAGAGCGATGACAGTCAATGACATCTATCAGCCAGATGTTCAGTTGGTAGCTATGTTGTTGGGATACAAGTTGTTTTATAAGAAGTATAACCTGTGCGAAGTTCTTGCACAACAATTCGTAGACAATGTGAAAGTGATAAAGAAAAACAAATCTAACGCATTTAGGTTCGGGTCTTTGTTAGTTCATATGTCTATACATATCATTCAAAAATTCCCTGGCATGCACCCCTCTGCATGGAAAGCAGATGTACCTACTGGGATTTAGATTTCAGAGAGTTATAGGAGACAAGACAAAAATTGGGTTGACAGGGAACTATTTGCATGGATCAAGATACTTCAGAGGTAGATGAAGGAAAGGTATAGGATACCTGAGAGTCTAGTTGAGAAATACGAAGACACTATCTGTTTCATGGTTGAAACTGATTGTGTTTGCTTTGAGGCAGTAGTACCAAGAAAGAAATGGTGTTATCCTATGGGATATGAAGTCAGTGTAGAAATATTAACTATGCATATAGAACATGTGTTGGCAGCAGAGGTAGACCCTGCAGAAGAAAGATGGGGAACTTATAGAGAGAAATCAGAAAAGGTAACAGAAGAACATGAAAAAGTTACAAGAAAAATTAAAAAAAAACAAGATTGTGGAGATATTACTGCAAAGGTGGGAATCTCTAACGAGTAGTTGATACGTTTAAGAACAAAGATGGACGCATCTTCTAGCAATGCCAATAATGCATGTATTCCTGTAGAGGTAGAGAAAATAGTAAGTCCTACCATTGAAATTATTGATTTGACAGTTACTCAAGAGGAGGTAGCACAAGAACTTGTGCTTGCGAGCTTGCCTAGGAAATATAGAAGATCTAACATGCAAGGCAGTTGTAAAGAAAAAGAGGTACAAGTGAAAAGGAAGAAGAAAGAGGAAATGGTAGTTGAAAAAGATGAAGATAAACCAGCGCAGAAGGATCCACAAACCTTGTGGAAGCCTGACCTTCAATCATTGCAGATGAGAGTTTTAAAAAGTGGAAAGGTAAACTCAGTGGACAAGTATTATGATAGATATAGTTCTGAGGATCAAGTGATCATTGAAGATACTGTCATTGAGTATCTACTAGCTTTTGAGAGAGTCTGTTGGAAATTGAACAAAGCATCCCTAAGGAGCTTTGCAGAAAATTACGGATCAAAAAATAGTTGGCAAAATCAGAGGATGAAAACATAAGGAGTAAGGCTATCGAGGACACGTTACCAGTTGTCTCAATACAGGAAAGAGAGAGACTTTTAAATGCATTGAAACCCCTTATGAGGACAAAGGCCAGACTACTCAAAATCATGGCTAGAAAGTATGATGAATTGATTGAGGAGACTCAAAAGGCATTAGATCAAATCCTAATGGTTGATATGCCAAAGAAGACATCACCTCCCAATGTTACTAAGCCCACATCTCTAGGATTAGGAGAAAGTTCCAAGGCAGTCCATGAAAGTGTACAGGCTAGCATGCAACCGCATTTATTTGTATCTGGTGTGCCTGTGACCCTTGACACTTTGCACAATGTTAATGATCCATTTCTGGAATTTTTTGGTAGTGCGATGGAATTTGAAGAACAGGAACAGGCAGAGGAAGATAAAATAGAGGAGAAACAAGAAGAGTATATAGAGAATAAATCTATAATGCTTGAAGATAACAAGCAAGAAAATATCAAAATAGAGAAAGTTGCTGATGTTAGATTGGACACCTCTTCAATGTTGGCAAGTATGGCCAAACCGGTAAGTTCAGATGTGGACACTATGGATGAGGATGAGCTGATGAGACTATCCTTCGTGGCCTTTGCTAAGGCTAAAGAAAGAGCAGTTCAGAAAGGTGACAAAAGAGTAAAGGTAATGACTAGGGCTGTAGAAATAGTGAACAAGCTACTTCCCTCACCGATTATATTTGAAGAAAATGATGAATCTAAGAACCTTGCTATGGTATTGGATAGCTTTGATATTCATTTTGACTTGTTGCTAAAGAGTGCAGAAGATATGGCAGATAATAACTTTTTGGAGAAGAAGATGAGACAAGTATGTCACTCCATTTCATTAGACTTAGACATTCTCAAGGCTACTACTGTTAAGGCTAAGATTTGTGTAGCACAAGGCAGGAAGATTTACAGCTACTGCATAAGTCCTTGTAGGCATGTAAAGAACATTGAGGAGATATTAGCCGATGATAGGACTACTCTTGATAGTCTGATGGACAGTTATGAATCATCTTCACTAACTGTGGGCGAAATGGATAAAGAGATATCCAGGCTATTGGACAAGATAAGTGTACTGGAAATGGAGAAAGGGAGAATTGTAGACAGATTTGGTTTATTGAGAAGCCAATTGAACCCTAAGCTTAGAATACTTGAGATACATCTATCAAAGATGGAAAAGTTTGAAAAATCAATTACTGTGTCTACACCTAGTGGACTCGAGGCAGCGGAGATAGCATCATATGCACTGAATGGATTGATACATGCCAGTGAGCTAGTGATAAAGTCATGGGTTGAGGAAGTGAAGACTTTGGAAAACTCTTTCCAAGATGTATTAAAATAGGTGAGTAAGCACCAAAATCTTTTTGTGCTTACATTTTTGAAATTTTGAATGTAGCTTCGCCATTCATATCAATGGGAGAGGAAGACAGAAAAATGAGGAAGACCATGAATAGAACATACTTGTATTGTGACACTTACTCATTTTTGTAAGTGTTGCCATCGATGCCAAAGGGAGAGATTGTTCACAAGTGATATTTTGGGGCAGTAGGGATCACTTCAGAGTTGTCATTTATGGTAACACTTATGTTGGACTGATCGCATGATGAGAAGTTCGCTACTGGAGTCATAGTCGTAAAAATGACTAAGTCCGCAATCAGGATAGTAGGGTATAGTGCTACAGTTTTGGTCTGCGATGAAGATATATGAGGTGTTATGACTTGCAAAGATAACTAAATGTATATTGGGATATTTATATTCTTCAGTCAAGAGCACACGAGTTTTCATGAACTGATAAGTAAGATATAGTGTTTGGAAGGTATGCATTGACAGAGAATCAATATATCAAGGTATATGAGCAGTTGCAAAGATGAAGGAGAGTATAGTGGATATGGTGACGTGCTATGTCAGGTGAATGAATTATATTGCTGACTATTTGGCAATATAAGATCGCAGAATACATAATGATCAGTTCCAACTATTTATTGATATGTTTTGTATGGTATTTGTGAAGCCGAGTGGAAATCTGGTATGTAAGAGGTGGGGAATTACTTGTTGTAACAAGATTTTTTGCATATGTGTTTTGAGTTTTAAGAATATTAGTCTTTGGATGTATTGATATAGAAGATTTATTATTGAAAATATACTGAAATTCCTTATATATATTTTGTTGTCTTCCTGTGTGAATTTGGATTTCTTTATGTGTCATATTTGTAAGGCATTTTTCATACATCATCTGCAAGGTACAATGTGGGGTTTGTTAATGCTCAAACTTGTAGATGATAAATAGGTATTAGAAACATCTCATTTATAACTCTAACACTCACAACAGATGCATCTAACAAAATTTAAACACTAAAGTATTAAGATATTATGACACTTACTCATTTTTGTAAGTGTCGCCATCGATGCCAAAGGGAGAGATTGTTCGCAAGTGATATTTTGGGGTAGTAGGGATCACTTCAGAGTTGTCATTTATGGCAACACTTATGCTGGACTGATCCCATGATGAGAAGTTTGCTACTGCAGTCATGGTCATGAAAATGACTAAGTCCGCAATCAGGATAGTAGGGTACAGTGCTACAGTTTTGGTGAGCGATGAAGATATATGGGGTATTATGGCTTACAAAGATAACTAAATGTATATTGGGATATTTATAGGCTTCAGTCAAGAGTGCACGAGTTTTCATGAACTGATAAGTAAGATATAGTGTTTGGAAGGTATGCGTTGACGAAGAATCTATATATCAGGGTATATGAGCAGTTGCGAAGATGAAGGAGAGTATAGTGGATATGGTGACGTGCTAAGTCAGGTGAATGAATTATATTACTGACTATTTGGCAATATAAGATTGTCGAATACATAATGATCAATTCCAACTGTTTATTGATATGTTTTGTATGGTATTTGTGAAGCCGAGTAGAAATCTCGTATGTAAGAGGTGGGGAATTACTTGTTGTAACAAGAGTTTTTGCATACATGTTTTTGAGTTTTAAGAATATTAGTCTCTGGATGTACTAATATAGAAGATTTATTACTAAAAATATACTGAAATTCCTTGTATATGTTTTGTCATCTTCATGTGTGAATTTGGATTTCTTTATGTGTCATATTTGCAAGGCATTTTTGATACATCATCTGCAAGGTACAATGTGGGGTTTGTTAATGCTCAAACTTGTAGATGATAAACAGGTATAAAAAACATCTGATTTATAACTCTAACACTCCCAACAGATCCATCTAACAAAATTTAAACACTAAAGTATTAAGGTTAAAAATCCTTCTTCACTTCGAGTTTCAAACCCGTGCGGCTAGACATTTCTCATCTCCTTCTTTAAAGCATTACAACAGTTATCCATGCCTTTGACGTAGACAAGAAACACTCAAAACATAGAACAAAACTTAAAATGAACTGATTATTTCATTTGTTGATGGTGAAAAATGCAGATGGAGCTAAGAGAAGAGCCAAATCCTAGGGCATCAGAGTACTCTTCATAATGAGAAAAAGAGTAACTGAAGAGTAACCTTTCTCTACATCAAACATCTCCTCAGGTTGTCCCTGTAGCCGACTAGATAGGGCACCATGCATCTCAACCATTCTATCAACACATACACAACATAATCCATGCAATGAAACTAAAAGAAAGAGAACACGAAGGAGAGATATGAACTTTGGATTTTTTATTTTTCAAATTGCTATATCAGTTGTATGTATACATAATGCTTTAAAATGCAAACCATTTGAAAATTAGCTAAACAAGTCACACTTGGTATTCTATAAAAAACTTGGCATAATACAGTCTATTGTATCCTACACTGAAAAGTTGTCAATCAAATGTTGAAGTTCTGGTAATTACAAAGTGATCCTGGGAATCCCTTTATACAAATTAAGGATTGCATACAAGCTTCGGATCCCTTTAGAAAAGACAAAATAATGAGAACCATACAGGACAACAAATGACAAGTATAACACTTTCTTGTTATATTTTTACAAAGTTGCTTATTGACATGGGCGCCAAAATGAGCAACAAGTTCCAAAGTTAGTTCAAATTCTGCCAAGTGTTACCTTCTACATATGAGATCCTTTGTGTTGTTTGCTTTGCTTTATGAAGTTGACGAGGTGCCATCTGTTGCAGCCTCGGTGGATGTCTCTTCTTTCTTAGTACACTCCGAAGAATATGCTACTTCCCAAGATGTGTAAACTTCTTCATCTGGCCACTGGAAGGCCAGTGCCTCATCTGTTTTAGGTAACAAAGTGTCCCATTCAAATTTTACCTAATGTACCTCTTTCAATAGGCTTTTCAAATGTACCCTGGCATCTTGTAATAGTTCAATTGTTTGGACAAAGGGAATATTGCCATGTGCAGTTAAAATGGTGGTTATTGTGGCTGAAAATTCATCATCTATTTGTCTTGACCATCCCTCTTTGTCTTTTATGGCTCCATCTGCTTTGAAAAGACCAGGAGATATTTGCAAACTATTCTGGTATTCATGTTGCCCTCATAACTGATGCCTTTCTGATCCAGGTGGATTTTGAAGACCTCAAAAATTTAACCCACTCAGAATCTCTCAAATTCAACATCATTGTGAAGAGCTCAAAAAATTGAACCCGACACAACTTGAACGGGCGAAAAAGGAGCTCGTACGCGAAAGCTATGTTTGGTCAAAGGTCTAGTCAAAGGTTGACCCAAAAAATGTGAAAGTTTGACTATCTCAAAATTGGTCAAAAATAGTCTCAACTCGAAAAGCTCATCAATAGCTTTCTGATGCATTTTGAACGGACAAAATCCGAGTTCATATGCAAAACTTATAGCCAAACGAAGTTCTTCGGTCAAAAAGATGACTAAGTGGCCATTGATGATGTCATAAATCTAGTCACCATGCTGATGTGGAAAAAAATATATATCCCCCTAAGTTTACTTACCACTACACCATAATTTATTAGAAATAAAATGGTGGACGTTTACTTTATTTCACAAAATCCATTTTTGTGGGATTCTAGAGGATTTTGTGGAATCCCACAAATTTATGGGATTTGAAAGAAAATCTCCTCAAAATTAGAAAACAAAAAAAAAACCATAAACCCATTTTAAATAAGAATGGGCTTGAACACTCCCTATTTTTGTGCATTTGTTTTAAACAAACAAAATTTAAACAAATAATTAAAATAAATATCCTAAACATATCCGTCGAAAAGGGATTTGTTTATTTTATATGGCTTATAATTTATAATAGCCAAAAGGAGGTTTTAATATGGTTATTTTGTTGATTTAAAATGGGGAAAGGAGTTATTATATTTGTTATTTGGTTTTGGACCAAATAAGGAAAATATTTTGTATAAAAGGGGAGTTATTTTCCTTTGGAAAACATGGAGATTTGATAAGTCTTTGTAATTCTCGAAAGGAGAATTTGAGAGAGAATGCTCTAGAGAATTTAGTGGTCTCATAATATGAGATAAAAACTTAGAATTTTCTTGAGAGTATTTTTCACGACTTTATGTCGTTATTGTAAAGGCTTAATGTCCATTGAGAGAGAGTTGCAATTTTATTGCTTAGCATTGTAAAAAGTGGCGAAGGAGCTAGGCACAAACATGTTGCTAGCAAGTTCCTGTCATCGTGGTGTGGAAGCAGGAAGAAGATTGTAACTCCATGGAAGACCATGGTGATGTAAGAGTTTTGCATCATAATAATGGCATTGATCTTGTGCGTTTGCAGATCTGGAGACGTAGCCAGAGTCTGGTGAACTCCGAAATCAAATCCTTTGTCTCCTATTCTTTCTGATGCATGTTTTTGTCTACTTAGTTATTTTTCGCATTTCTAAGTATTATATGCTCAATTCACAAGCAATGTCAGTTACGATCTTATTTAAATCTGTATCCTCATGAATTTAACAACTTGTTGAGTGATTCATAACAAGGAGTTTACATATCACTTTCTCTCCAAGTTTTCCCTCTTTATTGCAAACTCTAATAAAGTTTTAACAAACTTATGGGTATTTGTTAACTGTATATCCACAGTCTGCTGAGTTTTAATCAAAGAGTAAAATGATTTTAACTTATTTGTTCTTGCAAACCACCTCTCCAAAATGGCCTCCAAAATTGGGTTCACAGTGTTTTTTTCTTCCTTTTAAAGAAATCAAAATTTTAGATACTTGTTCACCAACCTTATAGATTTCCTTTGGCTCTATACTTGGAACAAATTGGTAAATTGTGTCCCTTTTTTTCTCTTCATATTTCATTGACACTTCCAGTTGTCCCTGCTCAAACAATTGTCTTTCATTTCTCAATATATTTGCCTTTTCCAAGAGAGCCCACCGTTCATTTTCGAACATTTCCCTTTGTGTTATATCTTCAGCCTTCAAAGGAGGGGGTAAAGGGGAAGGGGGATATTCAATTATAGGACTAGACAAAGAAGGTATAGCAGGGGAGGAAGATATATGCAGCTATTCTAATACCTGGATTGGGCACTGTTCCCCCAACCTCTTGTTGGTAATATTTTCAAAATTTTCAGGATTGCGTTTCTACTTGGTTTCTTTGGTAGTTTTCCAGGTCTTTGTGTTTTTTTATCCTACAAGTTGTAAGGAAACTCAGGTGTGGAAACAGCTTCCTACGCTAATCTCTATAGGAGAGTATTGTGCAAATTCTTATAAATCCTTACAATTTCAGATTTGTTAACTACTTTAACAAAGATATTGCAACCACATACCATACATACAGAAAAATAGAGAATGACACAATGATATACCCTGGGGAAAACCTTTCGGTAAAAAACCCCAGCACTCCAAAACCTGCACAATGTATTATCTTCAACACAAAGATTACAATACACTTGCAATGCAAGTTCTTTCAGGAAATGAAAGACAAAGCCAACAAGACTTAAATTCTGTTATATCTCTCCCATAGGAGCAGCATCATATATATAGACTCCTCTGGACCCAAAAATAGGCACAACCACCAAGACCCATGCACAAAGCCACATGTACACAGTTGTTACATGCAATCCCAAGAATAGGTGTCCATCCCTAGAATAGACTATGACAGCTTGTCATAGAATCTGCCAAAAATAATGGTCACAAGAGAAGTGTAAGAGAATCTGTCATACCAACCTATTTTTGGCATATTCTCTTACACACACCAACCACTTCTTCTTGGGCGCCCAAATAGGCCCAAGTCATAAGATTCTCTTACACTTGTCATAGCACATTCCTTAAATAGTTCTTATGCGTCATAGGAATCCGTCATGACCATTTCAGTCATGATCTCCTTATGCACAAGATGCTGACACATCAACATGCCAACTAGACATGTACACTCACACTTAATTACATTATTTGCAAAAAATAAATTTACAAAACAAATAATAAGAATAGGAATTATCCAAGGTTGAGACACCTTATTCCTAACACAAGTTTCATATCCAAAATGCCATATTTGTGTTCCAAATGTTGAAAAGCCTAGGCGCTAGGTTAAAATGCTTGTGAAAATCCAGAAAACCCTACAAAGGTTGACCAGGTTCTAATTTGCCGTTACTTTTTCCAAGTGACTTAAGTGATCCTTTAAGCATGTGCGCTTTATATTACTGCTTAGTCGCCTGATCTCAAAACACATTCAGTATATTCCTTTTATTTTGGCAATTCAATGGATATGCTTTGTCACACAGTCTCTATAAGTCTGGAGAATATTCCCTTTTATCATGAGACTCAACGGATGTTTATAGTCGCCAAGTCTCCAAGTGATCTATCTAAGATCTACCGACCAATACTGGTAAATATTTCAGAGTTGAACTATAGTAGCTAAATCTCTACATGCAAAAGATAGGCAGTTGGGCAATCTCTTTATGGAATAATGAAGTCACCAAAGTTTCAGCGACAAGGAGACTCACTGATTGGTCGCTAAGTCTCTAAATAAAGGATAACGGTTATGTTTCTTTTCAGTCTCATAATCTCCCAATTCTCTAGCAGTTACAAAAATCATCCAGCGATCTAGTGATAATGATAGTCGCGTGTTCTCAGGTTCTCGGTGGTTATGTTCTAATCACTCAGCGATCCAGTGACACGGTTATCTCCTAATCTCACAATGAAGCAGTTAGGCCGTAGTAAATCTAGCGACTCAGAGATAATCGTAAGATGAAGGAAGAATCAACGGTCAATGTTATATCTCACTGTTTGCCCGAGGTTAAGAAAAGTATCTTGCGACTTGGCAAATTAAGGGTTCTGACTGTCTCCGAATCTTACCAGGGTAAAGAGAAATATTACGCGATTGCGAGATGTCTTCAGTTGTGTGATCGCCAGAAGAACATGGGTTAAGGAAAAAGGTTTTCAAAGAACAGATATGAGCCGTTGATATGTTTGAAATCGGGTGGTGGTCGCATTATCTCAGGATTATACCATGAGTTAAGAAATCTTGCAGCGACTGTGAGAAGTGTGTAGTCACCCAGTCTCTAAAGTAAACTCAGGTTAAGAGAATCATAGTATAACGATTAAAGATTGGAAGATTTCCCCTTAGTCGCTTAATCTCTGAATAAAATGAAAAGCTCCAAATCTTTCAGCGATTGTCGTTGCCTTGGTAGTCACTACAACGCCATAAATTTAAATTTGATTACCTGTCATTGTCGTATCCCATGACTAGTGAATTAAAGTTCAGGGCATGCCAAGTAATGGCGGAAGTGACAGGATTTATAGAATTTGAAATCTTGAAAGGGCAAATTACATTCAATTCTTTGGCATAAATATAACTAATTAACAATCATTGCCAAATGGGACCAAATTACCAAGTATTCATTTCGAAGAGCTGAAGCTGAAGAACGAGAGTTTTTTGAGCTTTATGTGGTCAGAGGATTTATAGTCTCAGAATTTTTAGAAGAATTCACTTTGCAATCAGAATGAGTCAACAATCGACCAGTGGGGCTTCTACTAGCAGGGGTTCCAAGGAGAAGGCAAAAGAAAGTTACTTTGATGAATTTCTCACCTTGCTACCAGGATCATCACAAAATAAAAAGGTTAGTGACGAATGTTTCATTGACAATTTGAGCTATTTAAGAGATGCCAAGACGCCTGAGTGTTCTGAAATGTTTTTGTTTAGATATTTCTATAAAAATGCTGAAAGTCCAGTTCCTATGTCAAACCCTTGGACATCAGGACTAGCCAAGTTGATAGTCCCAGATGTTTTCTTAGATGTTGATTTGATAGTTGCATTGGAAAGTTGTTATGACCCCTTGTCTAGAACGATAAGAAGACATGATGGTTCAGCCCTAGTTACATTGGATAGGAGCTCTTTCATGAGGGCTTTTGGCATTAATATCCCCATGGCCATATAAATTAACCTACAAGCCCTGGCCAATAGATATACTCGAGAATTTTTCCTTGTAGCCAAGGAGATTCAAAGCCATGTTCACTGAGGCAACAGGAATTACATTGCACCAGTGGCTGGATCAACCCCTTACTTCTACAAAGATTTGTCTTTTTATGTAAAGTATATTGCATATGGTTTGTGTAGAGTACTTGGAGTAGATGGTGGGACATATAGGATTACATCTGACCTTTCAATGATGGTATTGGACTCGAAACACATGCATACCAACAAAGGCTATGACTACATCGGGTATGCCATTGATAAAATGCACAGGGGATTGGAGGCAATAAGAAACAAGGAAGAGTCCCCTAAATTTCTGCATTACTCATTGTTAATGCACCTCATTTTGTTCCACAATTACAACATTATGAATCTAGAGCACTTATGTCCTCGAATGATGTGGAAGGGTCAACCCAATCCAGTACAGTTTTGGATAGGAGCTTGGAGCCCTACTTGCCCTAGTTGTGATTTCTGTGCTTTTCAAAATTGGATGGTGAGACCAATCATGCTCGAACTAGGGTTAGATCTTTGCAAGCTGCCAGTAAAGGCTCTACAATTGCTACGACCTTGTCAATTTATTGAAAAATGGCCTAAAGGACACAATTGGGGGGACTTGTACTATGAAGGGACACACACCATAATAAGAGTTTATGGGTGCCCCCAACCACCTCATATACTACCATTCTTTGTTCCACCAAGGGTTGCTTTCTTGGAGATTATTTGGCAACTATTACTAACTGATAAAGAGCATCTGGCCTCCCTCAGAAAGGGTACATTTACCCCCAGGTACTTTTCTGTATGCAACTTCACAATTGGGAAGAGTGCATTTGCCAAGTTAAATGATTGCCCGGGCCAATTCAAAATGAATGTTGCAGCACCTAGATATGTTAATACAGAGGGTTTCATAGTCATGGCTAGAAAGTACTACACTCCTACCATTCCTATAAATAAGAGACATGAGGAGTATCGTGAAGATGATCTTATCAGGAACATCGTTGAAGAGGATGTGATAGAAAAAAGAATACATCAATTCAATGAATTGATGAGGTATGAGAAGAAATTGAAAGTACAAGGGATTCCCTTTGGAGGCTTCTATCCCACTGTGCCTTATTTGCAAAGATTGGAGATGATGATGGATAATTACCAAACATTGGTCAACTCTATTGAAGACCAAATTGATGATAAGAATCAAGAGAAGGAGAAGCATTCAGAGTCTGATTATGAAGATAGTGATGGAGGTTACCCAATCTACAACCCTCTTGCTATGGAACAAGGATCTCCTGCTACTCAACAAGGAGAGGAAAATATAATAATGGACTTAACAGAGCTTTCTAGCTCTCAAGACACCAGTGAGCCTCCTCAAAAGAAGTAGAAGCTGCAAGTAGGAGAATCTTCACCACCTATGGTCAAAGAAAGAAGGGAGATAGAGTGAAAGCACTAGTAGAATTTGGGAAATAAATGACCAGGTGACTAAAACTTTTAGTCACGTGACTAAAATTGATCATGTTCTACCATTTTTTTAGTCATGTGACTAAAAATTTTAGTCACGTGACTAAACTGATCATGTTCTACAAATATAAATGACTAAATAAATGACCAATTTGGTCATCAGGTAAAATCACAACTAAAATGACTAAATAATTAGTGCGTAAAGTTAGAGTGTGCGAATAGTTATGCTCTTCCCCTATCTTCCTTTTTTTAAAAGAGAACATTCATTATTTTAACACTTTCTTGACAAGAATCAATACTTGCATCAGAAATAGTGGATGCACCGTAGGTACAACTTCAAGAAAATGTGTTTTTCATGCTTTGATACCATGATTCCTTTCAGACTAAAAATAAGTTCCTGGAATCAAGATGGTTAAATTGAATCGCAGTGTAGATAAATTTCCCAATGTTAGAATAAATATTTGATATTAAAAACATTATATCAAAAAACTTATCATACTAGAACAAAGTAGACCAACTTCTAACCTAACATTTACGTCTCCAACACAAAAAGGCTTGTTTTGTATTTAGAGTTACATTTCGTCTAGCATTAAAAACTAAATGCAAGAACATGTATTGTGTTATGATTATATAAGTTAATATTTGATGTTTTGACGCATTAACATGTGTACATATAGTGGCAATCCATCACAAGCCTCTCATAAAATATAGATACATTTAAAATATTATTTTAATTATTTTAAATTAAAAATCAAAAGTATTTTAATTGTCTTAAATTAAAATTTAAGACAAACAAAAGAAACATGTATTTTCTAAACTGCTTCGGCGGGAAGTGAATTTTTGACATGTCTTGTGCAGATTTTTTTGTTTTGCTTATTGTCCTCCTTACAGTTTGTTCTCTTCTCACTAGAATTTCATTCCCATTTTATCGAGATCTAGAAGCACTGGGGACAAAGGCAAGAGTTCAAATTCGCTAAGTGCAGGGGTTACGGTGGTAGAGGCCATTCTCGTTGCAGTGTTGATCTTGCTTTTCATCGCAAAGGGGAAGAAGATCTACGGCTCAGACGACAAACCCACTGCCAGTAGCACCGCGAAGGTCAAAAGCCCTCTCCCAACTAAGGGTTTTTTAAAGCGGTTGTGTACATGAATCCCTGTAAGGCAGAAACCCAACTCATATATGCCATCAAAATGGGCGTGGATTTGACAGTTTTTGAGTCCACGGAAGAGGTCAAGGAGATCCACAACTCACATCTGTATTGCGAGGTACTTGTGAGAGTGAAAGCCTAGGAGGACGATGGGGCACAGTGCCCATTGGAGATTTCCTAGGAAGAACTCGGGCCACTACTTCAGGGCCTGACGTCAAGAATTCCTTCGAGATGACCTCCAGATTAGGGACTCCCATAATTTGAATTGTTATCACTGGCGACAGTTTCACCGCTGGTTTATGATTTATGAAGGCCTCGAATGCCGTTCAAGCCACCTTGAATGCCTATTTCCCTGGCCAGACATCTGAAATTTTGGTAATTGCCAAGCCGGGTCATTGTTTTGTGGATTTGACATTTTATTTGGCAATGAACATTATTGGAAAGCGAGTGATAGGAGACCTAAAGGAGTACTAGATCAATGATGGCATTTACGGTTAAATGAATTGTCTTCTGTATGATCATGCTATTAACGGTACTATCATTGGCTTGCATGTCCAAGCATGAGCTCCACCAGACAACAGAGAGATTCGATCCCAAGCAGCTACTCGGCCATGGTGGCTTTGCCAAAGTGTTCATTGACAACCTCCCGAGCATAAAACTGGTAGCATTTACAGAGTGTAAAGCTGCAGAAGCACACACATTTCTACCAAGAAGTGGAGCTTCTGTTGCCCCTCAGGTTGGGATTGATCTTTACTCATTTATTTTAATATTTGTGTCAATTAGGGTATTGTCAAAATTTTTGTTAATTTTAAAACACACAGAGAACAAGAAAACACACAGATTCAATAGAAAAATAGAACATTCTTTAATAGAAAAATAGAACATTCTTTAACACAAAAATAATGAATTTCTTTTATTCATAGATTTCAATACATATTGCCTCAATGAAGAGGGATTTTCTACACTTTATTCTAATTTCATGCTCAGAATAATACAGAGAAACCATATATATAAATAATTATGTTGTTCAATCAACTCGAGAAAGCTATGCATAAGTTCTGGAGAAAATAAAATATGCAGACCAAAAAATAGAGCATGCATAACTTGCTTTATTCCTCTGAAATAGACTAATGTTTTATAAATTTTACTGCAGCTCTAAAAATATAACTGAAATCTTAAAGCTATAGGCATGTAAAAAATCATGCAAAATCTTTGTTTTTATTGCAGTCTGTTTGTGTTTTAAAATCTTCAAATTTTATGTCTTAGACATCAAGGAACCACTTTGGCATCTATATCCAATATCTACTTAAAATATCTCATTGTCAGTGACATCTATACCTTTACATAAGCTACTCAGTTTATCTTCTCATATGGCAATCAATGGGTTATAAACGGCTCATTCTAGCAAACAAGTGCTTTATATTGTGACCAATCTACAGCCCAACATACCTCTACCAGTGTCTATTTTGAGAATTACTACTTTATACCAACCCATCATTTTTTTGTCCCTGAACCAACAATACAATCTAATATCAATCAGAGTTCTACATCGTAGATATTGACAAAATGATGACAAGCCACTTTGGAGCCTATAGAAAATATCTGATAACAATATCTCATGCTCTGTGACAGTACATAATAGTGAACAGTAACACTATCCATGGTTGTCTTTGTTTTGTAGCTTATATATAACATGTAGTTCAACATGGTGCATCCATGCCAGTGATACTATGCATGTTACTAATTGTCTACTCCTTGATGCTTTGGTAAGGAGCTCAACAAGTTTTGTTGTCTCTTTAATATATTGTAATCATGATTTCATCTAGGAAACAATATGCATGATTTTTTATCAGTACAACATTAATAATCTTAACTATCCATCTATTGTTTAATGGATGAGAAATTTTGCAGACCATACCTTTTAAAGGTTGTTATCACGAGTCCTTGCAAATTCTTTTTCATTTTACAAGTGGCAGAAAATATCACATTTTACTTTTTTTATTTGTTTGCAATGAATGCTAACAACACACTAGAATAAATACAAATAATTGATCCAATATACTTGTCCATAATTTTTGTTGTTATTAATAAGATAAAGAGTTCGTGGTGCATTGAAATTTGGATGTTGTTATTAGTTTCTTGGTAATATTTGTGCACAATTTTACAGTATACATTATGAGTGGAGGAACACAATTTTGATCTGGTTGTTGGTTTTTATGTGCTAGTTATGCTCAAGAAATGGTTACATGCTTACAATGTAGTAGTGAATATCAGTATCTTCTAATGCTTTCTTATAGAATATGCTATATTCAAGGGAAAATTACTAGAGTTAAAGTTTTTGATATTAGCCATTTTAAAGGATTAAAGGAGATTAGGAAATGTTTTCTTTACTTTCTATTACAAAAAACATGAAATTATGGGGAGCTGGGCTGATGCAACTTCTGACAGGGTACTATTTTGGCCATTGGATGTGATTATAATTAGTGATTCCTTTTGTGAACAACAAAATTTCTCTGAATTTGACTATTCCATGCATAAAGTTTCTAAGAAATAAGGAGGAGGTCCAATTGAAGGAGAGGCAGAGAGATTTCACAGGTTCTTCAGACTAACCAATGTATTTGAAGCTGAGAAATCATTGACCCCCTGATTCCTTTATCATTAGTACCTTTCATAACATTCTTCTACATCATGAACATTGTTTGTTCATTTCATTCTTGATATGATTGATCTTTGAGCTTTGTAACAGTCCTTGCATCTTTCATTGACATATATCATATCACTATCCTTCTCATGACCTCTAAAACAATAGTATGATCTGCCTATCATAGCAATGTTAACCACTACTTTTTTCCTTTTTATCACTGTTTCCAACAATTGTTCTTTCTATTCCACCGATTTGACATCCTTTTGCATCTTTAATACACTTTACTTAAAGTTGGAATGGTGTATTGTAATGTTTTCCTTTAAGAGTAAGATATAGTACTTGATCAGTGAAACTTTTTTTGGCAGTTTATTGGGAAAAAAGCTGCATATGCATTGAGTGAGAATCTCAAGGTGATGGAAAGCATAGGAGAAAAATTGGAAGGACGTGAAGGAGGGGGAACTTTTGATGTCTGCTACGAACAACTAAAGGCATTTTTTGGTAAAAATTGCCCAAATCCTCTTTCTCAAATGTTTGTGGATGTTGGTTGATTGTAGATTTTGGTTAAAATTTAGGATGATGTATGTGTATTGTAGTAAGTATTCACAATATCAATACAAAAACTGTAGCACCACTTACTTCTCTTCTCTAGTATAATCATCGTACAAAAATTGTAGTACCACTTATACTAATGGTTACTTTGAATGCACACAACCTTATTTTGAGCTTCAGGTTAACTTCAACATCAGACAATATCCTCGAACTCTACAGGGAATGATGGAAGTCATTTCACCACTTATATTTTTGCTATAGTCAAGCCAATGAAAATAGGATGGTCAAACCAAATTCCAAGATTTCTGATTTGGGAGATAAAGACAAAGGATTAATGATCGGCCTAGAGATGATGATCGTAATTTCTGTTTATATATGTTGTTTTATAGTTTTTCTTTAGATGTTTCTTCTCCAGATGATTCACATATATCCATATTCCTATAAGAACGAGCTCTCTGTATGCTAATTTTTCCAAGAAGATAACATAGATTCCTTCAAGCCAATGATTCACATATATCCATATATCAAATTTGTCATAACAATGCACAAGTGTTAAGGAAGGGTTTACTTCATGTTAGGAACATAATGGAACTGCAAAACAATGATATGATGGATAATTGAATATGATTTAAAATATCAAAGAAAAAAGACACAATTTAAATCAGAAGTTTGCACATGTTTTATCTAATAGACTATGGAAAACTTATGTCAACTGGTGACTTCCATGATCAAAGTTGAGAGCTTTATTCGTTTCTTATTGAGTGTGATTCAAAACATAAAAAAATATACACAATTTAAATAAGAAGTCAACACATATCTATCTAATAGATTGTAAAAAACTCATACCAAATAAAGACCTCAATGATCAAAGCTGAGACCGTTATTCATTTTTCACCCTTTTTTAACTCATACCAAGGTCCAACTAATGACTTCCCTGATCAAAGCTGAGAGCTTTATTCATTTCCCACACTTTTCTTGCTTTAATTGTATCCAAAAGTGCAATCTTTAATCATATCTAAAGGTGTGATCTTTGAAAACTATCAATGCTATTATTCCTAAACAGGCAGACGCCTGATCTCCATTGCTCCAAAAGTGCCTATATATGATCAGAGATGAAATTGAACTTACCAGGAAGATCCCAAGGCTCACACTTATTGAGATCAACCTCAGCAATTGCTCTGCCGGAGAAGCTATTCTCCAGAACCTTAGTGTTCAGATAATAATCCACCAGTTCTTCATCTATTAAGAGCCAATTATTAGGTTGCCTGCCCTAATTCTTGTGGTGATATGAATGTGAATATACCCAAGAAAGTGACGGACCCTTTAAAAGGGCAAGACCTCCCCACCCAATTCCCTAATGTTGACTTTCTATGGATCAGATATATACACTACTGCAGTTTCACTTGCACTTAAGTAATTTAGAGACCAAACCTTAAATGAAATCCATTGTTCTTCTGTCCAGGCTGGTGGTGTGAAGGTCTGCTAGAAAAAGGTGCTACTCCCTAGGACAGAGCCTAAGAAAAATTGATGCAGAGCCCTTTGGAGTCTCTCTAAGGAAACTTGATTCAACTCATGGGCTTCATAATTTCTCGGTACACCCACAAGGAATCAAGTGCATCTCAGAGGTTACACCAAAGAACCCTGACTTTTAGGTGACTAGGACAACATACTTACTTTTGAACAAGTTCACTTCCATGACCCTCACAAGACTCACTCTTAGCAAATAGACCATTCAGAGGTATCACAACCTTCCCAAACACTTAGGTACTTCCTAAATATCTCTCTAGGCTCTGTCCACCACTCCAGACTCATGGGCGTTGTTTATCACAAACTAGAAATATGTCAAGTCTAATGATGTAACATGGTGCTGAACAAGTCCTCATTCTTTTTCCAATGTACACAAAGATTTGTCCATGCATTGAGATATATATAACATACTCTTCCATCCAAGGTCCTTTCTCTTTGGAACCTCAGGCAACATATATTTGGTTTGAGAAATCTAGACTTGAAATGAGCAAAAGAATAGATAAAGCCGCCTAAATTCAATAATGAAAATTAATGTTCTAGAAAAGGGTAGACAATTAAAGCCTCTCAAAGGCTCTAACCAAAATAATTCAGACTTAGCTTCTATTTATTACAAATTCTGATCACTCCCCAAACTCCAATTTGGTAAGGCAAGTTCAGGAGGCTATATAATGAAAAAATAGATCAATTTTTCAAGCTGGAACTAGGGGATATTGTCAACACTGAAGCTGAACCTGTACCTCATATGGAAGGACCTGAATATAGACGCCTACAATTAAGGGTCCAAGTCAAGATTGATTTTCTTCTAGTAACTGACTCTATCTTGAATAGGTTAGCAAGAAACAGTTTCTCAAAAAATTATGTTTTCATGATTTTCTTTCCCAAAACTCCAACTACAAATTTATAAAACAAAACACTGGAAAGAGTTTCCAAAAACTATTTATACCCACTGAAAATGACAACTGAAAAGTCCGGCTAAGAATGTCTAAATTTTATATCGTAAAAAAATAAGAGAAAAAAATCAGAAAATTTGCATTTTTTCATTACTTCATCAAACTGGCCTCTGTAATTTAAACTCTTCTTGTCCATATCTGATCTGCAACTGTTCTAAATCTGTTTGTACAAGTTTCATACCAAAAGCAACTGTTTAGGCTCATCTTAGGATGCATTTTTCATATCTGGATTGAACTGAGAAACAGATTGTGGGCAAGCTGTTACTCATATTACAAGAAGATTTGTGCAACTATGAATTAAGAGGCCAACTTGAATTGAGCTAAGGAAAACCTGACGTTAATAATAAAATATTAAAATGAATATTTTTTTCAAACTGAGGAAGAGAGGGAAGTAGTATTGGATCCTGTCTAAATGCATGAGAGGCAGATTAATAGCACACAGTGAAAGAAAGGACACGTAAGATGGTAATCAGGAGGCAAAAAGAGGAAAGGAACAAGACTAAGACTTAAGTGCTTGGGAGAAAAGGAAGGATGTCTCTGTTCTGGTCTTTGAGATGAGAGAGGAAGATTTCCTTTCCTTGTTTGTTGCAAAAACAAATTACATTGAAATTTGGCCACACCAAAGTGTGAATATCAATGAATAAGAATGAACATGTCAAAATTGAGGGCTGAGAGACTGGTGGACTCAGTAGCATTGCTACCCTACAGCTGGGTCTGTCCTTTATGACAACCAATCTTTCATGTGTGTTTCTTATAGAAATCAGGTACTTGCTAGAGGTTAGTGCACCAAGGAAGAAGTGACAAATCGAAATAAATAAAGATGACACAAGAGGCCATAAAAATGGGATATGTTTACTTTTCCGTCTGGATAGTTTGGCTTATTTTTGGTTTCGGCCTTAACATTTTTAAGAATCTATGTTAGCCTTGTTTGACTATTTTGTAATATCCACATAAGTAATATTTCAAGGTGAACCATTAGACAAGTACCTAGTTAGGTTTATAATTAAATGTGACATAAAAAAGAATAGCTACCTTAATAGTGACAGAGCTATAATAAATTCTATCAATTTTATATGTACACATACGTATTTATGTATATATATGTGTTTGTAATATTGTATATAAGAACACAAACATACAACATAAGTAAAATAACTGTCATAAGGAATGAGTTACTCATTTGAAAACTATATATATATATATATATCCAATAACCTTTTTAAGCTTGTAATTAACCTTATTTACATGCACTGCAGCAAATTTCCTGCATTGCTTATCTCACTTTCTACTATCATTTTTGACATGTTAGTAATCAGAGCTTGACCTAACTTGAACTAAATTGTTTGTTTCCCAAAGGAGTTAGAAGAAAACAAAGTTGGGAGTATTATAGAAGTATTAGGCCAAATGAGGTACAAACTAAGCTACCCCACATTTCAGGGACTGGGTAGAGCGGGGACAGGGGCATGCATTTCAGGGTCAGAAATGGGAGGGAGCCATTTTTTAGTGGACAACATGGGACGGGTATTAAAATATATAAAATTTCAAATATTCATACAAGGCATGCACAGTGACAAAGAGGCTCTGCAAACACAAAGGGGCAGTGTATTTTCTATAAGTAAAATATACAAAAGACAGCTTTGAGCCTTGTCCATGTATACAAGATTTAATAGGCACATCCAAAGGTTGGTACTTGTATGGATCCACCTATAAGATGATATTTTTATTCAGAGACCACCCATACAATTTCCGTGCCAAATAGTATCCAACCAGCTCCTCATTAGTAGGATGAAAGCAAAAACTGAGTGGCTAAGAATTGTGCCCCACCAAATATTCACAGTGATAAAAAAGGTGCCAAAAGTATTTAATCTCAAACTCACGAAGGCTTTAATTTGAACAATATTCTGTTTCCTTTGCAGTGAATTAAACGGTTGAAAAATATTATCAAACAAATATTGGAAAACCCTCAATGATCAAAATGATATTATTATCTCACGTTGACATGAACCGGTTTGGTGACTGACCACTCCTTATAAAAAATGTTGTTGGGTTAGAAATGGTGTCTTTTATTTCCAGTTTATTTCATATACAACACATTTGAAGTGTGGATTAAATTGTCAGAACAAATACAATAAAGAAATCGGTTAATGAAATGACATAATGTCATTTTGCTTTGCATATGATAATTTCCAACATAATCGAGGCCTCAAATCCTAAATAGCCTATCATGCTTCCATGATATTTCTTGCACTAAATTGTATGGATCAATGAAAATGGCAGAACAAATGTTGGAATACACTCAATGACCAAAATGAAATGCTATCTCATCCTTATATGCACATTTTTAGCAGAGTTATTCAATGATCTTATATACCTACTATAAACCTCTATCAGATTCTTCTACTACTAGGATAACCTTTCTGCTGAAAATTATTCGAGGTTAAAAAATCCACAAGAAATACTGTGAAACACTCAGTAACTAAAATGCTAGTGTTGCCTCATCCTGCTTTGTATAGTTTTGGCAGTTGTTGGCTGCTTATAAGAAAAAAACTTACCACATCTTTAGATGCTATTAGAACATTTTACCACCATCAATTAGTTGGTCCTATGTGCATTGTAACCAGGCATAGTGTGAAACACCACATGTACATTGAAAACAAACTCAACACAACCTGATATAAGAACACTTCTTTAGAACTTCCAGCGATACTATCCTGAGTTTGGCTGTTGTTTATTTTTGGAAATTTGATTTAAGACTTAGGAATTCCTTCTTAATTTTAGCTTTCTCCATCAACCAAAGAAAGGTAGGGGTCCAAGTGTTCTATTCATTCCAGCTTTGAGCTGATGCAGTGCATATATTTTCCAATTTAATGAGAAGAAAGTGACTGGTTTTGAGAGTTCACTACAACGTATTCAATGTTCATATTTTCAGTGTGATGTGTCTTTAATTCTTGTATTCGGAATCCACCTTTTTAATATAATTTATCAAATTTAGATTTCCTGGTGTTTTGGGTTTAATTTTCTCAGTACAGAACCTACTTACCATTGTCTGAAAAATACCAATATATGGATCCATTATGATTTAACAAAAAGAGACTAGCATGCAAAAAGTTTGAATGAAAAATCATAAACAAGAATTTCTGGGTTTGGTGATGATTAACTTTGGTGTAGGATTTGCTGGCATAGTTTGAACTAACAAAATTTTTGAGTTTTGGAAACGGGAAAACAGTTTTGAGTTTTGAGTCTAGGAAAGCAGGGATTTTACAGTAAATTTAAATGGCTGTCTAATTTTGTTTTAGAGGATGTAGGTAGGTTGTGAGAATTCCCGTGTTTGCATTCATTGGATCATATTGCTATTTCTAAAACACTAGTTATTTTTTCGTCTGTAAAATAAAAATGAAAATAGTTCTAAAGGAGTACCATAGGCTTTTTAATGCTATCTCTTACAATGAGAAGGTTCAAATACAGTGCAGACACTGTGAAACCAATTGAGGACATGACCCTTAAAAGTCTTAAGGCCTTAACAAGAATCAATAATGTTAATTTTAAGATGTTGGATAGCTACAGGGCTTAGAATTTTTTTAATGTTGACAATGTAATGGTAACTATATTTTAATTTGCATAAGTTGGATAGAACAAAAAATAGTTTGCATTGGTTGATGCTATTTAGCACTAAGAAATTCTCCTGGTCTGTTTTCATGTTTCATATTCAACAAAGAAAACATGTTTCTGATATAAATCATTTGTTCTTTAGACCAATATAAGATGCATTTCTTCAAACAAACATCTGGTCACAAGTTACAACAATTAGAGTGAACTTCAGAAATTTGAGACTATAGAAATGATTTTATGGGAGGCAATATGGAAGCAATCATCATGGGATTGGTAGAGTGTTATGGGGAAGTGATAAACACTGTGCTTATATCCAGAACAGTGCAATAGTTTGTTGCTTCTATTACGGTATTACCCCTTTGAAATTTTGTGTGACCTCATTCTGACTATAAGCAAATTGATTTACATTTTTTTTTAAATGCATTCTCATGCATACATTAAGGAGATGTCACAATTTGGGAAATAGGACCACCAACTTGGATATGGTCTGGCAGTAGTATGATAGATTAGGCTCTTAACTGGGTGTCTATGCATTGTTTTGTTTCCAACTTTCCATTAATGAAAGTCGTCAACTTTTCACTCCAATAGGTAGAGAAGCCAAAACCTTAAACAGTAAAGAAGTGTTTAGTTGGTGGCTCTCATCCTTAGAACAATAAAGAAGTTTTTAGTTGGTGGCTCTCATCTTTAGACCAAGCAAGTTCAGATGGTAAGAAGAAATCCAGTTAGGTTGCCTACCATTTGGCTAGGCTTGACTGGTACTAGTAGTAGTTGCTTGCTGTGATTTCAGTTATTTTGACACTAAACTTGGTATATGGTTTCAACAGTAATTATCAGAGTTCGCTGATTGTGGTAAAGTGGGCTCTATAATTTGCACTAATGAGAAGGCAAAATCTTGGGAACTTCATTCAGGGGCATAAACCCCTGGAAACACTCATATTCCAGTGCTCACGGTTCCAATTGAACCACTCAGTATGTGCCCTGCCCCAACAATCATTGCAGAATTCACGCATCTCCAACAATGTCTTGTTTTTACTAACTATGAATCCGCCGACTAATGTGCCCTGCCCCCAACATCCACTACTCCGTCTGCTAACATCTCCATAGAACCCTGAATATCGGGAGATTATAATCCAAAGTTGAAACCATTTTTCGCCACCACTAATTGCTCCAAAAGATCATTTCCAACCAGTGTTTTTCCAGTATCAGACAATTTTTCTGATATCAAACAGTTTTTCGTCAATGGGCCATGCCCACAATGAAAAGCCTATCGGCTTGATAAATAGATTGGAAATAATTTATTGTATTACCATGTTATATATAGGTGAACTGGGTATTTGCTGGGATGTTTTTCACTTCGGTTTTGGAAATTGGGTGAAGTGGGTTCAGATTTTTGTGGTTTTAAAACATTTTTCTGTATTCTATATTTTACAGACGACATAGATGTTTAACATCTACAACCCGCTGGAGTGGACTGTAACAAGGTGAATGATCAAATAGACATTGATTTATCATTTCCTAAGGCCAAATGTTGAATTTACCTTACTCTACGATCCCATATAAATTGCAGCACCACAAAGAGAACTGCCATTTGCGTATATGTTTCATTTCCTCCTTGATAGAAATCCCCTGAACTGACAGTATTAAAACACACAGATTCACATATAAAGACACACAGATTTACATATAAAGAGGGGCGTATCGTTTTAGTATTTGATCTGTGTGGGGGCCATGCGAACACGAGCCCCCTCTGTCACAAATTATGACATGCACTCTTCACAATGGAATCTGATGACACGACACAGTTATCACAGGTAATAATATGTAGTCAAGTTATATTCCGGGACCAAAAATTTAGCAAAAATAGAACTTATATTTTCTTGCATTGTTATTATTGGGTATACAGATTGAGACTGAGAAGCTTATGGCTCATTTGGTGGAGACAGAAATGAACAGACAATTGGTACACAAACATTTGGTGTGATACACTGATTTTTGGATATGGTGTTGAGGTATCTTGGGTTTAACATTTTTTTCTTTGAATTCCGCAGAAATCTGGTGAATATACTAGAAAGAAATTCAATGCTATTTGTCACTTCTTTTGCTATCAAGCTCGAGGAGCTTTACCATCAAATTTTGATTGTGACTATGCATATGTATGGGAGTTATTGTTTGCATCTTTGATTTGGTTTATATTTTCTCCTTACACGTATACTTTGGTATATTTCTTATCATCTCATAGGTGCTGGTTTGAATGGTTACATGGCAACTGTAACAAACCTCAAGCGGCCTGTATCCAAGTGGCAATGTGGTGGTGCTCTGATGGCTGTATGATTTAAACTTTTTCCCCCCTATGAGTATTTGGCTAGAAATTGAGCGCTGCAGTTCATAAACATTGTATAGAAAGCTCTGGTTAAATTTTCCCGCACACTTCAGACTAGCTCTAAATGTAATGATGCACAATGTGATTTTGAATGATCACCTTTGTATCTATATATTTAGTGACTTTGGTTTATTGTGTGATGCTTTATGGGACGTAGATATCCTATTTACAATGGTTCCATTCTGTTCATAAAACTTAGCTCAATTAATCTTTTAGTATGGACAAATATATGTTGGAATCTTAAACATGGTAGTATGTTTTTTCTTCTTGTCTTTACGTGATAATACAATGTGGTTGTCATATATGCAGGCAATGATGACTGTGAAGAGATGGCTATGGGGGCCAGGTGTATCTCCTATAGGGAAGCCTGCTATTCATCCTACTAAGGTGGATTTGAAGGGCAGGCCATATGAGTAAGATATAAAATCATGCATGTTGATTGGTTTTATTTATTCATGTCATTTAAGTTGCCTTTATTAGTATGGAAAGTGCAAATTGTTCTGTAAACAAGACAATTGCATTATTTGATTTGTTTAACATTTGGTTACAGCATAGATTTGTTCTGATGTTTTGTTTGTTGTGATTTGATAATGATGAACTAATTCAAAATTTGTATGTTAACTATAAAAGAATATTTTACATTTTAATGAAATATTTATGTTGTGGGATGGTGTGCATGTATTTTGCAATTTGAAATATTATTATGTACAAGTGGGTTTCTGGTATCTACAACTGAATTGCAAATGCTATAAATGATCAAAAGACTCACATGCTAATTATTCAGTGAGGGTCTTTAGGTGTCTAACTTGTTCATGGATTAATTTCTTATTGCCCTTTCATAAAAGCTGTAAATTGATATTCTTGTCTTTTTGTTGTCTTTTACAGATTGCTAATGCGCAATTCAACAAGATTTTTGATGGATGATATCTATAGGAATCCTGGTCCTCTTCAATTTGAAGGTCCTGGAGTAGACATAAAGACTATAACACTATCTGTTGAAGACCAAGATTATATTGGTAGGATTCAACTGCTGCGAAGTTACCTAGACAAGGTCAGTTTAAAGAATGATCAATAATTTTTAGACAAATTATATGTGCTTCTACAAGTATGATCTTTCAGAGACACACCCCCAAGCTCTATTCATTTCCTGGATTTCAGTATATTCAAACCTCTGTATATTTTGGTGCTCCATACTTGATGTTGGTTGCATTGTGTGTATATCATGTATGTGATTTGCATACTTATTTCTAAAAACCCTTATAACATTTGGTTCAATAGTAACATAATTTACAGATTGGATCAATTAGTTTGGTTCCTTATCTTAAGTTACAATTTTTTCTCATCTTATACAAGTATGGCGTATACTTGTGTAGAGATTATGAGGTGTGTGATTTATCTTGTAGCTTCTTGAATGTTTGAGATCTTGTTAAGAGATTAGAACATGCATTGCAGCAGCTTAGAATGTTTAGTGCTTTAATTTTCTTAAGTTGTTAGTTTTAAATGACTTTGTTATATACTCTAGTCTTTAAAACATTTTCAAAAAGTCCATTTTGTGCATATCTTACAATAATTCCCTAAATGGCTCAAATATATGACAAAATGTTGTCAATAAAACTTCCAAATATATTATCCCAAAGCTGCCTCAAGCACTAGTACAAAAACAGCAATATATGGCCAAATAAACTACCAAAAAGTGTAGATAAATGACCAAATTTGGTCATGTGACCAATGGTAGTTTATTGCCGGTCATTTATCTCGTGACCAAATTTATGATTAAACTATTTTAGTCATTTATTTGGTCATTGATTTGGTCATATATTTAGTCATTTATTTGGTCATTTGGTAGTTTATTTGGTCATTTGATAGTTTATTTGGTCATTTATTTGGTCGTTTATTTGGTCATTTATTTGGTCATTTATTTAGTCGTTTATTTGGTCATTTATTTGGTCGTATATTTAGTCATATTAGGGCACGATGGAATCGAACCATCATCCTCCTACTTGTAAAGTAGGTGCTTTTCCATTGAGCTAGTACCCTTTAAAGAATAATCATACCATGTATACTAGTACTTTCCACTAAACATGATTTCAAATTTGTTCATCTATAGTTCAAGGGTAGCAAATCTTAAGGGGAAGATGACTAGTGATACTTTAAACTCAAATATGAAGTTATTCAATGTGCAATATAAGAATGAAGTGAATGATGCCATTAGAAAATACGTTACATGTGGCTTGTTCTCCTTATTATAATGACAAGCATATATCTTTAGGGGAAACCATAATCTCATTGTCTTTAACTTCAATCGATGCTTGGAGTGAAGGAAGTTGTCCTTGAGGAGAATTTCTCGTGAGTCCTTCCTTCATTTCTCCCATTGTACATTGTTACTTGATCAATCCTAGTTTTCAAGATAAATAATTATCATTTTTCATTTCTTTTTCTTGCACTTTACACTCAAGTTGGGGGCAAATGCATTGAAAGTTATCTATTCCGGCCACTCTACTTATTGTTTTCTAACACCTCTATTTTCTATAGATAGGAGGTGTTCTTCATATTTTATATCCGTATTTTACATGCAGAAACATGATAGAAAATTGGCTATTTGAAATCTGTATTTGTAGAAGCATTTCTGAGATTTGCAAAGCCTCCTGCTACAGGCAAGCATATCATAACTTACGAAGTGGAAACTTGTATCTTCAAACACGGAGGAAATACAAATTTAATTTTCTATGGTCAAAGATGATTATATGGTATTGACATATCAAAAGGATACAAACTATGCAAATTACTTGAGCATAGTCATTTCAAGCACCTTGAGATCAGTGACTGTAAAGAAAACTTCCAAGTTCCAAACCTTTTTCATACCACTGTCCACACATTTGTAGTACTCCACCATTAGCTATCAATGGTAAAGGTGAATTTGTTCAAACATTTCATATATTCTAAAGCCCCAATTCATTGTTTAAAAATATTAGGCTAAATAAGAGTAACAAGAAGGCCACTACTTTGGTTGGACAAAAAGAAATTCCTATGTTATAAGTCACTACCTTGAAAGAGATTGATAAGCAACTCAGTACTTCAATTTTAAATGACCTTGGCTTGGGACAATCTTGGAGACCTACTGTACAGAAGTTGAAGGATGGCCATATTATTTTAAATTGATAAATTAATTATTTGTACGAGAAAATGCATATTATTAACTCATATTATTATTTATAAATTCTACTAAATTAAGTAGTGTGATTTTGCCTCAAAGGCCTCCGTGGTATATAAACTAGTCATCCTTTAGCTTTCACCATTCCAGACATCACCGGTTACCTCCATAAATAGTTAAAGAGAAAATGACTATGAATTGAAAATATTACATTGTAAAAACGTGTACCTCATCTGGACCTGCAGTGAAAAAGTAGATGAGGTTTATCGCAGCAAAGCCAGTCTTTATAATCTTTGGAAGGCATCTGCAAAATAAAATACAGAACTTCAAAAAAACTTAAGTGATTTACTCTTTGACCATGCACATTTGAGTTGCCAGTATATGTATCCAATTTAATTTTGTAAAATTATGAGATTCAAAAACTAGTAGAATGAAATAATGCAAGAAAAAACACTGATTATTTATGAACCTGCTCAATTCAATCACATAAGAGGAACAATTGCACTATGACAAGAAATCTTCTTGTAAGACTTCTTTTTTGACATCATGTCCACCACATTTACCCACCTAGCCATTTCTACAGGGAAGAATGTCATACATGATGAAGAAGAAAAAATATGTTTCCACAAAGTTCCCTGTAGGAACATTCGATGCACTCCAGAAAGATAGTTACCAAATTGAGGGGAGCTACAATAATTGTGTCTATGCACTGCTATTGATAAAAGAAAAGCACCACTAGCATGGCGTTTAAGTGGTAAGAAATTCTTTAGAATTCTATCTATAGAATTACAAATGGAACAAAAAATCCAATTGCACGGATGTTCTTTGGTGTGAAAAAAGCTGTATCATTCAACTCACCATAAATTAGCAAAAAAAAAAATTAAATTCTAAGTCCTAAGGAATCAACTAACCAACCGAAATGGAGAGTCATATCCTAAGAAAACAAAACAATATGTCAAAGAAAAAGCAGCATGATATCAAAGAGAATGAAGCATCAAAACTCTTCAGATACTGAAAATTTAATATCACACTGTTGATAGTCAAAATCATGTCCTACACTTGCAGCTATGACACAGGTTGTGAATCCTTTTGTTGAATCAATAGGTGCTTTTGATTTTTCATTAGATTGTTTGGCATCAACAAAATCACACATCAGAAAGGGATCAACAAAAGAGAGTTGCCAAAAACCCACAAGTTGGGAAGATCACAAAATAATTCAATGCGTCAACTCCTTAGCTCCAAATATTTTGTGGAATTTGCCACTAAAGATCCCAGTTCACTTTATTATTAAAGAATCAAAGTCAACTGTTTGGCTACATTAGTTTTGTTCCTTTACTGCCCTTAATTCTAATGATTTGCCCCCATATCCCATCATACCAGATTTTCAATATGGACTTCCACTACATGTTCCTCGTAATCACATGCCCTGGTAAATACTGTTGCAGAAAAATATTCAAATGAAGCAAAACCACAAATATCTACACATCTAAACTACCATTTCATAGCGAATTCCATCACAAGCCACATGGCTACATATTAGCTGCTCATAAAACCTTGAATTCCGGTCATTGTAGTCACCAGCAAATATGCTTGTGTTTGTAACTGCAAAGTTAAATATTACAAAAAGACATTAAATGAAGCACAAAGCACAAGTATCTACAAACCTAAACTACAATATCATAGCAAATTCTATCACAAGCCACATGGCTGCATAATTGCTGCTGACAAATATTTCAACTCCTCTGGTTGAGGTCACTAGGAAATATGCCTATGTTTTCAACTACAAAGCTAAGTTACCAGTTTGGGTTCGAGGACAGTTGTGGGTACAAGAACCCGGTATCCACAGTAATGTATGCTATAATGGTACAGCAACAAGGATTTTTGTTATGTGATTAAATATTTACCATGAATATCTACAGTTCAAAGATCATTCATTATAATAATATTGCCATTCAAGTTCTTTCAATCATAAAAATTCTATTAACAGTTCCGCTATTTCTAGGCATATAAAAAATAGCCATTACTTTAGATGATATTATTCTATTATCAAATAAAAAATTCTATGATATTGATGTGGGATTTTCTGTTATTACCACATGGATACATTGGGTTACATATAGATCTTGAAATGGAGACAAATCATCTAAACTAAAATTATTTGAATGGGTTGGTTGTTTCAGATCTATAATTGGTTAATGCTTCAATGCGAACAACTGTTTTGCACAGTATTGCAGTTCATTTGTACAAGCATTCATGAATGAATCACTATAAATGGATAGATAAGTTGAAGAACAACTTTCATTGTTGCTACCTCTACTGACGAAGAAAAATTCAGCAAAATATACAAAACTCAGGGAATAGCATGAAAAGTATCAAATATTTTAATATATGAGACATTGAAGGAGAAGTATAATGGTGTTCATGATAAAAATTGCTCAAAGATTAATATGCACATTGGAGATTATATTGTAGAATTTCTGCTCTCTTGATCTGATCGAGATCATCTTATTTATGATTTTAAAGGACACTGCCCATTTTGAAATTCCGTTCAATTTAAAACCTGATTTTGTCCTCTTCTGTGAAATTTTTTCTGTTAGCATTTTCTTGTACTGTCTATACTCTATTATATTACATTATCACTTGGCTATCTTGGACTGTCTATTACATTACATTATCATTTGACTCCTTGGTGTAATGAGATCTAGCATCATTTCTCTTTACGGAAGCATTATCGCATAACCATTTTTTGGAAATATAAAATAAGCCCATATCTGAGTACTTCTACTCTTTGCGTTATTGCTTTTCATAGTTTTAAAAAAAACGTTTTGTAACAATATTGCAAGAATTTGAGTTTGTTGGACTTTCTATATATAAACCATTTCTGGGCTTTCTGCAGTGCAGATAGGGAATTCTTTGGACCCGTTTCCTTATGGCACATTGCACCTGGAATGAGTGTGTGCTCTCCTGTTGAAGATGACATTACGTTGGACTGTACAACATTTTCATTACAGTTTGGTAAACTTATGAACCCTGATTGATGCAGAGCCCTCCACTATCACCTTAAGTAGGCTAACTCAACTCAAGGATTCAACAAGAAACTTGGAATCAACTCAAGGAATCAGTCCTACTAAAAGATCAAATGGAGTTCTCTGACTTTGTAAATCACTCCCACAACCATACCAATCAAATTCACCTTCCCACTTCCTTGTTCCAATCTCTCATTTCACAACTTTATCCTAGGCCACCTAGTGTACCTAGTGCCTCCAACACACCAAAACTCAATCCAAACCTCAGCCCCTGATCCTAACACCCTAGACCATCTTAACATAATACATTTGCCATGTTCCAACTTCCCATTCATTCCTATCAACCCATTTTTCATCATTCTTCTATTATAGCCTTTCTAGGCCTGTCTTGTAGCCCTTAACAACCTGAAATCAGCAAATTGTTTCCAAATTTCCCAAACAACCTGTAAATGTTTTTACACTTTCACATACCCTTTTCAAAGTTATTAAATGCCTAACAATATCAGGCTCTCACCATTTGACTGGTGAACACTTTCATCACCCACTGACCCTCCAATTAGGCCTAGTTAGCCCTTACCCAAAGAAGGAACTCAACACCCCACTTAACTCCAGGACTCCCAAGTGTGAAACAGTCTTCATAGACCTTCTAAGACATAATATTTTCAAACTCCCAAGGTTTCATCACTCACCATATTCCCGAATCAACAAACCCTTGTTTCTAGGGTCATGAATCTAGGGCTTTATAAACAATACCCATCCCTGCAACACACCATACCAATGAAGGTTCTAACACTTTCTAATACATCCTTATGGACATTTCCAACCATCAAATGCCCTCTCCATTCAACGGATATCTTCCAGCAATGACTGGTGTCAATTCAATGTTTCTTACTGGATCTTACCAGGCCTGTTACTATTTCTTCTCACCTTCTCCCACATTCCCTGCATTAAACTACTAATGTACAAGGAAATATACATATTTAGACCTCTCCCATCAAGTTACAGTCGCCACAGGGATGGGAGGGTCATTGCATAATATAATCTTCAAACTCTAACTATTGACTGTACCCCTGGATTTAACCAGTCCCTGTCCCCGCACCAGTCTATTCCCTAGATTCTAACAGTGACCAGACATTGAGTTTGTGGCAAAAATGTGTGGAAATAATATAAATAAATGTCTTTAAAGAATAAGGGAACCAAACACACTTTTCTTGCAACCAAAACAATTCACTGTTTCCCACACTGTTCCACGGGACAGTGAACTATAAATATGCAGAAAATTAACTCTTTATTGATCCAGAACATTACTCATTCGAGCCATTACATCAAAAAAACCTTAATCCCCTATCCACTCACGTGGATGTATATAAAATAGACTCCTAACCATCTACAACCAACTGCAAACTGCTAGAAAACTAATTCAAACTGTCCCCAAACCGACTGTCTAAACAAAATATAATGAAAATATGTTGTCAAGTTGACAACCTATGTTGTCAACTCGACAACATGACTAATTCCTCTTATAATGACTGTTAGAAGGTTTAGAAACAACCTTTGCAAATCAATACTAACCTATTACCTCAACTAAGCCCTTTTTAGGCTCATATTGCCAATATAGACAATTTACAATATTGTGCACTCTTAGTGCTTGTAGCATCATTTAAAGGCTTGAATAGTCTCATTACATCTTTTAAAACCATTGTTGATCATTTACCAATCCCTCTAACCTAGGATCAAACCATAATCCCTTCCTAGTGACCCCTAGGTAATTGTTTGACTTAACAATGCCATTAAGGCTTACAATCAAGATATGATTACAATAAGATCAATCTATGATCAAAACAATATTAAATGATCATGAATATTCTTCTTGCATGATTCAATGACCTTTGGAGGCCATTTGTCTTCAAATCAACCTAAGGATCCATCATAGACACTCGTGCACTCCATAGCTCTTGCCTTTGACCTTGGTGCCCCTGCACCACTGATAAACAATGCAGTAATCCTGCTGAAGTAGTCAAAACTCCCGTGTCCGAAACTGGACAAAGTGTACTTGTGACAGAAGACTTCAAAACACCAGTAGAATAGAGTGGGCAACCTTGTCAGAAAATATCATGGCCCTTACCCAACCTAAACAAGCTAGATTGTGGGTTGTTTCAAATGGTAAAACCTTGGACAATTGTGAAGGAATGAATGCAATGTGTTCAAGCCAAGAAAAGCAGATCAAATATGAGTATGAAAGTATGTCCCCTTATTTAGAATTGATGCTAGCTGAAAAATTATCAAAGGTCCAGCCCGGTGTCTCTTTTGAAGAGCATAATCAAGGGAAAGAGCATTTGTGCTCATCACATTCTCATACAGATTCAGCATTTCAGAAGACAGGGCAGGCAATGGAATCAAAAGATTCCGCTGTTGTAGAAATTAAAACGTCTACTATGGAATCTGAAGCATATACTAAACAGGGTAGTGCCATATTGATGACGGACCAGCTTACAATTGAGAATATGTCAAATAATCAAAATAAAGGCACCAAATTGACTGTAGCAGCAGACTCATTTGTTTTTGATTTTGATATGGGAAATCTGCAGCAGCAACAGCAATCATCGAGGTTGTTGAGACCACAGTGGAAATTGGAACCCAATAATTTTGCTGAAAACGAAATGGATGGGCACTCCATTGATATCATTGCAACTGAGTGTAGTAAGAACACTAAAATGATGTTGGATGCCAAAACTAAACAGTCTATTATTGGGACTGTAGGTACTGAGCAACACAATAATACAGAAATGATGGAAGGAGAAAACTGTTCCTCAATCAAATTTGAGACAGCAACAAGAAAAACAAACAAAGAAATTGTCAGATTCAGAAACAGGCATGGAACCAAAGAAATATGCTGATTTAGAAATGCATGGGTCTACTACTGACATCATGGCAACCAAACACTGCAATGGTACTGGATCTATGATTACATTAGAAGGAAACCAATCTATGACTGTGACTGCCAAATTGGAAAGGGGAAATAGCTCTTCTCTCTTGAATTTTGAGACAAGCCAGAGTCAAGAAAAAGTAAAAGAAATTGCGGCATTGAACCTTAGTAGGGGGATGGGATTAAAGGATGCAAGTGATGCGGAAGGTGAGACATGTAATATTGACATCAGAACAACTGAGAATAATGTTATTGAAAGTGGCCAGTCTATGGCTGAGATTGCAGCACCTATCACTGAGGAAGATAACCATTTAAGATTATCAGATGTTTCACATTTTGAAAAAAGTGAAGAACAACAATGACAGGATAAAAAAAGTACACCAGTGAACTTGGGATGCTATAGGGGAAAAAATAACGCTACCATGGAAGAGAAAAGTATCTCTTTGAACTTGTCACTAGACAGAGAAGTGAACAATCCTGTCAATAAGGAATTGGAAGTATCTTCCATTGACATCAGGGTAAATAAGCAAAACGTTGACACAAAATTGGCATCAGATGGAGAATTGTATAGTCATTTAGAAGCACATGGGTCGACCATTGACATGATGGCAACTAAGCACTGTAATAATACTGGCTATACAACTTTGTTAGAAGGAAACCAATCAATGATTGTGACTGCCAGATTGAAAACAGGGAATGGCACATCTGTCTTGAATTTTGACACAGAACAGAGTCAAGAAAAACAAAAACAAATTGCAGCATTAAGCCCGAAATGGGGTTTTGGATTAAAGGATCCAATTGATGTGGAAGTTGAGATGTCCAAGATTGATATCAGGGCAACTGAGAATAAGGCTATTGAAAGTAGCTAGTCTATGGTTGAGATTGCAGCAACTAACTGTGAGGAAAATACCAATTTAATATCATTATTGGATAAGCATAATAATGTATCTGAAACTCCAGTTGTAGAAATGAATTCAGATGTCAATTCAATCGAGGCAGAAAAGTTCCACAAAGACAGTAAAATGACACCAGTGTATAAGTTATCTCTTTATAGTTTTGATGGAAAACAGCAGAACCAACAAAGAAATTTGCTGCTGAACCCTACAACAGAAACAATGCAAAAAGATCTTGCTATGATAGAAGAATTATCTGCTACTAATAACATAGCAACTAACCATGCAATTTTAAATGCAGATTCAGAAATCAACCAGTCCATCCTTGATATTGTGCCAACAAAGCATCTCCCACTTTCTACCTACAAATTTAAGGGTATGCAGCATGAGAAACAGCAAGAGAGGTTGGATTTGAAATTGGATGTAAAACCAAATGATGTTGAATTGCAGACCATTCAACAATTCCCATGGCTAGCAGAAGATCAGGTTACTACATGGGACAACATGACAAAGCCTGAGATAAGTAGGCTTGCAACAGATGACCTGGATGACTTGGATGATGAATGACTTCCACCAGTGCACCTGATCTACGAGAACAGGAAGAGCAACTGATCATACAGGGGATGATGTAAGTTAGCTGGTTAGGCGGTCATCATTCATACAACAAACTTTACCAATTGCATCTGAATACCAACAGACAAAGGAAAAGCTCAAACTGGAAGTTCAAACTCCAAGAAGAAACAAGAGTGGCGCCATTTTCCCTCTTTCTGTTATATGCTTTAAAACTTTTGTATTCTACTGCAAGTCACTATTAGAGCCACCCGTAGCTTGTTGCTTCCTTTTTCTCAAGGATCCCAAGGTGGTCTCTCTATATATAGTTGTTTCTCTCTCACACCAAAGGGTGGTGAAATACGTATTGTCATAGGAGTTTATAGATTTAGGCTTTGATTCGCACGAATCCATTTTTCTTTGAATGTACTCAAATTGGAGGTTTATCAATAAAATATAGTAAATTTCCATGTATATTTCTTATTGTCTTCATGTATGTTTTTGATTTCTCTGTGTGTTTAAATTTGCAAGGCATTTTAGACATATCTTTCTACAAGATAGATAGTGGGGTTGAAATTTGAGTTCCTTTCAAGGGAGGGATAAATCTTCAGTGAGGTCTCTGAGATTTCTGTGTTCATACATGAATTAGATGATATGATTTTTGCATAAGAAGGTAATTTGTAAGGCATCTTATCTGGGGTTTGGGTGTGTTTGATCTGAGAGATTTTTTGTACATGTTCATTCATTGACTCTGCTGCCCTAGGAATAGGCACTAGTCTATGCTTATTTTGCAGTTGTTTTCACCATCAATCAAAGTAAAATGATTTACTTTAAACTGTATGAGTTATATGATTACATCTATATCAATTATACATATCATAGTCGTGATATTTGAAGAATTCAATCTTGGAAAGGTAATACCCACCTGAAGCTTTAAGGTGAAAGAGAAGAAGGATTGAAAATCCTTAATACATTACTCTTGATTATTGTTGATGCATCTATTGGGACTATTAGAGTTATAAATCAGAGTTTTCTAATTGAGTTTTGATCATCTACAATTTTAAGTACAAACACCTATTTCTCAAGTCTGCTACCATCTTATCCTTTTCACTATTCTCCTTTTTCATCTCTCCATAGGCTTTCAACATTGTCTCTAACTTTACTGTGAGCTCTTCCTTTTCCTTGGCTTCTCTCTTTGCCACCTTCATGCTAAGCTTGGCTATTTCCAAGGTCATGGCCGATGCCTCAACAATTGAGGTCTGACCAACCCTTTTTTGCTAGAAGGCTCCCTGTAAGATCACCTCTCGCAATTTTTTCACCTTTGTTGTTTTCATTTTTTCCTCAACGACCATGTTAGTACTACAAAATTTTTGGGTCCTCATGTTTCAGAAAATTGATAAACTCTTATACCCAACAAGGAGCAAAGAGGATGTAAACCCTAAATTGATATAAGCCTTGTGGCTGTCATTTGTAAAAATCTGCTGTGTATTCAGTTTTTTCAAATTTGCACGACGGTCCATTCATTCGGGAGCATAGATGGCGTCATATGTAATTGTTATTTGTTTGCTCCCGCTTGCGCATATCGATGGATAGAGGTTGCGCTATTACATTTATAATGCTCTAATTTAAGTGCGCATGTGCGCTGTGACAAGTGTTCTGTGTTTTCTACATGTCCGCATTATTGTAAATCTAATTGTGGCTGACATTCGTAAAAATCAGCTGTGTATTCAGATTTTTAAAATCTGCATGACGGTACATTCATTTGGGAGCATATATGGCATCATATGTAACCGTTATTTATTTGCTCCCGCCTGCACATATTGATGGATAGAGGTTGCGCGATTACATTTATAATGCCCTAATTCAAGTGCGCATGTGTGCCGTGACAAGTGTTTTGTGTTTTTGACATGTCCGCATTACTATAAATATAACTATCGCTGTCATTTGTAAAACTGTGCTGTGTTTTCAGATTTTTCAAATCTACACGGGGGTGCATTCATTGGGGAGCATAGATGGCATCATATGTAACCGTTATTTATTTGGTCCCGCTTGCGCGTATCGATGGATACAGGTGTGTGATTACATTTATAATGCCCTAATTTAAGTGTGCATGTGTGCCCTGACAAGTGTTCTGTGTTTTCGACATGTCCTCATTACTGTAAATCTAATTGTGGCTGACATTCGTATAAATCTGCTGTGTATTCAGATTTTTCAAATCTGCACGACGGTGCATTCATTGGGGAGCATAGATGGCGTCATATGTAACCGTTATTTATTTGCTCCCTCTTGCGCATATCAATGGATAGAGGTTGCACAATTACATTTATAATGCCCTAATTTAAGTGCACATGTGCACCATGACAAGTGTTCTGTGTTTTCGACATGTCCGCATTACTATAAATATAACTATCACTGACATTTCTAAAACTGTGCTGTGTTTTTAGATTTTTCAAATCTGCACGAGGGTGCATTCATTGGGGAGCATAGATGGTGTCATATGTAACTGTTATTTGTTTGGATAGAGGTTACGTGTATCGATGGATAGAGGTTGCACGATTACATTTATAATGCCCTAATGTAAGTGCACATGTGTGCCCTGACAAGTGTTCTATGTTTTCTACATGTCCGCATTACTATAAATCTAATTATGGTTGACATTCGTAAAAATCTGTTGTGTATTCAGATTTTTCAAATCTGCACGACGGTGCAATCCTTCGGAAGGATAGCCGCGGCGTCATATGTAACCGTTTTGTGTTTTTGACATGTCCACATTACTGTAAATATAACTATCGCCGACATTCGTAAAAGTTGGCTGTGTTTTCAAATTTTTCAAATCTGAACGGGGGTGCATTCATTGGGGAGCATAGATGGCGTCATATGTAACTGTTATTTGTTTGCTCCCACTTGTGCGTATCGCTGGATAGAGGTTGCGCGATTAGATTTATAATGCCCTAATTTAAGTGCGCATGTGCGCCGTGACAAGTGTTCTGTGTTTTCAACATGTCCGCATTACTGTAAATATAACTATCATTGAGATTTCTAAAACTGTGCTGTATTTTCAGATTTTTCAAATCTGCACGGGGTTGCCTTCATTGGGGAGCATAGATGGCGTCATATGTAACCGTTATTTGTTTGGATAGAGGTTGCGCGATTACATTTATAATGCCCTAATGTAAGTGCGCATGTGCGCCCTGACAAGTGTTCTATGTTTTTAACATGTCCGCATTACTATAAATCTAATTGTGGCTGACATTCGTAAAAATCTGCTGTGTATTCAGATTTTTCAAATCTCCACAACGGTGCAATCCTTCGGGAGGATAGCCGCGGCGTCATATGTAACCATTCTGTGTTTTTGACATGCCCGCATTACTGTAAATATAACTATCGCTGACATTCGTAAAAGTCAGCTGTGTTTTTAGATTTTTCAAATCTGAACGGGCGTGCATTCATTGGGGAGCATAGATGGCGTCATATGTAACCATTATTTGTTTGCTCCCACTTGCGTGTATCGCTGGATAGAGGTTACACAATTACATTTTAATGCCCTAATGTAAGTGCGCATGTGTGTCGTGACAAGTGTTCTGTGTTTTTGACATGTCCGCATTACTGTAAATGTAACTGTCGTTGACATTTGTAAAAGTCAGCTATGTTATTAGACATTGCAAATGTGCACGATGGTGCATTCATTTAGGTTTTTAGATTGCGTTGAAAACACACCACAGTTTTCGTCTCCGCTCTTGCGCACTTAACATTTCGTTCGTCTTATAACAAGCAGCCGTTGATCTTAAAAACATGATGGCTGCGTAGACATCTTCTGTCCTTGTGAATAAGGTTAGGTAACTGCGACCAACTTCACAGCATATGGTTACTGAGAAGATTAAAAAAAATGATCCAAATCGGTTAATTTTATTTAAACCTTTTTTAAGTTTAAGATAAATCAGCAAAGAAAATAGTTGAAGAGTATACGTGCGATGCATGGACATAAAAGACGTGGCGGGAGGTGGAATTTGATCACTAACAATAATTGTCAATTTTATGTATACAACATCATTGTTGAGTGAAGAGATATGATGATTGTAATTTGCCATGGTGTCCCTTATTACGTATACGTAAAATTTGAAGTCGACATATTTGCCATGACTTGCAAAGCCAATGCAATTCTATCAAGTTAAAACATGCAAAAAAGCATGTTGCATAGAGAGAAGTGTGTGCCTGGTGCATATGGTTACTCAAAATAATACAAAATATTTCCAATATTTTACATATAATAAACACCTTTCTTAAGTTTAAGACCAATCGGCAAAGAATACAATTGAAAAGTACATGTGCAATCCATGGACATAAAAGACATGGCAAGAGGTGCAAATTTTTCATTGGCAATAATTGTCTATTTTGTGTATTATGAATCAGTGTTCAGGGAAGACAAATGATGACTGTAATTAGTCATGCTGTCCCTTATTTACATTGCTGCATATGGTTGCTCAGAATAATACAAAATATTTCTAATATTTTACATATAATAAACACCTTTATTAAGTTTAAGACCAATCACCAAAGAATACAATTGAAAAGTACATGTGCAATCCATGGACATAAAAGACATGGCAAGAAGTGCAAATTTTTCATTAGCAATAATTGTCTATTTTGTGTATTATGAATCAATGTTCAGGGAAGACAAATGATGACTGTAATTAGTCATGCTGTCCCTTATTTACATATACATAAATTTCAAAGTCCACGTATTTGCCATCACTTGCTATTGCATTGATCAGTACAAGTGGGGACAACTAGGCCTTGTCAGTAAAATGAATAGCATGCAGCCTATCATGAACATGTTGTATTACATAGATAAAACTATCCCCATTTTGACAAGCGTCCACATCCATGGCGATTTGAGAGGAACATAATAGGTTCTTAGAGACTATCAGGAGTCAATCCAGCCGCCTCCATGAATTTCACCTTCCAGACATCTGTGTGATGTCTCCAAACACCTAGCATCGCATCGTACTTTTTAATTGAGTCAGATAACATCTTCTTGTTAGCAGCAAGGGCTGCCTCCACACTGCTACTAATCAACTGCTGTTCAAGCAATTCCTGCTCCTGCTTCACATTCTTCTCCCTCAACTCAACAAACAACCTCTCCAGCTCACTATTTTTCTTCCGCAATTCTGAATTTTGCAACAAAAGACATTTGCTCTCCGCTTCAGCAGCCTCCAACTTCTGTGATATCACAGTAATATGATTGCGCTAAAGCAAAATATGACTTTTGGTCAATTTTCGTACTGAACTCTTTGACATATCAATCGACAGGGGATCGTCTGTGGCTACATTTTTCCCACTCTTGGCCACACCAGCAGCATCTATTACTCTTGGCAATGGTGCTTCCATTGAAGAGGGTCCTTCCCTTTGACTGGATGAGTTGGTCGACATTGCACACTTTCCCGGGATATCAGACTGTGAATTTCCTAAACATGTATTGACAGGGTTATGTTTGGTAGATTTTTCCCCACCCTTTAGCTGTGTGGGAGAATCTTTCCGCTTGCCCATCCCTACTTCCAAACAGTGCAATTATAGCTGGTTAATGAGGATTGGGACTCACAGAAGAAGCCATACTATCAAATTCCATAAATAAATGAATGAGCACATGAGGGCATATAGGCACTTTATACCTCCAAAGCCACTCCACCAAAAAGCTGCTCTGTAATGTGTTCTACCCGATCTGCAACAAAATCAACAAAAAAAGAATCGTTAAAACTTAATTCGGAGATGTAGAGGGGGAGCATCTACATAAAGTGATTAAATATAGAAGTTTACTACATGGATCATGTACAATGACGCCCATTCACATACTATAGTCGTAACAAGGATGTAACAGAAAATGTTTAGAATGGATTTGAAACTCAGTAAGTGACAAACAAAAACATTTGCCGTTAGCCTGGTTTAGTAATAGCATTTCGATGCCCTTCACTTGCAATAGTAATTAGGCAATTTAGTTTTTGTAAGCACACAATGTGTTATCTTAATAGAAAAAACATATAACCCAAAATGGTTAGCATAAAGACATCGAATATCATAACAACAAATAGTAAAACTGGGACCCAAACAAAGGAATGCACATGAACGCACGGATAAAATCCACCTTATAGTGCCCAACATATATATGCACCTCTTGAGAGTACTATATGCACCTCTTGAGAGTACTATACTGCAAATAATACCACTAACAAAGAAAAATGTGAATCAGGGTTTAAGTTGATACCAGTAAAGGTAAATATTCTACATTAAAAATAGAAACCTATGGCAGTGCATCGTACTATTCACAGATCACCAATAATTTCATTAAAATTACTATTATACAGAATGGTAATATAATGACTCATCATTCAAATATGCAACACAGTATAAGAATTCATTAGTAAGATGATAACAATGTACCACAAACCGAAATGCCTTGTATGTGCACCACACACAATGCAAATATAACCGCGTATGTTATCAACTGTCCAAGGGTCCCCACACAAATGGGCAATTAACAGAGAATAATTAAGTAACGCAAGGGAATCTGTTCGTGAATTGAACTCATCGCAGATCTCATTAAAGCGTACATCACCAAATTAACTAAACTCAATTTAAGAAATGTTAGTAACCCTATTGCAGCACTCGCTATTGTAATGACTCAATTCAGAGCCCTCCTCATTTCCTCCTACGCTGTCTGTTTTGCACAAGTGACGAAATTCCTGCATAGAATCTACTCCACTTCTTCGGGTCCTTGTGCACCGTTGGAGGGGTTATACCAAGGCGTCAAATCCTCGCACTGGTTCTTTTAATAGGAGGACCCAAGAGCTCGCCAGACTCTATGTCCACTGTCAAGGCGTCACCCACTTTCTCCTGGAGTTACGCAGATAGCTTTTGATGAGTGCAAGCTCCAAACCAATGTCGAGGAGAATATTACCATAGACTTAAACAAAATTTATAATCAAACATGAAAAAAACTGAAAGGAATAATACCTCCCGCTGCATCACAGGCAAAGAATGGCCGAGGTCTGAAATGTTCCACACCTCGAAAGATTTTAGGGAGTCACATAAAGATTCTGAAAAAGAGTGGGGAAAGGGCAACCTAGCATGGGGGTCAATGACCTCTACGATCTGGACTTTCATAGTGCCCAGCGGTAGTCGTTTGTTGTGGCATTTCACATTCATGCCCACACCTGCAATAATGCCTTTGCCAACCAATGCATTGTTCGTTAGCAACTTGACGTGATCTCCGCTTGCATATGTGTGACCACCTTCCTCTGAGGACTTCTCATTGATAATGGGTGCCTGCACTTACAAAATGTACACGGGTGAACCAAACTCGTGTGTCAGAAAGACATATGAATCATGGTTAAAGAGGCATAGAGAATCAAAGAATCCTACTATTATCGATTCAAGAAGGCTATGGGAATTGTCCACTTCACCATGCCAAACTTCACCGGCACTATCAGTTTCCATCCCCAAATCCATTCGCGCAAACTCACCAATTATGTGATGCCTCACATTCATTTGTCCACACACATTTTCTTGTATACAGCCATCCTGTAAAGTACATAACGAGTGAAGGCACTGGTATGACACTATGAAAGAGATTGCCAACTACAAATAAGACAACCTATTACATTATTGACAGAATTGCGTGGTGCAGGTCTTAAAACGTGCAATAGCTCGTGATAGAACATTCCCAACAGCTTTTTGCTTTGCTCCAAAACATAATACGGACTCACCGGCATAGAGCTAGCTTGAATGGGACTCTCCTACAAGACAATAAATCAGTTTATGCTATGTCCGCATCCACTTTCATTTCTATTGTAAGACATTAATTGATAAAATAAAATGTACATCTCTAGTTGGGGCCTGGCTGATGGGAGGGCTGTGCGTGCTAACCCCATCACTATCGGCCTGACATAACATATAAGAACGTGTTTTAAATAAACATGTTATCGACAATGACAGTATCAAATGTGTCTACAGAAAAGGGCCTACACATTAGAACACTAATTATATAGATACCGCTTCTTCAACTGAATCAACACTTACCTATTCACCTGCACACCCATCCTCACCTCCTTTGCCCTCCAGCATAGGTTGTGTCACCATTCACAATGGTCAACATCGTTAACACCAAGACAATAATGTAGATAAAAAATTGCATACAACCACCACATGAGACTTACCCCGACATTCCTCTCATTGCAGTCCACTGACATTTCTTTTATATGCATTCCTTGCACCAACTTGTATGAACTCCCAGGATTCCGCCGAGCAGAATAACTACCCTGATCTTCATAAATAGGGAGAGCCAAGATAGTGCATTCTTCATCTTCAACACCCTGCTCTGCCAGACCATGTCCTTTATCCATACACGCTTGACATGGCAATTAATTTGGGACTCATTGATTGTAATTGCGAATTCCAAGGTGAGTGATGAAATGGAATAATAAATGAATACTTATAATACCATATTACCTTCTCCTCTAACTCAACACAATCTACAGAAGATAATTTTCTCTTCCTCCTTTGCTCCAGCCTTTGACTTCTGTCTCTAGAGTTCGAGCCCATTTTGAACTCCTCAAGCCCGTCACAAATATCAGAAACCTTTTTCTTCCGGGAAGATTTCCTCCTGATTTCAATCTTCTTCCGTCGCATGGGGCATCGCTTCACATGAGGATTGCCGGCTGCAATTGGCATGGCAGGGGATGCATCAGTTGGTGTATCCCTATCAACGTCCTCGCACACAATTTTAGATGATCCTGGACTGCCCTGTGAGTTGCACTTTTTTTTCAATGTGAGTTAAAATAACAGCAAAGCGAACAACTTTTCAAAATAATTAGAAACCAGAGTCCTGATTTATCCTCAATAGATTACCTTGTAATCTTTTCTCTAAACCAATGCTAACAACTTTCTTAGTCTTTTATGCTTGGCCGATGGACTCTCATATTGACACATTTCTTCTTCAATCTTTGCCTTGCCTACTGCTGGGAGGAGCTCCACTGACGCCTTCTTGTACAGCTCGCATATGCGCTTCTCTACGTGCTTTCTTTGGGCTGCAGACCTCATCCTCATCTGGTAATCGACATTTCTCTCCCTCCTTTGGTAGTACGGTAGTTCTTTATAACTAGAGTAATGTTGTTTTAGGTTGGCTGAGGTAGGTCACCCACGTTTGGGTGCTTCAATCAATGGAAGTTCATGCATCTGCATCCTATGAATGTTCATCCTTGCAAGGTCCCAAATTTGAGACCTCCATCTACCGAACACAGACCAACAATGCAGTAATAAACCAATCTATTGTTGCACCTTTCAGTTCTGTAATCGGCCACCCCTTGCAGACAACGCGCCAGAACAATTCAAACGACATTTTGTATAGCCACAAAGCTTACAAGATAGAAAATAATATCGTCAGGCAAGAAGGATGACTGCACTATTCCTAAACATTACATCGTCATTGAAGGTTTGTGAGATAACTCAAACCTTTAAATTGATCTGAGAACCTGAACCGTCTCCCAGACCACTGTGAATATTGGGCTCCTCCAAAGCATCATCGTTCTGAGCACTAGCATAATTATCATCCCGCTCATTTTCTTCACCACTACCACTGTCGACATAAGCGCTCCCTCTTTCAACCTCAAGGGCGCCTCTCTTAGCATGACCAATTGAATCAGATTCAGTTGCTTCATTCAAGGGGTCCTCCACCCTAGGCTCAGTGCTCAAATCACCTTGGAGTAAACAAAGTTACAACGACGACAAAACACACATCATTTGAAGGTTCAAGAACATGAACCAAATATATATGCATTTTTAAGGCACACTCATTCTAATTATATAATATTGGTACGATGCATATGATTACCAGTTTCCTTGATGAATGGCCAGATACTGCCAATCTGGGAGATGTCCATCTGAAATCCCTCACTGTCCCCTGACAAGGTTGAGTCCACATGTTAGTGAGCTAGCCAACTCCTCGATGGAGTGACACAAAATAATATTTATAGACATCCAAAAACCATACTATCTTACGATTCTTACCAACAAAAACTTCGCATCATCCAAAGTCCTCCAAGTTGCCCCAGCTTGCATCCCCTCACATGAATGCCAGATCTCCATAAATTTGTCCTTGCACTGGATCGACATACTAGCCTGCCCATATTAAATAATGAGAGTGTTACTGGCCGGTCAAGTTGCAGATACATTCCGTGCCTTCGACCTCCCAAAGAAAACCACTCCGAATGGCATATCAACTTAACATACAGATTGCACTGTAAAGATCTCAGTTCACAATATAATTATCCGCATTATTTTCTTCTGCTTATTTGCATCTATCTTGTTTTTCTTATTTCATTCTACAAATGACATCTTCTATACAAATAGGCTAATGGCCTAATTAAGTGACATAGAGCATTTATTTACAGCTTGTGAACATATTTACCATTTGTATGAAAGAATGCAACATACAATTCCGCTTGTCTCGTCCACCATTGTATCCATGAGGGGGTCCCCTAATTCAAATACGAGCTAAATTTTATATAAACCCGTATTTGACAAGTTACCCTGTTATGGAGGTTTGTATTTGTTACTGGACATAAAAAAAATTGACTGCCTTGTCGACATATATATGGAACAACTTACAACTTCTATATTTAATATTATTCATTGTCTTGCATGTATATAAGGAATCACTACAACAAGCAATCTAATTAAACAACTATGTAGACTTAAAAAATTATGGCTATTCCCACCTAATTTTTCTTTGCTCTCAGCCAATTTGAAAAGGACAAATGGACAGTCTTACAAAGAAAAGCTGCAATGAAAGGGAACGAAGGCATGCCACAGTAACACATAAATATGCACACGAACGAATGTGCCTCTCCCGACCCAACACAACGATATACGTACACAATCAGCCTAGCTAAATAAACCATTGCATGGGAAAATAAAATAACACCTCCAATAACAATTTGAGAGCTTATAACATCCGCAGGGGCAATAGGGATATCAGCCAGCAAATGGTAGAATGTGACATGCCAACTTAAGAAAGTTTCAAACTACGCATTGCAACCAATTCTAGTCAACTACATCACAGAGAGGTAACAAAATACTAATAACATCCGTTCTGTTTCTATATATATAGGTTGTTCGACTTTATATGGCATTACAATGGCTATTTACGTGAAATTTTCAAATAAACAACACTTCTTCCTTTCATTACAGCAGAAAATACTTTCCCTTCAAAAAAAAAATCACAGTGGGTTTTCTATGTGACCTCCACCATGGTAATTAACGTCCAAACACAGGGACACAATTGTTAACGAATAATGCATACTATGACAATAGTAGAAAAAATAATTGTTCAAACTTCGAACATCTCAACTATCAAACCGACTATACCTTTCAGGAGCTGGGGCGAACTGTATACCCATTAAATATTGCAAACACTAGTATGGCATAAATACAATTAATAACCCATGTTTCAAGAACAATGCCAACAAAAAAAACTAGGCTCTATTGCCATGTCTCTGATTTCGTTCAATTGATTCCCTTCAGCTTGCATTAAACGTATATATTTCAACCTTCTTCCAGCTAACTACCCGCTGGCATTGCTTCGCTAAAACCTCCGGAAACCAACCCAAAAAATTACGAACAAAAACCCCCCACAAACCAATTTATATATCTGTCACATTATCAATTTAGCAACACAACCTAACAAAAAAATTGGAGGTTACAACAATCTCCCTCTACGTACACCTTCACATTGACCCCAAAATATAAAAATAAGACCACAACAATATTTTTCCCCTGCCCAACAGGCCATTCTCAATTCTTTGCATTCTGCAAGCTATTACTGAACATCTGCGTCGTCGTTTTCTCCAACTTCCTCTATTCCTTCCAAACTACAATCCTCATTTGAAACACATGGTTCAAGGCCAATCACACCGTCGTGGTGTTTGTGTTTAAGTAGGAATAAAATAGACCCATAGCTCTTGTTCAATTCCTTTATCATCCCAGCATTCAACCCTTGACCGTGCCTCTGTACTCCAACCTAGCAATTTTGTCATCAAATAGCATTGCAGATTGCATGTAAGCCTGAAGAACACGTCGGACACTTGGATCACCATTAACCATCTCTCTTGGCACTATTCCTCCTATCGGGGCTTTTCCCTCATATAGGTCATAACCCCTTATAGCGTCATCCAATGTATTGCCTGCAATATAAACTTCCTTAACAAATGCCAAGGCTATATGTTGAAATAGCCCAATGCTCTGAAGGAGATCCATGCAATTTGACAGAAATATAGATATCAACTGAGATGGAAATATGAAGCGGGGCTAGAAATAAAGAACATTTCGCCCAATGACATTTGCGATGGCAGATTCCACATACATACAGTCAATTTTGAACCAGCGTGACAACATTATTGGTACAATCCGTTCCTCTTCTGCCTTATCCCATTCTTGTACAGGGATACAGATGCGGTAGTTGCGAGGAAGCAACGCCATACATAGCAAGATAGACAAGTACAACTTTTGTTCCACATTGACAATAACACAAACAAATACATCCTTTAGGAAACAGTGTTGCGCAACAAATAACAATAACACTACACTTATCAAGATCACAAATCCAAAAAAAAATTGCATCTCTATAAACCAAGACTTGCTTTGCTAAGATAATCATTTTGTGGCCTTATTGAAGAGAACAAATCATATCAATATGACAAGGCCACCGCCCATATTGGCTGGGATAGTCTGGTTAACATTTCTTTTCCTTGCCACAAATATCCGATTATAAGGGTGGCATTGTTTTCATCCCTCCATGTCATTCCACCCTTCTTTAACATAAACATGATGCATGGTGCTCAGCAAATCCCATTGTACTGCAAATTATACGTTTAAATCCTGACATTATGAGAGGGATGATTGTTTTTGCCCTCTCTTTTGTATACCCACGGATTGCACATTTTACTTGTGTCCACCCACACATAAAAGACTTTCTATTTTTTTTTCAACTATGTTTTCTTTGCTCGATGCCTTATCTTTTGCATTTTTTCTTCGAAACATTGCTTTCGTCAGACCATAACAGTATAACATGCAATGCCCAATTTTAAGATGGTAGAACATATACGTCTCGATGTCCATGCCATCCACGTAGACGGACTCATCGGCTCCAATCATTCACACACAACAACTACTATTAACCATGGAACATTACTCATCCAATAAGAGTTGTGGTCACAAAAGTTTGCACCCGTCCTTCGGGTATGGCAAGAGAGAAAATGATATTACAATAAATGTGGATGGGGACACACATACTATCCACAAGTACAACTCATTGTCATTTTTACCAAACTTTTATTGTCATCATTACCGTAGCTTTTTCACCTCTACTAAAATTGTGGATCACAAGTGCCAACATAATCCACTTCGTTCCTTGATCCAAAAGGGTGAATCATGTGAAGATCTAAAGCCTTAACAAGTGTCGACATAAGCCCCTTGACCCTAAGGGGAAACAATATGAACGTTTAGAGCTTCTCAAAATGTATGCCTAATCTTTGAGTGAGAAACTAACTTGATAATGGTCCTCCATCCTATTCACATGTCCCCCAATCTCGTCTTTGACCCTTGTAAGCTCTAATAACTAGGCATAACATAATAATCTTCTAAAAACTTGAAACACAAGCACAAAGTAAGATGGCAAAAATGGAGTTTTTTTCTAAATGAAAAATTTAAGGTGTTATTTCAAAAAGAAAATTTGACCTTTTACAATAAATAAATCCAAACCTAGATCTTATTGTAAAGGAAAATAAACTTTTTCTAAGCTTATTTTAAGCTAATCATATAAGATCCACACATAAGCATAAATTAACCTAGATTAATCAATTAACAAATTTTGGGTGTGGTTAATTCAATAATTATGCTAAGCTAAGATATTTAACGTGACATGAATATGAATATTGAAATCAATGATAAAAGTTAATTGACTTTGATGAGGATTTTAGAATTTGATTGCCTTTGCTCTAGAAGTGGAACTTCTCTATCTATGTCACCTCAAATTTTGCATGGAAATTGTGCTTTATCTATGGCTGAATTTTTGTTAAACCAAATATAAGTGAAGGGTTAAATCAAACTGCATTTAAATTGGATAGTAAATAAGTCTACTGTAGAAAACAGGGCAAGGAGCACATAATTGCCCATGTTCAATCCGAGACCTTTTTAACTAATCCATGCATACAAAGTACAAACAGACAGGTTCATCACATGGAAGAGTAAAGTGTGTAAGTGGATATCATAGATGATGTAATACACAGTGGGGCTATGCCATTTCACTTTGTTAGGGTGGGGGATTGGTGCAGGGCACCCAAGGCTCTCATGCTACTCTTTTTGTTTTGTTTATGTTTTGGTTTGTAATAAAATGAGTGTGATCCTTAAGGTCATCCATCTCATTTGGTTTTGATCCTTCTTGTATGGTCAAGGGTTCCTAAGGCATGTTTATAAGCCTGGGAGACCCTTAGTCCATGTAGATCCTAGTTGGCTTGCTTATTGGTTAACTTAGTTTTGATATTTCTAGGTTCTTTTCTTTAAGTTTTTAGTGTCTTTGAGGGATCTTATACTTAGATACACCTCTTACAGTTATTAGGGAATCCTAGTTTGAGTTTTGTGCAACCTTGTGAACGTTATTTTCAAATCTTGCAAAAGTTGCAATATTGCTGTCAGCAACTTTTCAAAAGTTGCTCGAGGAAGTTAGAAAATAGTTTCAACAATCACCTTGGTGGTAAGACCGATTTGGAGGATATATTTGGTCATTTCGAACCAAGAAACAACACAATCAAATTGTGGAGTATGAACAGTATATCACTGGTGCAAGTAATTAATAAAATATCATCTTTTCCAGTGGTTACATACTGTGTACGGGCATGTACGGGGTGCAGATTGATACCAAACATTCATGCTTTCTAATTTCCTTCTATGCAGTCTTTAATTCCATTGATTTGATCCATTAATCAATTGTCTATTCAAAGTTATTAGGTCTCTGTTTGAACAGTCAGGGTTTGGAGGGTTTTAATAGTCGATCTTATTAAAATGTCCCAAACTTGCATTTCCACTAGTGGAATCTAATGAAACCTGGGGAAATGCAAGTTAGTTGTATAATGTTTGTGATTCCAAAAGCAGACCTTTGGAATCGATCGGTAAGACCTTGAAGCATCAGGCCCTAGTCTGAACAGACCTATGTGTTCAGTTAGGATAATTAGAGTTTTGGTAGATAGAAGAAAGTTCTTCATGAACAAAAGGTTTTGATTCTTGAAATGCACCTAAAATAGCACTAGAAGGATTCTTGAGCACTTTGCTTAGTCTTATAAACCCATTCCTTATTGTCAGTAGTGCAATCCAGGCTTAACCTGATCAATTAGGCCTGTGACCTACTTGGGGTTACAGAGTGCAGGAATAAGACCAAGCTAGGAAACTTTGGGGATCAAAGTAACATTGAAAAGGGCATTCAAAAGTGTTTTTATAATTGCCAGACTCATCAAGAAACATAATCTGTGTCTGAAACCACTACAGGTGACCTACAAGGGATTTGAAGGTGAAAGTCACATCAGAGCCTTAAGCGAGTTAGACGAAGTTTTTGGTGATTGATCCCTTACATTTGAACATCAAATAAGAGGATCCAATCGTTGGTTTGGAGAAAGAACTCGACTGGTGAAGAGTTCTACAAATTAGGCCTCATTTGGTTTTCAATTCCTAAAGCCTAATAAGGTAGAAGTTTGGGAAACTATTAGATAGTGATTTTCAAATCATTATTAAGGACCACTAAGTGTTGGAAGGACCTAGGGTCTTAGAAGTGAGAATTAGTCGTTAGGGGGTTAAGGGAACACTACCATTGTGAATCTCTGTATCAGGGATAGCACCTCACTTTGCCAGGGATCACAGCTTTGACCATAGAGCAAATGGTCAAAATTATGTGTGGCTTTGCACTCTAGTTTTAAGAGCTATACAATTTGCTTTGATAATATTTTGGTCCTTGAAGCTCTTTTGTTTAAGTTATGGATTGCCTAAATGTCTATTACAAGGTCATGATATGTTTAGGAAAGAGTACTAGTTAGCGTTTATGTTTCAATCATTCATTACATTTTGCTAGTTAAAAGTCTATTAAAGAAATATGTAGTGAGCTAATAGCCGCCCTTTTTCTGGAAAAGAAATGTTAGTAATTAGATCAGTTGTGCAATTTTATTGGTCCCAATAGCTCATTATTGGACCATTTATGCATAAATATTAGATCAGTTATATAAAGTTTTTTGTTGTCAAAATGAACAACAGGTGATGGGGCAATAGGAAATCTGACTTCTCAATTTGCCAAAGATTTATGTTTGACCATTTTTTACCATAGAGCAAATGATCAGAGATGTGAAGCTTTGTAGTTTGTACTGAAGTTAAAAGAGATATACAATTGACTTTTTGGTTCAATCTATTACAAACTTCAGAGATATACAATTGACTTTAATAACATTTTGATCCTTAAGCTACTTTTTTTGGTTGAATCTATTACAACACCATAATATGTTGGTAGAGACAACTTCAAATACCCTTGAAAACAAGGCAATATCAAGAAATCCTTAAAACCAAGGCCATGAAATGTTAGTAGAGACGAGATGTTAGCAGAGACAATATCAAGAAATCCTTAAAAACAAGGCCATGAGATGTTAGTAGAGACACTACTAAGAAACCAAGAGAGTACACATGATACTACTCGTGATGATGTCTTTTTCTATGCAAGCTCTACATTCATGTCATCCAATGTGTGGGATAAACACTGACTGAGAATGAAATGGACGTTCACTTGCAAGTGTCCCCATCCTTGGACAAGGCAGCACATGGCCTGCTTTCTTGTTTTCACTATACGCCACTAAAAGTCCCCATATCAAGAATCTTGTACAAAACCTGTGAGGAAACAAATTACACTTAAGTGATTCCACCAACATCTCCTAATCAAATTATAATAAGGTGTACCTTTTGGTGAGGTAGGAGAGCCAGGTTAGTGTTTTATTGCATTATATATATTATAACATATCCTTCATCTTCCCCACAAGAGCATTTTCACTCATTCAAGCTTTCATTCCTCTCCTTTATCTTCCATCCAATTCCCTTTCCTTCTCAATCTAAACCTTGCTTCTTAATTTTGAATTCTTCCATGGCAAGGACTAAGAGAAATGCTCAAGTACTACTGGCCAAATACATGATCAAATCCTTGTATAGGTTTGCCAATGCCCACAAGGCAGTTGGGTGTGCTCTTTCTCCTAAAACAGGGAAGCATTTTAGCTTTGAAAAGATCATGGGGACATCATGTGATGCCCTCCCTAGGGATGTTCCTAAGGGGCACTGTGCAGTGTACGTTGGTAATGAGCTCACTAGGTTTATCATCCCCACTAGCTACTTGAATCATTCTCTATTCCAGGTTCTGCTAGATAAAGCAGTTGAAGAGTATGGGTTTGGTCATCAAATGGGGCTCATCATTCCCTATGAGCAAGCCACTTTCCATTATCTGATATCCATGATGGGAGAAAAAGACCAGCACTGACAAAAATGGAGTTCGATGACCTCATTGATATTTTTTGCCTAAAAGAGATAAGATCCAATACAGTACCAAAGAATGGACTCTCTTTGGCTTAGATGCCAGATCTTGAGGATGTTTCACTTGTCAAGCCACCTGGGTCTTTTAATTGTACCCAGTTTCATCTCCTTTTGTTCAAATTTCAAAAGCCATTTTGGGTGGAGAAGACTTCATCAGCCAGAGTGGAAATTCCATTGAGCTTGGTCAATCAACAAGGCCTTATTGGCAACATGAAAATTGTTGGAGGTTCAATTATATAGGATGGGATTTTCCTTCCCTAAGTCAGAGGATCTAATCTTTTGCAGAATTTGAAGTGAAAAGTGAAGCTTGGAATGTTACTACCTACCCTTCTAAAAGTAGCCCTTAAGATGCACCTCTGCATAAGCTATTATTGGAATGATTGAGTATTGCAAGAAAGACAACATTTGATTCACATTGGGAAATGATCTCTTTTCAAGTTGGAAGGTGAAAAGATGCCATTGAGTCTAATCATTCAGTTAGCTTCAGAAAAACCACGAGAAGAAAGTTTGGTGGAAATTTTCAACTTTTGCATATGGCCTACTAGATAAGGCTATGTTGCAGTTCTTAGTAGTTAAGCCCACATTGTACACATCTGTAAACAATCATTATAAAGGAAATGTATACCAGTTTTAATTCTTTTTTATACATCCCCTAGCCTTGGAGTTAACAATTTCTGATTCAGGCAAGGCTTATTTCATTGGCTTTATGTGCAATTTATCTGTGAATGGAAATTTTGCTTTGTCTTTGGTCAAACCTTAACAACTCTTTTGACAATAATCAACAACAAGAAATAGAAACAAAAAACAAGACTATGAACCTTCAAATGATAGCTATTTTACATATTAAGTCCATTAATTAGTCAACTACTACATGAACACAACTCTCCTGAAAACATATGATAAGCCTCACCTACAACTAGACACCAAACAAGGAGAGAGGTTAGGTTTTACACACATGATCCATCCATATCATGACCACTTGAATGTTGAGGAAGAAAATATAATAGCTCGAGATAAATCATGTGAACATAGAAAGTAACAACATACCAATTAATCAAATAGATACTTAAACAATAATACAAGAGCCAAAGAAGGCTTATACATTTATATTTACTATCACGAGGTTTGTGAGAAAGATAGAGAACTCCTTGGAGTCCTAGGATAATAGACATTAACAACTTCACCTAGAAATATACATTGAGCCCTCCCTCAAAGACGAGCACCTCAATAATACAATCTATTGCAAAATATTTCATCCTTCTATCACTCAATCTTTGTAGTATTTATAATAGAATAGGAGGAGAGAGAAGAGGGAAATCGAGGAAGAAAGTAGGAGAAAGAAGATAGTTGTAGCATATTTTGTTAGGCCCAAAAGGAGACAAGCACCACTGTGGAGGGGGAGGTGAATTAGTTATGTAGCAAAGCTAGTTTTTTTCATTTGAGAAAGGACAAAAGCTAGATCGAATGAGAAGCATTAGCTACTACTATGATCTATGAAAATGCACTATAGACCAAACAAAAACAAATAAAAAACTAAGATCTGCAAAAACATAGAGATTTTTTTCAAATTTTTTGTTGTTGTTTTCGATTTAATACATGCAGATCATCGATATTTTCTATGTACTTGCAATACTGCAAATCGATCTCTTCTATGAAATGGTATGCCAAAATAGAGCCTCCAATTCACGCCCAAAACCCTCTTTATGCACACGGTGAAAAAACCTCTGATTTGCGGTCGAAACCCTACAATGTTACAACTTGTCTCTTTTGTGAAAGGATTTGCCGAAACAAAGCCTCTGATTCACAGCCAAAACCCTACACACGGTGATAAAAATGTAAGAAGGCAGAAAACACAGAATGAACAACGTTAAAAGGCAGTAAACACAGAATAATTTTTTGCAAACATACGTTGTTCACCTGTCCAGATCTTCTGCAAACGGCTCTGGAAATCAGCTACACCCACCTGAAAAAAATGGACTGGATTTGGAAAACAGCTACGTCCGCTTCGAAAAAATGGACGGGCTCTAAAAATCGGCTACGCTCGCTTGCAAAAAAATTGATTGGCTCTGGAAATTTGCTACTTCCACTTGATAAAAAATAGGAATGGCTCTGGAAATTAGCTACGCTCGCGTCCCTTGATAAAATAAAAAAAACTCACTCTGAAAACCCCAACTCGCAGACCATTCTCAGACCGAATAAAACCCAAATGTGAATGAATGCAGGAAATTATCTATTTTTCATTGACTCTAATACATCTAACTCACCTACCGATTAGGTTAGTAAACCACGGTTAGTAGCCCGCAGTTACCAGATCCAGTTAGCAGACCACCGTTAGTCGATCCGGTTAGGAGACCGTGGTTAACTGATCCAGTTAGTAGACTGTGGTTAGCTGATTATGGTTATGGTTATCGGCTTCCCCTTTTGACATGCTGGCAAAGTAGATATCCAGTGTCGGGCATCACGGTCCCATCGCCTGTCAAATTGCCCTGCAGGATTTTCGGTACCCTTTGTACATGCTACTATAGGCCATACTATGGGGAGACACATGTAGTATAGATGGACGATTTATTAGGAGCTTAGCTTCTCCCTTGTAAATATGGCACGAAACAACCTCTATAATCTGATGTTAATAAGATACTAGTGTTGTACTACATTTCTTGTTATTTGTGTTTATCTTTATTCGAGGGGGTCTTATTCCATTGATTTGGCTGTAACTCTGAATTGCCAGAGGATTTTTTATTAAGTTTTTTCCCTTCGGTGTTGGTCTCTTTGCTTGTTCTAGGGCCCGTTTGGTAGTGGGAATTAGCCTGGAATTGGCATTTGTTATTGCCGATTCTGTCGAATCCTTAGTTTGGAAGTGCAATATGAAAATGGAATAGGAATATGTTAATGCTCATTTTGGTTCAAAATGAGCATTAACATCTTCCATTTGAAAAGGTGGAATTCGATTTTGAGGGCAAATTCTAGTTTTTTCAAAGCCCATTTTGAAACTCGTTGGGTCTGTGTTGTGATTTATTTGTTTTGGCATCTGCTTTCTAAACTTGCTCGTATGCTTGAAAAATTATTAGGTATTCTTTGCAAACATTGTTAGCCACCATCGCTGGACATCCGCTGGTCATCAACATTCGTCCTGTGCAAAACGACATCGACATCAACTCTGGTATGCAATACTCTGTTCAAACTAGTTTATGTTTGAGAAATGCCAAAACTAGGGCTTGCAGGGTTTTTCTATTTAAAGCCTGAACAACTGCCCTACGATTTTTCTTCCTTTTCTAAGTTGAGGAATGCCTTTTCTTCCATATCACTCCTGTTGAAAAGCTAGGGCTACAAAATAATGATTGCCATGGATATGTTATATTTTAGATAATGATTACAAGTATGAATCATTTTATATTTCAACCTATGATTGCATGTACGAAGATTTAATGACTAGTTACCTATTTCCTCGCTCCTGCCCACTTTTAGTAAATTTATTGTTAATTCATTCCCCACAATACTTTTACCTCTGCTTATAGGAAACAAGTCGCTTGCTAGATTTAAGGCAAGCACCACTTTTGGCAGAAATTGAAGCCTGGGTTTTTCTCAAGAGGTGATTTTGATCAGTAGGGAAAGAAGGGACAACATGTCTCTCCCCACTAATAGTAGGTTGACATGGACAGGTACACAAAAAATTTTACCTACGGTTGGGTCACTTGAAATGGGTGTTTGGTAGTGCGGTTTCAAGAATATTGTTTTCTGTTCTGTGACTCTTCAAAAACACCATCGGGAAGAGTCTTCATGATCTTAATATGTGATTGAAAAAATACCCATTTCCCCCCAGAGAAAATACAATGTTGTCTTCATTGCCAGGTAACACCCACCCTCTAATTTCCCTCGTTCAGAGATTTATAGTTTTGTTTCTTAAAAACTTCAGGAACTTTGTTTTAATAACATCTTTGAGACTTCACCGTATATTGTTTTCCATTGTAGATGGTGTGAAATTCTTCTTATATGTAGCAAGCATCGTGGATTAGTTGGATTATAAATTTGGGAAAATTGGGCCTTTTGTATTTCTACGCTATTTTTGTGGGCTATGTTCACTTTTGGATCGTGTTAATTGTGTAAAGCGAAAAAATTCCAAATTTGATGGAGGTTTCATCTCTTTAGGGACAGGAAAGGTTTACGCCCTTTGAGTAGAAGGAAACTTGGACTCTAGAGGAAGACTGTTCAACTTTAACCGTGGTTCATGTTAAATGACCACTATAGGAAAATACTAACATTAGTGGAAACTTATCACTTTTGAAACATGGCCTTTGAGTAATAGAAAATGAAGCTTTTTCTCATCCGAGTCATTGAATTTTGATTTCACCTTTGTCATTGAATTTTATGTTCCCTCTTCCATTTTGCTTGTCTGTCATTGATTGGATGTTTGGCTATCCTTTCATTTTTCCATTTTCTCTTGTGGGTTATGCTCACCCATAGCTTTAAGTTGTCGAATTGAGTATACAGATTTTTATAAAATGGTATTGAAAGGTCTCAAAAAATGATTCATAGTTGAACAAGGACATGCCTTTTAGAATTAGGTAGCCTAAAATTTGTAGTTTATGAAATTAGGCCTCATAGCCTCCAATGACCAAGAAGAGAAGAATGTAGTATTTGATAGAAGAAATTTGAGTGCTAGTGTTAAAGTGAACTTTCAGACATCGGGACCCTGTACAAACTCTGCTATGATAGAAAACACTGTACCCACAACCAAAACATCTTCATTGCAAAATGTGAAGTCCCCTGTTCCCAATGCTTCATATTTTAGTAGCTGGGAAACTAATAGTAGTAGTATGCCTCTCAATTCAAACACATTAGTGTGTTCTTCATCTATTCCAAACAATGCCATTGATAATGGTGGTATCGTGCAGAATTTGCCTTCGTCTTTCAGAATTTTCAATAAGATTATTAGTTTATTGTCTATATTACCTATGTTACTGCACTCAGCAAAACGAACAAGTATATTGTGTCCAGCGATGATAGCTATAAACAATGTTTGCAAAGAATACCTAATAATTTTCCAAGCATACGAGCAAGTGTAGAAAGTGGATGCTAAAACAAATAAATCACAACGCGGACTTGACAAGTTTCAAAATGGGCGTTGAAAAAAATGGAATATGCCCCTCAAAATCGAATTCCACCTTTTCAAAATTTCCTTTGTCTTTCAGAATTCTCAATTGCCATTCTTGTAAGCACTAGACTAGGCGGAAAACCTCCAATGGTGTATGCTCATAGTGAAATAGAAGTGAGGTGATGACACAAATCTATCACAAGTGAGAGGGTTTAAATTTAGGTTGATAGAAACTATTTTGGTTTGCCAGAATACACCCCCTTATCAATCGATACTAGGCTTTATTATAATCTACATCTACAATACAACAAATGGAATTTACTCTAATCTAGTTGCAATATTTCAAACTGCTATGCTATGAGGAAAAAACAAATCTAATAACTGGGAATATATATTTCCTTAAAATGAAACAAAAGAAAATCTAATCTTGATTATAGACTAGGGTCAGAGAGTAGGATAATAATCATTGGAAGGTCTTCTGGTGTTACAAGGACTAGGGTCAGTGGAAATTTGCAATTTGGAATATAAACCAATTCCCAGCGCAAAGGAACATATTATATTGACTTTAGAAGTGTAAAGTTGGATTCTAAATACACAATCAGAAAAACACAAACCAAACATTGATACTTGTTCGTTTTGCTAAGTGCAGTAACATGGGTAATATAGACAATAAACTAATAATCTTCTGAACCACGAATCTATTTTCAAATTTGGTAATAAAAGAGTCTGGTCAATCAGAAAAACAAAGTCCATTGAAATTTTTCCCTTGAAATAATTCTTGTGCACCGAAAATTAATTCGTAATGAAACTTTATCTACTGAAAATAGCTTCTAGATAGTCATTTTTTGAAGCCCATCCACTGGAACTGAACTTGTAGATAAATTTGGTGGTCTTTTGAACTATAAGGGCCCGTTTTTTTATAATAACTTAAAAAACATTTGGAAGGATGATCTCAAAATCAGTTTCATCATTTTTATAAATATAAAAAATATAAAGTTGACTATTTCAAATAGAGTATGAAGTCATGGTGTTTCAACTTTATGAGAATCCCCTATCTCGGAAGAATGACTTTCTTAGACATCCTAATATAGTGGAAGACATAGTTTTTAATGTTAGCTTGAATATTTTCTAGATCAGATCATGTGAGTTATTTTTTCTATCATGGATGGTCCATCTCATCTGGAGCTAAATGTATGGTTATATTTGTATGCACCCTAAAATGGTCGCCTAAACTTTGGGCCCCCATTCAGCAATTTATTAATTTCTCGAATCAACATTTTCAGCTTAATATCAATTTCTTTGATCAAATCCTAATTCTATCATTTTTGACTATTTATCTTGAGCTAGCCATTATATCCTAAGTCTTTATTTAATTAAAAGGAATATTTCCTCCCCTTTTAATAAATAAAAAAACCCACCTTTTCCTCTTATCCTAAGTTGCACAAATAAAATATTATTCTTATTTTATAAAAAGAAGAAAAATACTTTTTGTCTTATATGGACATAAAAGTCAACTCTTGTTTTCTCATTGGAGGATACTTGTGCACATGGATTGCTCCTCTTTCAAGCTCTACTGTTGATTAAATCTTTTGCCTCTTAGTCTCCATGGTCCATTCCTTCTCATTACTTATAAAAGGAGAGCTCTCTTCTTCATTCTAGGTCAATCTTTTTATGCTAACTTTATGCTGCAGGAATTCTTGAAGACTTTGGAGCTTTTTGGAGATCATTGTTGCATCACATCATTGGATTTCATCATTGCTTCATAGTTTAGCTTTCATTCTTGCATAGTAGCTTCATATTTATGCTTTGTAATGTCCCCAATTTGGACCTTACTTGATTTATCTTAAAATTCATAATTAGTATTTGGATTTACCTTGGGAATGGTAATTTGTAATGTTGTATACTAGGAGGATGCCAATCCCCAATAATTATAATACATCATTATATAATTTTATACTTATAATTATAATTCATAATTCTTTATATAATGTATTTATTTCATATTATATATTAGTTAGTTATTTATCAATATATTTGAGTTAAATTATTTCAAATGCAAGTTTACTTCATAACAATATTACTATATTTCATAATTTATTATTTAAATTTTCATAACTTATTATTCTAAAGTTTATTTCATATTATTGTTAATATCTAATTCATACAATGCTAATAAATAAATTAACTCAAAAGATATACTTACCTTCTTTATGCCTTTATTTTTAGCTTATTCAATATTTATTTCCTTTTAATATTCTCCTACATTTCCTCCTTGATCTTCTCCTATATTTTCTCCTACATTTCTTTTCTTGTTTTCGTTGGAATTTGAATAATCACCTCTTCTTATTATTCTTCTCATTTTTATTTATTTCTTCTATGTATCTATCCTCCGGGAGGAATGGATTTGATATCCATTATATACATTTGCATGTTGAAGGGTTGCCACCTTTAGATTTAGAGACATGCCTCTATATTTTTATTTATTTATAATAATAATAATTATTTATTATTTATTATTTATTTATAATTTATTTTACTACTTTATAATTATACTTATTATTTATATTAATTCTATTGATTCAATTATTATTATAATAGTCTAGGTTTCATTATAGAATGAATTTAATAATAAATTATATTTATTATTATTTATTTGTCTATTAACTAATTGATTGTATATTGATTAATTATTATCATTATATTGATTTGATTACTATTATAAATTGATTAAAGAATATTGTTGATTGTTGTAATGTCCTTATACGTTTTCAAATGTATGATTATATTAAATATAGATATTATTAAAATTTATTTGTTTATTACTAATATTCATAATTATTTCAATAATATATGATTATATATTAATATTTAATAATATATTATTTTATGGAGTGATATTAATATTATTATTGAGTAATATTATTTAAGGTTAATATTCTATTAATGTTATTATTAATATTAATAATTAATAATTATTAATATTATATATAACAATTATTCATAAGGATTCATATATTTATTATTATTCGAATAATGTTCAAATCAAGTTTACTCATTTGTATCGTCAATTACGGCTCATGACATGCTTTCATAGTTTAGATTTCCTTTATGCTTTAGAATAACTCTTCTAGCTTAATAGGAAGGATTGTAACACTTGTTATTTCTATTTCATAGCTTAGTTTGTACTTTCATTTTCATAGCATAGCTTGTATATTTGCATACTCATATTAATCTAGCTTGCATTGCATTTCATTTGATTCTTGGGGATATTGGCATTCTTGCCCTTGTCTTCATTTGAATCTCTCATAGTGTGGTTTACTAGCAAGGTTATAGGCCTAATAGCTCTAGCTGAGAACAATATTCAAACTATCCTTGTGACTCCATGCTTAGGGAGCTATGGATCAATTTTTGAGACCTCATTCTTGAGTGTTCTTGATTGTAATGATCCATAGAATTGCACTATTTTGTGTGTACATTTTTGGCACCCACTGTGGGGCAGAGCATTAGTGTTTTGTTCTTAATTTTTTGCATTTTCACACTGTTTTCATCAATTTTTAGCTTACCGTTTTCAGCAATTTTACAGTTTTCTAGAAAATTATCAAGCAATAGTTTTCCAGTATCGCGTGATAGTTTCTGTTATACTGGCGTGATACTTTACTAGTTAAAAGTATCGCTCGGCTATTACAGATTATATCGCACTGTTCAGAACATATTATCGCCTGGTGTAAGATGAAGTATTGCCCATAAATATACTATTGCCCCAGTATACTGAAAAGTATCGTGCGATATTTTTGGTGTCTGTACTGTCGCCTGTACCTGACAGTGAGTTATTTCTTGCATCTTTTTGGCTGAATTTAGACTTAATTAGCTTGTTGGTTTAGTTTGCTGCAGTTAGATAGATTTCATTTGCAGATTTTATTTGGATTTTGGATTTTGCTAACCTTGTGGGGCTAACAAGTTGTGGTTGTAGGTACATTTTCTTGAAAATTTTTGCCAAAATTGCATGCTAAAGGGCTACTAACAGTTTTTGTAGGGCTGCCCAAAAAGCATAAAAATACAAAAAAAAATTACTTGTTATTTCATTTCAAGTGTGGCAATTACTAGTTGTTTCTTTCATAGGAACATAATATCTTGTGGAAGGAATTTTGAGGTGGTAGGAGAAGTATGCTCTTCACCCTTGTGGTGAACCAGAAAATCTTGACCCATCTTGGGATTTTGGAAGCAAGAGAGTAATTGAACTCTTCTTGGTGTGTTTGGAAAAGACTTTGAGATAGGGGAGTATGCTCTTCACCCTTGTGGTGAAACAAAAACCTTAAACCTCACAAGTTGTTCCACTTTTTTTTTTTTTTTTTAGAATCCTTTAGCGGGCCTGCTCTTGAGCAATCAAGAGGAACGACCCAAGTGGGGACAAGCTAATACCGAGCTATTCCAACCCACTATAAACTCAAGGCTATCGAGGACACAAAACCTTGGTAGACATAGTACTTGTCTTTGCTTGATGTGAGTAGCTTGTGGGATTGCGACCATGAGGAAAATATCAAGCAAAAATGCTTAAGGTACTCTTGAGGCCGTGAGGTCCTAGTCCTTTATGAGGAGCAAGAGGGGTGCTATGAACGGAAGCCCTTACTAAGAACCATAGATAGAAGCCACCCTATTTTGCCATTTAGCTTCTTGGTGCAAGGATTGATCCAAGTGGAATAACCCGGATCACCCCAAGATTACTCACCATATGTGTTCTTTTGGTTGTGTCTTTAGCACTTCCATGACAAAGCCAATATCTATTGTGGGCAACCACTTTGTGTGAGGCAATGGAGCATCAAGTTGTGGGCCAAGTTTTTAAGTATTGAGCCTTGTCTTTTTAGGATAGTAAGTGCTTGAAGTGTTCTTGTTGTGTTATACTTGTGTAAACGTTCTTGCATACTCAACATCTCGGTAGCATTCATAGGGTTTTTCAATTTTGATATCACAATTGTTTGTCTTGGCAAGGTTGCTTTTGCCCTTGTTTCAAGTGTTTGAAGACATGTTTGATCCCATACTGTTTGCAAACTTGTCCATTTACTGCTATCATTGTGATTGAAATAAAAAAAATCAACCCTCAAACTGAAAATTTTGAACAAACAGTCCCAAAAACTGAGATTTTGCACTTCATTGGTCAAGAGTCGAACAATTCTGCAATAGTGTCATGCCCTGTGGACAAAAATATCATGCGATAGTTCGCCCCTACTAGACTATTGCCTCGACTACCTGGAAAGTATCGCCCGGGCTTATTGGAAACTATCACTTGGATTAAGGCAAAGTATTGCCTCACTATAAACTATCGCCCTGTTTGCCTGGAAAGTATCACCCATAATTTTTTTGCAGTCTATCTAGTTTCAACCATTTTTAGTCTCTTTTAGTTGACTAGATTTTTAAAGTGAGTGATTTACTCTGCTGCTGGAAACCTGTCTGTACCTTGAGTTCCTATTTTTAGGCCTCTTGGATTAGTCTCCTTTGATTTTACAAAGTCATCTTGTGTGGAATTGCCAAGTTAAAAAATTGTCCTTGTTGAAAAAGTATATCTTTAGATTCGTTGGTAACATTCTTGGAGAATTTCAATCCTCTTTTGTCCAAATTCACTTCCATCAAAAAATCAGTTTCAATTATATAATTTGGGTAAATCCATCCTCTTGGTTCATATGTGCAAGGATACTAGAATCCTTTGATTAAGCACCTCTTTGACAGTGTTGATTTACACCTTTTGCAATTTTCTATCTCACCATCTCTTTTTGGACAATTGAGCACTTTTATTATCCTAGTTTGGTATTAATGTTTTGTAAGGTCATCTTATCACCAAGGGTCTTTTTCTTTCATGTCAATTACAACAAGGTACCAAGTTAGTCAAGGAAAATGACCTCAAGTTGTCTTCAATTAGTTGCCCTTAGTCAAAACTCGTCAACAGTGAAAGGGAAAAGAACCCATTTTTTATCAATCCCCTAAGAGTTAGTCTGAAGTTTTCTTTGACCCTAGTAAGTTGGGTACCTCTTTGGCACTTTCTCAATCAATTATGGATATGAGTTACACCTTAACGAAACAACAAAGAGAAGCGATGGATCAAACTCTTGATGATATTTTCCAAAGACATAGGGATAACATGATGCTTGGTGAATCTTCTTATGATAATCAACCTAAATTACCTCCTATTAACACAAGATATCTAGACGCTCACCAACGAGCTGAAAGACATTATAGACAAGCTCACTCAGATGCACGGTCACAACATGAAGACCAAAACAACGAATTTAGTGATGCTCATGTCAATGCAGCTAACTTATTCAGACATTCAAGACCAACTTCTCCACTTAGAGACACCTCACAATATACAAGTGAGAGGTTAAAGAGCATTGAGTGAGAAAAACAAGCTTTCTTGAATGAACAAGCTGCCAAAGAAGAAAAGCTTAAACAACTAGAAGCTGAAAGGCAAGCTTTGTTGGACATAAAGAGAAGAGATGCACAAGAAGAACAAGATAGGCTCCTAGCCCAAAAACTTCATACACAATTCAACAATAGGGGTACCAACAGTGGAACCAACTCTCCACCATCCACTCCCTCAAAAACTCCAAGAAGTAGGAGACGATCAAGGACTCCTTCAAGATCACCCAGTCCTAGAGGAAGAAGGACTTCACAACGTGCACATTATAGGAGATACACACCTCCTAGACTTTCAATACAACCCTCCCAACGAGCTCATCACGACTCTCAACATGGAGGAAGTAGTGCCAACTTTGATGCTCATGATTTTATGAGAATGCGACAAGAGTCACTGTTTCAACAATATGTGGAAAAATATGTTGAGCAAAATAAAGATCAATTCTTGGAAAGCTTGATCAACAAGGGTGCAAGGGTCCCTTACAACTTTTATGTAGATAGGAAAATCAAGAAACAAAACCCTTCACAAGAGGAAGAAATCAAGCAAATGAAGAGGATGATGGAGAGAATGATGGCTCCTAAGAGTTCCTTCAACTTGGATTCCATATGTCCTAATCCTTTTGATAAAAGTGTGAGTATGGTCAATTTTCCTAGAAAAGTTGAAATTCCCCTATACGACAAATATGACAGTAATGGTGACCCACATGACCATGTGCGTCAGTTCTACATTATAAGTTTTGAATTCCACTATAATGACTCATATCTTATGAGATTGTTTATGAGGAGCCTCAAGGGCCAAGCAATGGAGTGGTCTACCAACATTACCCCTCCCATCAAAACTTTTAAAGAACTGGTACACAGATTTGTGCAACATTTTGCATACAACTTATCCAGGTCAGTCACCATGCTTGATTTGTGCAAATTAAAACAAAATCAAGGGGAATCCTTTGTTACATTCTTACAAAGGTGGAGACATTTGTGCTCTCGCTATTCTAGGACTATTCCTGAGGATGAAAGGATTGATATCCTTGTTAGTAATTTAGTGCCTGAGATGCAGTATGAGATTCGGAAGATGGTCTTTGATTCATTCGACACTATGGTCAAAATCACATGCAAAATAGAGGATGTTTTAAAAGAACAAGGTATTTTGACTAAACAAAGCAACAACAACCATAGTCAAAATAATAACAACAATCATAAGGATAAAGGCAAGAACTCGCACTGGAATAAAAATAAACAAGTAGTCAATGATGGAGTTGTTGACTCTAACCAACCAAAGGACCAAGGTGTCCTACATTTATCCAGTGCAGTTCAAGCTATGAAGCTTCAAACATCCTCTAACCAACAAGAGCATAAACAACGATATCAAGACAAGTCCAAAAAGGAAAAGAGACAATTCACTAAGCTTGGTGACTCTTATGAAGATATTTTTAAGATTCTTATTGCCAACAACCTTGCACAACCTCAAGATCCAGCAAAATTCCACATACCTGACATTAAGCCATATTGGTGGAATGAGAAAGCCTACTGCATATTTCATAACGGTATTGGACATGACATAGAGTATTGCTGGAAGCTTAAGCATCTTATTCAAGATCTGATTGAGAGTAATAAATTTCAAGTTGATGGGTTGAATACTAATGTAGACCACAAAGCATTCAAGGAGCCTTTGCCCAAATATGATAAGGGGGAAACCTCTAAACCCAAAGATGGTAAGGCAACAATCAACTATACATACCTGTCTGTAGATAATGTCATCAATATGCTTGAAGTTGTTGAGGAGAGTGTTAATATGATGAGAAGCAAAGATCCTCATGGTCATGATGTTAATTCTCCTCCTATATTTGATGAAGAACCCATGATTGTGCTTAGAGGTCCTCACTCTCAAAGGTCATCCCAAGCTTTAAATGCTATTACCAGAAGTCAGAGTCAAGGTCCTGTGGTTATTAGAGGGCCTAAATCCAAACCCAAGCAAGTGACATCCAAGAATGTCACCAAACCAGCAGTCAATCTAGAAATGAGCTATAATCTTGTTGACCAGTTATAAAGAACACCAGCTCAAATCTCTATTTTTGAACTCTTGGAATTGTTTCCAAGACACAAGCGTATCCTTGAGGATGCTTTGCGTGCAACAAATGTCCCTAATAACATAGATGTTGACCAAGTCCAGAACATGGTTAACCACCTTGCTAGCCCTCATTACCTCACATTCTCAGAAGAAGACGACAAAGCCTTGAGCCATCCACACAATCTTGCCCTCCATATTGAAGTCATGATCCATAAGACCCATGTTAGGTGTGTGTTGATAGATGGAGGTGTTGGGCTCAACATTTGATCTTTAAGTCTTTTGAAAAACCTGGGTTATTTGGAGAACGTTATTGATACCTGGAAGAAAATTACCATCAAAGCCTATGATGAGGCTGAGAGGAGTTCTAAAGGGTTAGCTATTCTTCCAGTCAGAATTGGTCCTATTGAAAATGACTTTTTGTTCCAAATCATTGATGCTGGTCCTCTAACATACAATATCCTGCTTGGTAGATTGTGGATCCATGACATGCAAGCGGTGCCATCCACCTACCGCCAATGTGTTAAGTTCCCCCACAATGGAGTTGAAGTCTGTATACCTGGGGATAGCACATTATCTGTGAACGCAATTTCAGCAGGAACTCATGTTCCTCTTAACAGAGAAGCAAAAATTTTTGATGCAGCTTTAGAGCAGTGTAAGAATAAATTTAAATCTATAGACCTTGGTATGGGAGGATATCAAATTGATTCCTTTACAAAATTGCCAATTTTACCTAGGTCCTATGTTAAACCATCACAAGAGATGCATCCCTCGTCTTCAGCCATGACTCTGTTTGATACTTTTGTCGAGTCTTCAGTGCCCATCCAAGATGAAAAATAAGAAGTGGATGTTAGAGATTGGATCTACAAAGAGGAAAAATACCAACATAATGAAAATTTCTCTCCATCTCCTAAGGCTTATGGGAGAGGATACACATTGGTCACCAATATGGGTTACCCAGGTCATGGTCCTCTCAGTCATAGATTAGATGCTAAAGTAGAACCACTTGACCATGCTCTTTTTGGGCGTAGATCCAAGACAAAAGTTGGCCTAGGTTTTGAAGGTCAAACCAAGAAAACGGTTCCTATCCTTGCTGCGACGAATAGTGATGATGAATCCAGCTATGTTCCTATTTTGCAAAATCAACAAGATAGGTGCGAAGATTGGGTCCCTTCCACCAATCTCCTTTGGGGAGATTCTGACATTTTAGTTACCAACCCAACCAATTCAGACATAGAACAAGAAGAGTCCGCTATTGAAGATCATGTTGAGGATCCTATTCAGGAACACCAATACACAAATGACATTCAAGAGGGTGTTACCCTTGGTGACATCAAAGCCTCTACCTCAAGGCATTGAAAACATGCATGGTGTAAACACCCCAATTTGGATTCAGAAATGGATTCTCATGAGTATGAGTGGGAGTCTCTCTTGGACTCTTCTAAAGTTGATATGGACATTGATGTTGTCCATACATATAGTGCCCAACCTGTGGTAGTTGACGAGTCTAGTGTAGGATTAGAGGATTGGAATCCACGAGTCGCCTTAGTGGACAATGCTTCATTTAGAAGGGTAAATCCTGATTTGGGTACCTTAGAGGGATACTTGATGGATCCTAACTTTACAGTCACCAGAGATGACACCATTCATATTAACAACGTCAAACCTATCATTGACCTACCCCTTGGTAATCCTCACCTCATTGATTGGTCTTAGCGCTATCAAGAGCCTCAGCTCTTAACCTTCCAGAATGACTATGAGATAGCATGCTACCTAAACACCCTTGAGCCTGTAGTCTCTTCCACCAGCGAACCAACTACGAGCATGACAGAACCAGATATTAAGTACCTCGGTCGCAAAATGAAAAGAAAATAAAAAAAGAATAATGGTTCTGATGGCGAAAACCACTATGTGGCGGTGTCAAAGCCTAAAAAAGTAAAAACAAAGGACATATCTGAAGGTGAAAACCTCTTTGAGGTGCCTAAGGATGGGGTACTTGATAATCTTCCAAGTACTTATTGAGCCTACACAACCAATAAATTTGAATACAAAAGAAACTCCACAAATTGTGCACCTGGCTCAATCTCTATCCACGCAAGAAAAAGAGGCATATACTAAGTTCCTACAAAGAAAAAAGATCAATTTTGCTTGGACTTACTCAGACATGCCAGGGTTGGACACTAGTCTCATTATGCATCATTTGTCCATATCTCCAAGGCATGGATCAAATTAAACAGTACTTGGCCAATCCTCCAATCTTAATGTCTCCTATTCCAGGAAAACCACTTATATTGTAAGTTTCAGCAATGAAATCTTCCCTGGGAGCATTATTGGCTCAACTTGATGATACTGGAAAAGAAAGAGCTATCTATTACATTAGCTGAACACTTGTTTCCTATGAGGTCAATTATACTAGTATTGAAAAGTCTTGCCTTGCTATGGTGTTTGCTTCCCAAAAGTTGCGACATTACATGCTTGCACATACAATACACCTAATAGCCAAAATTGATCCTCTTAAGTATTTTCTCGGCAAGGCTTCTCTCACAAGTAGACTTGCTAAATGGATGATGATTCTTTCTGAATTTGACATTGAGTATGTTGAGCGTAAAGCCATAAAAGGACAAGCTATCGCTGATCAACTAGCTGATTTTCCCATTCAAGACAGTATGCCCATTCAAGTTGAATTTCCAGACGAGCACATAATATACCTTACTAAAAGAACATGGAAGATGTTCTTTGATGGCTCTTTCATGCACAATGGTTCAGGAGATGGAGTGTTGTTTGTCTCTCCCCATGGGTATACTATTCCTAAGTCCTGTAAGTTGTTGTTCCCATGCACAAACAACATTGCTGAATATGAGGCCTTAACAAATGAATTGAAAATGGCCATAGAATGGGGAATTACAGAGCTGCACATTTATGGGGATTCACAATTGATAATCAACCAAGTTAACGAAGAATATCAAACAAAGGATGACAAACTGATACCCTATAAGAAGATGGTTGATTCATTGCGCTGATATTTCACTTTTGTTACATTTCAACAAATCCCTAGAGCAGAGAACAAAGCAGTTGATGCTATGGCTACATTGGCTTCCATTCTCCAACTAGAGTAGCATGAATCCAGATATGAATTCCAGGTGGAAGAGCTACGTCACCCCATTTTTGACTCCTCAGAAAGCCATGTCATTTGTACCTTGGTTAGTCATGAGTCATCCTGCTATGGTGCCATTTACTCATATCTCCATGATGGCATTATTCCTGACACCTTCAATCATTCTGAAAGAAGAAACCTTGTCCGTAATGCCTCTCGCCATACCCTTATCTCTGGTGATCTATATAGGAGGGGTTTAGATGGGACACTTCTTAGGTGCTTGGAAAAGGATGAGTCCGACCAAGTGTTAGCTGACATTCACGGGGGAATTTGTGGAGGACATTCTAATGGTCATGCCATGGCCTGAAGGTTACTTAGGGCGGGGTACTATTGGTCCACAATGCAGATGGATGCTATAGCTTTTGCCAAATCATGTGAAAAGTGTCAGAAACATGGAAACCTGATTCATGCTCCAGGTAGGGAGCTTATTCCTTCTATTTCTCATTGGCCATTTCAGCACTGGGCCTTTGACCTTGTTGGGCAGATTCATCCCAACTCATTAGGTGGACATAAATTCATTATTATTGCTACTGACTACTTTACCAAATGGGTAGAAGTCGTTCCACTTTCTATTGCTTCAAGGAAGACAATTTCTTTGTTCATCTTGAATCACATCATTTGTCGGTTTGGGATACCTTTTGAGATAATCACTGACAATGGAGGTCAGTTCAAAAACAAGGACCTTACCCACCTCTGCAAGAAATTCAAGATAAAATAGCATTGGTCCTCCATTTACTTCCCACAAGGAAATGGACAAGCAGAGGCTTCAAATAAAACCATTCTCAAAATCCTCCATAGAACAGTTCACAAGAATGGTAGTGACTGGCACTTACAGATTAATCCAGCCTTATGGGCTTACAGAACCAGTATATTTACTCCCACAGGGGCTACTCCTCTTGCCCTCACTTATGGTGCTGAAGTAGTATTACCTTTAGAAGTTGAGATTCCTTCACTTAGAGTCTCTCTCAAAGGTTTGATTATAGATGAAGATTATCGCGCCATGAGATTGCAAGAATTGGAATTTCTTGATGAGAAACACAAAGCATCATTTGATCACATGAAAGTTTTCCAAAAGTGTATGTCCAAAGCATTTAACAAGAAGGTTTGCCCTAGAGAATTCCAAGTAGGAGATCTTGTCCTGTGTGAGAATCCTAAGAACCAACAACATAGAGAACAAAAGGGTAAGTTTGAACCTAATTGGCTTGGACCATATATTATCACTACTTCTTTTGGGACAGGTGCCTATTTACTGTATGATCTAGAAGGAGAACAACTCCTTGATCCTATCAATATTTTGCACCTCAAGAAGTTCTACCCATGATGCCTATTTTGTCTAGGGGCATCCTTTGTACATATTTATGGATCCTGAAAAAATACCAAAAAAATTCATTTACGATGCTAAAAAAATCCTAAAAAGCATATAAAGTCCTGAAAAAATACAAAAAAAAATAAAAATGCAAAAAGTTCAAAAAAAATAGAAAATGTGCCTTGGTGAAAACTTGGAAACAGGCACTACTTGAGGCCTTTGCACCCTTGTCTTTTAGCATGCGTTCTTGACACTTAGCCATTCTCCATCATGCCTTGACTTTGTTGCCTTAGTTTGGAATTGGTCTTTGTCTTTGTCTAGGGGGCATAACTGTGTTAGCTTTGGTCTTTAGGATGCGTTGGTCTTTAGGACATTTCATAAATGGTGTTTTTCAACACCACCCAAACTATGTTTTTCAACACGACCCTTGCGTCAAGTGTTTTTCAACACTTATCAGATATCCTACCCCACAGTCTAGTATGATATGATATTTCTCACTAAGCAGATGTGATACTCAACGACTGACTCTATGACCTACACACATGCACTTAAACACTCGACTCGCTGAGACTTGTTTGACTTTATTTCTTTGTGTGTTGTCTATGATGATTTCTTTGATGAGTGTTCTCTCCCTATGATAGTTTTCGATGAAGCATAGCTAGAAAACTGAGGGCATGAGTACATGTTTTATTACTTTTTCTGCTTGTGGGTATATTTTGTTGATCCTAACTGTCATTAGCATTCATGCTTGTTCCACTTGACATTGGGACCTACAAGGTATTATTCTTGACTATTTTTGCAAGTGCATACTTATAGCTATCTTGACTTTCCTTGTGTCTCGCTGTGAGTATAATCTTGCCATATTAAACTTAGGTAATCTCACTGCACTAGTCATCTTGACCTACATGTCTTTGGTGCCTAGGTGGGATTCCCACATTCTATCTGATATAGATCATATTCATATACCCATAGTCATACTAGTGAGTATTGTATGATCTTATGATGCTACCAATAAAGCTCAATGATGATTATTAGATGTCTATTGGCATTGCGACCTTGCAAGTCAACCACTTTTCATAGTAGCTTGCATTTTTAGATTCATATTAGTCTAGTCTTGCATCTTGCATAACGGAGAGAGCTCTCCTTTCATCTTTCATGGACTTTTCGGTCAATTGCACTCACCTTTCACTTCTTCTCGATCGTGTCTTTCACTTCTTGTCTTTCATATCACATCCTTTTTACCCTTTTTATAGCATTTTGACTATTTGACCAATTTTCAAAACACCTCAGAATTGCGCAAAAATTGCACCACTGGCTAATTTCGACGTCCTGGATCCATTTTCAGATTTGAAATTGAAATCTGAGTTAATCTTGATAGTCAAAATTGCATTTCAAATTTTCTCCTTCTGCGCAGTTGGCTGACCTTTTGAGGCCTGATCCTTTGATTTTTCTTTGGGCATCTTCATTTCCATCTCTTTCAAACCTTCTAGTCTTTCATTCATCCCCTTCACTTCATCTTTCTGAGGTTTGACTTCATTTTTATCCTATATCTTTCTCAGTCAAACTGGGGCATATCTACACTGCTTGATGGTTCTCCTATCATGCTTCATCTTTGATTGTGATTTCTAGTGGTTTGATCAAGTTTATCAATTTTTTGTTCTCCTCTACCTAATTTTGATTTCAATTTTGAGGGGGCAGTACCTATCAGCTTTAATTCTTGATTTAGCTTATTATTCAACTCAGCTTGAGATTCTTATTTTGAGACCTGATTATCACTTAACAGCAACGGTGTTGGTCTTGTCTTTTGATTTTTATCTCTTATTTTGAGACTTGACTATCACTTAACAACAACAGTGTTGGTCTTGTCTTTCAACTTATCTTTGTCGGCTTATGCTTGTCCTAATGTGTTCCCATTCGTCGAACACACATCTGGGTTGTTTTGTCATCTCAAATCAATCTCACACTTCAATTCCATTCTTTGACTGCATGTGATCCTGAGTCGACCTCACATTAGTCAAAGAGGGGCAAATGTATGCACCCTAAAATGGTCGCCTAAACTTTGGGCCCCCATTCAACAATTTATTAATTTCCCGAATCAACATTTTCAGCTTAATATCAATTTCCTTGATCAAATCTTAATTCTATCATTTTTGATTATTTGCCTTGGGATAGCCATTATATCCTAAGTCTTTATTTAATTAAAAGGAATATTTCCTCCCCTTTTAATAAATAAAAAAACCCCACCTTTTCCTCTTATCCTAAGTTGCACAAATAAAGCATTATTCTTATGTTATAAAAAGAAGAAAAGTACTTTTTGTCTTATATGGACACAAAAGTCAACTCTTGTTTTCTCATTGGAGGATACTTGTGCACATAGATTGCTCCTTTTTCAAGCTCCATCGTTGATTAAATCTTTTGCCTCTTAATCTCCATGGTCCATTCCTTCTCATTCCTTATAAAAGGAGAGCTCTCTTCTTCATTCTAGGTCAATCTTTTTATGCTAACTTTATGCTGTAGGAATTCTTGAAGACTTTGGAGCTTTTTGGAGATCATTGTTGCATCACATCATTGGATTTCATCATTGCTTCATAGTTTACCTTTTATTCTTGCATAGTAGCTTCATATTTATGCTTTCATAGTTTAGATTTCCTTTATGCTTTAGAATAACTCATCTAGCTTAATAGGAAGGATTGTAACACTTGTTATTTCTATTTCATAGCTTAGTTTTTACTTTCATTTTCATACCATAGCTTGCATATTTGCATACTCATATTAATCTAGCTTGCATTGCATTTTATTTGATTCTTGGGGATATTGGCATTCTTGCCCTTGTCTTCATTTGAATCTCTCATAGTGTGGTTTACTAGCAAGGTTATAGGCCTAATAGCTCTAGTTGAGAGCAATATTCAAACTATCCTTGTGACTCCATGCTTAGGGAGCTATGGATCAATTTTTGAGACCTCATTCTTGAGTGTTCTTGATTGTAATGATCCATAGAAGTGCACCATTTTGTGTGTACAATATTTTCTTTAGAAGCCACATTGCTGAGCCTTTCACAACCATTTACTGAATCGGGTATTGAGATTCTACATTAGGTTATTTAGTAAAAAATGTTCACTACATAATTACAAAAAAGTATGTGATTTGAAGTCACTGTGTACATGTACTCATTTTGTTGATTCACTAGGATTTCTGACTATTGGTTATAGATAATAACTAGGATTTGTTGGCTTGTCCTCTTGCTGCCTATAACTGTCGATTTTGTACCTCAAACCTTCTTTGTCGTGTACTTTTTAGGGATGGATATTACCAACAATATAAACATTCAAGGACGCATTTGTAGGAAGAGCAGAACTGCTCGTATTCGAGCACTTATTCTTGTTGTCCTTGGAGTAGCCAAAGCGGTGTCCTTGCTTCAAGGTAGGCAAACAAAGCGTAACGAAAGAAGTGATGGAAGTGGTTTTTATAAACGCATTATTCATTCGAATGAGGTGCATTGTCACGACCAAATTCACATGACTTCAGCAACCTTCTTTTGGCTAGCCAATCTTGTAAGGCAAAAAGGAAGCCTATTAGATACGATGAGCATAATGTTAGAAGAACAATTAGTCATGTTCCTCCACACCCTTGGCCACAATCTGAGGAATCGTAAGATTGCCCACAACTTTGGTCACTCTGGAGAGATAGTAAGCCGATACTTCCATAAGGCCTTGACAGCTGTCTTAGCACTCCATGCAGATTATTTCCTACCACCTGCTGCAAACACTCCTGAAATTAGTGGGAAGGAATGTTTCAATCCTTACTTCAAGGTAAACCCCCTAGTGCTACAAATTTCTTTTCCTTAGTGTTAATCTTATTACTGTGTGTTTCTTGACTACAATTTTTGTATCTATAGGATTGTGTTGGAGCAATTGATGGAACCCATATACTGGTCATTGTCAATGTCGAGTTACAGGGTAAATATCAAGATAGAAAAGGGAACTTGTCACAAAATGTTATGGATGTCTCTTCTTTTGATTATAAGTTTAAATACATTCTTGCTGGTTGGGAAGTGTCTACTGCAGATAGCCGTGTTCTAGCTTCAACTCTCAATAGAGCCGATCCACTTGTAGTTCCCCCTGGTATGCCATTTCACACTGTATGTTTACTGAAGAAAATGATAAATGTTTCATGGTGTCAATGTTTCACGGTTTAACAATATATTTAATTTTGTAGGAAAATATTATTTAGTCGATGCTGGATATCCAAATGTACCAGGATTTCTCGCACCCTACCGGTGTACACGTTACCACCTGAAGGAGTTTTCAAGAGAAAACCCTATAAACGGCCCAAGAGAGTTGTTTAACCACCGACACTCCTCTCTTAGAAATGCAATAGAGCATACATTTGGCATTTTGAAGCAGCGTTTTCCTATCCTGAGGCATGCAACGTCTTATCCAATCATGACACAAGCACGTATTGTTTTGGCATGTTACATACTGCACAACTTCATTACTATAGAGGACGGTGTTCCATCCGAAGTGGTTATTAAAGAGGACGATGATCGTGATGGGATAAATGTACCAATACTTGAGACATATGGGTTGAGTCAGCGTGATAGGGATGATTGGGGGAAATTTAGAGATGATATAACAAGTAAGATGTGGGAAGACTATAGACGTAGACAATAGTTGTAGTTTTAGAAGACTTTCTTTGTCTCTTCATTCCTGGCTGGTTATTGTCTATGCCTCTTGAATTTGTAATGGTGATGCTCAAATCATGTGTGCTCATAGTTTACAACTCTGATTTCATAGTTTACAACTCTGCTTTGTAACTCTGATTTCTCTTTGATTAACATTCATGCTTACTATTCTTTAACATTCATGCTTACTACTCTTTGATTTTGATCTCTTCGAAATGTGTGTATCTTGTTTGACATTTGTAGACCATATATACACACATACTTTTAGATACATGCAAATGAGAATGGATAATAAGGACATATAATACATATTGTTGGATACATGCAAGTGAGAATGGATAATAAAGACATATAAACTATATATATTGCATTTTTGCATGATATCCAACAATATGTAATATATGTCTTTAATATCCATTCTCATTTGCATGTAGCTAATAATTGCATATAAACTATCTGAACATAGTACACCATATATACATGCATACTTAGCTACATGCAAATGAGAATGGATAATAAAGACATATATTACATATTGCTGGATATCATGCAAAAATACAATATTTTGGATTATATGCCATTGTTGTATGACTCTTTCTTTAATATCCATTCTCATTTGCATGTAACTAATGATTGCATATAAACTGTCTGAACATAGTATACCATATATACATGCATACTTAGCTACATGCAAATGAGAATGGATAATAAAGACATATATTACATATTGCTAGATATCATGCAAAAATGCAATATTTTGGATTATATGCCACTGTTGTATGACTATTTGATTTCTTTGTGCATTGATTGTTTTTCACATCATGTGTTTCCATCAATGCCAAAAGGGGATATTATTAGAATATTATGCATATATATGCTGACATTGATGTTTTGTCATTTATGTCAACATATTTTTATTGTTTGAGCAGTGTTCCTTTGATGTTCAGTGAGATGTTTGGTTCAGTGTAGCTATTGTGTTGAATATTAGAATATGTGGACATATACATTGTGTTGAGGGATGTCTGTAGTTGATTCATGTCAACTTACAAAGTTTCCCATAATAATTTCAGCGAGTTATTGGTTTCTTTGTTCAGACTAATATTTTTGGATGTTTAGTGGTGACAATGTTTTAGTCTTGGGTTTGGTATGGTTTGGTATTGTAATATTTGGGACATTTATGTGTGTCCTCAACTCGATTGGTTCACGATTTGGAGGTTTGCAAGCTATTTTTTCTTGATTGACAGAGGTTACTATTGTGTTCTTGAGGTTCAATTTAGTTATGTTGATGATTTCAAATATCTAAGTTAATGTGGATGTTCTTGAGATTATTCATGATGCTTGTGGATGTTTCTAGATTGTGTTCCTATTGTGTTGTTGGTTCACATTGATCAAGGTGATCACATTTGGTGATTTTCAATTGGTGATTGTTCTTGGTCGACTTGGTGTTGTAACATGTTGTAAATGTTCAAGGTGTGATTTGTGGTGCTTAGCATATTTGAGGATGGAGTTAATGGTCTAAGCTATGTTGTCTTTGGTTCATATTAAATATTTATAATTGAGAGATTATATTTTTAATTGTGAGGTGATGAGAGTTTGATCGACTTTATTTATTTATTCAAGGTTGATGAATTTTATAAATGTAATGATCTTGTGATCATATGGGTGTGCATGTGCGAGTGTGTGAATGTGCTAGTCTGGATCATATGTATATGTGTGAAAGGAGTCTTTAATTGAGGCAAAGATCAAGTGTGAAAGGAAATTTATATATGTAGTTCAATTAAATTAACCCAGGCATGTTGAAGATTCTATTATCTAGTTCATGATTTGCGAATTGTTGTCCACTGTGGATTGTAGTCCATATTTTCTGTAAGGAAGTGTTCCTTCCTCGAGGTTGTATCCCTTATTGTGTTTGAGTAGTGAGCTCTAGGTAGTGTACCTATATGCATGTGCATTCCCATTGTAATACCTTTAACAGGGTATAGTACTTTTAACAGAGTATTGTAATGTGTAATTTAATTTATAAACATATAATTTACAATAAAAATAATTAAAAAGGGAAAAATGTGTGTACCTAGAATATATGACTGTCAAAGGAGGTGGAATAGAAGGCAAGGAGGACAAAGTCAATGAGGTCATCATGAGGTCGTCAGGGGGTTCACTCCAACTTTGGGGTCTACAAGCTCTCTGTGAATAGTAATTGTGAAAATGACCCATCCACCAAAACATTGTAGGGAATTTGGCATAGGGGGTCTTCGTACAAAGACGTCATCATCCTTTCACCTGAAGTACCCCATGCCAGGGTCTTCGGGGGAAGGTGTCGTACCTCTTCGTGCGAAGACCCTAACTTTGTACAAAGACCATAAAAAATCAATTTTTAGACCCAACCAAAAATTCATCCCTAAAAGTGGGACTCACTTTTATGGGTTCACCCACTTAACTCATATTTCTTCTTTAATTAACCAACTTTAATAGCATAATAATATGTTATATTAATAATATATTTAAAATTATATATAATATATTTTTATAGTAAAATAAATTTATAATTAAATATCATTATTAAAATATCAATAAATGTTTTGTCAAGTTAAATTTTTTATTTATGTTCCTTTTCCTATCTAATAATAATATTTTATGTAACTAATATGTTTGATATTATTTATACTTTATATATATATATATTTATATTTATATTCTAATAATTAAAAAATTAGTACTATTTATATTTAGTTATTTATTAATTTAATGAACTTAATCAATTTTAAGTTTATTGTTACCAATTATTAATTTAATTCATTTTAAATTTTTAGTTTTTTAACATTTAACATTTTTGTTTATTATTTTTGGATTTAATTGTTTATAGAATGCTTATGGAGATGAAAAAAACATATGCACAATCAAATCTACTAATATTAACATCAACTGTTATTAATTGTGGAAAATTAATACATTTTACTGAAATGGTTTATTAAACCTCTTTTTTTGCCTCTGTCCCCAAAAAATCAGCCTCTTATCGTAATATATGTTATTTTTAATTTGTTATAGGTTAAATAATTTAATATTTTTATTATAAAATAATTTTTATACATAATATATTAAAATTGATATTAGAAATAATTTATTAATTTATAAAAAGTACTTTTAAGATAATTGAAAAAACCTGACTATATTTACTTTCATTTATATTTACTTTTAGTATTATATATTGTATTGTAGTTTACAATATGTTCTTTAATTTAAAAAAATCTAATAATATGTAAAAGCCTTATATCTATTTTAAACAAATTATATTAATTGAATAGCCAACTTTGAAGATTTTCTCTTCTTTCATAAATCAAATTTTAATTTGTAAATTTTAAAATTAAATATTTAATTTGTAAAATTTAATTATCAATTTTTATTTGTAAATAAAATTTGGTTTTGCAATATGTGTCAGCTTTGAGATTTTCTCTTCTTCCATAAAGTGATGATCATCGTAAATAGACTTTTATATCTACGCCCAAAAGATTTTGCAATTACCTTCTTATCTATTCAAAATGAGCCATAACAACAATTACCAAGCACTTTACATGAGGCTGTGTAATGAATGCCCAAACAAGAATATTAGATTTGATGGGAAATTTTTAAGGAAAATTCTCAAAAGATTGTGTTGGTTTCTTAGAAGCTCTAATATTAAATTTATAAATTAATGTCATTTTGGTTTTAGTTTAGTAGTTATTGTAAGGAGTAAATGATATGATCTTTTATAATAAAAATAAAATTATATGTATATATTTTGTTGTACTTATTTTATTTTAATATATGTAGAATAAAAATATATATAAAGATAAATTAAAATAAAAAATTATATTTAGGTTGGTTATTATCAATATTATTATTTTGTTATCAATATTAGAACTAAATATCTTATTCTTCCCATTTAATTATTACATTACTACTCATTTATTGAATTTTACTAATTAAATATAAGATACTTTATATTTTTATTGTTTAAATTATGCTAGATTGTGTTAGAGTAATACTATTTTCAACAGTTTACTATTTACCTAAGTTTACTTAGGTCAACTCATAAATGAGTTAGATAGATATCTTTGAGTCCAATTTGGACTCTATCATATTCTAGAGGATATTACAGAGTTCTATCCTTCAAGTTGAGACACTTTTCTCAACCATATCCTTTCCTTCTACCAACTCTTGCCTATTTAAGCAGAGTCTTTGTATGTTTATTATCACCTTAGTTCAATATAATCTAGTGTTGAATACTTCTCTTCTGGTGGATGTCTAGGTACTCGATTCTGAGTATAGGATAGTTTATCCTAACATGATATCAGAACAAAAGTTTTTCAGCTCCTTCCAACTTTTGTTTAGAGTTTTTCATACTTTTTAAGTTTTGAGGTCCTATAGATCTTTGGCAATTTTAAGATCCGTGGTAGTTTTTTCCCAATTTGATTTATTGTCTCTAGTTTAAATTTTGTCTATTGGCAAGATTTATCCCCTTTGTCAATTTTTTTACCACTTCACACGCCATCTAATCATTTTTTATTGCTATCTTTAATACGCTGCTACCAGTCCATTGCAAATGGGAGAAATGAGTTGTTTGAACATAATAGGAGAAATATTTGATAAAATGCCTTAGTAAGTTGCTACGATTACTGTAGGGCTTACTGATTTTGGGTATCTGAAAATAGATAAACATTAAACACGGCATGTGAACTGTTTGACAAATTTCTATATTTCACGACCATTTTCAGTCCATCCTAGTGTTGAAATTGGAAGGCCAACAAACATTTGTCTATTTGTGCCTTGTCCTTCCAGCTGCTCAAATTGAGCTTTATAAATAAGACTCATCTCTTCATTGTAATTCATTCAGTTTGAGATTAATAGAATTCTTCTGCTCTCAGTGTGGACGTAGCCACTATTGTGGTGAACCACGATAAATTTGTGTGTTCTTTGTTTTATGTACTCTGCTGTTTTTAATTTTGTAATTCTAGTTTCAATTCGAATCTTTTAAATCTACAATTGGTATCAGAGCGAGGTTAATCGCTGGTTGAAGAATTCGGTTTCAGAATTATGGAAGAAGTAAGACTTCAGAAATTCTCTGGGAAGAATTATGGAATATGGAAGATTCAAATGAAATCGTTGTTAGTCAATAAAGAGCTTTCGCTGGCACTTGAAGGAAAAGCAAAGAAACTCACAGCCATGTCGGATGAAGATTGGGGAAAGCTTGATGAGAAAGCCATGGTGACAATCTTTCTCGCATTAGGTGATAATGTGCTGTATAATGTTTCAGACAAAAATACAGCCAAAGACGTATGGGATAAATTGGCTTCAACATACACACAAACATCCGCTATGAACAAAGTCTTCATCATGAAGTTGTATAAACTTAAGATGAGGGAAGGTGAATCCATGAAAAATCACCTCAACGAATTTAACACCTTGATCAGCCAAGCGAATTCAGTTGGCATGACACAAGATGATGAGAATAAGGTTGTTCTATTGCTATGTTCTTTTCCTAATAGCTGGGATGGACTTGTGATAGCCATAAGCACCTCAGCATCAACTACCAAGAAGCTGGTTTTTGATGAAGTTTCAGCCACCCTACTCTCCGAAGGTTTGAGGAGAAAGAACAATGAATCCTCTTCTGGTAATGCTCTCACAATGGTGAGCACCGAAAATAGAGGAAGAAGCCAATATAGAGGCAGATCTAACAACAATCGGAGGTCCCAATCTGCAAGAAGATTGCAGTCAAGAGGGAGACAAAATGGTTGTTGGTTTTGTGGGAAGGCTGGGCATGTTAAAAAGGATTGCAGAAAATATAAGAAGGCACAAGAACAAGTATTGGACAGCCAAGCAAACACAGTTTGTGAAAAGGATCTGGGCATCCTAATTTTGTCAACAAGTGATACAAAATATGATTCGTGGGTAATTGATTCGGGAGCTTCCTTTCATGCTTCCTATCTCACGGATGCATTTACAAATTATCAAGATGGTGAATTCGGAGAGGTGTTTTTGGGTGATAACAAAGCTTGTAAAATTGTTGGGAAAGGAGATGTTGTCTTGCATCTTGAAGGAGGAGCAAAATTACTTCTTAAAGATGTTAGACATGTTCCTCAATTAAAGAGGAATCTAATTTCTGTCAGTCAATTGTAGACCCAAAGATTCAAAACTGAACTTACGGATTCATGTAAAATAGTCAAAGGTTCCTTGGCTATTGCTAAAGGAGACAAAACTGGAAGTCTCTATATTTTGAAACCCATTGATAAGGTGGGAGCTGCTTTAACACTTGTGGACAACGATGTTGTGCTTTGGCATCAAAGGCTAGGCCATATGAGCAAGAAAGGCCTTGAGGTAATGTTGAATCGTGATCAATTACCGGGTCTCAAATCTGCAAATTTGGAATTTTGTGAGCATTGTCTTCATGGGAAACAAAAGCGGGTCAGTTTTTTGAAGGATGGACATGATAAAAGGACTACACCTTTGGAGTTAGTGCATTTGGATGTCTTCGGACCTACGGAGGTAACCTCTTATGGAGGCGCACACTATTTTGTCACCTTTCTTGATGATAGCACCCGAAAGGTATGGGTTTATATGCTTTCTAGAAAGTCAGAAGTATTCTCAAAATTTAAAATTTTTAAAGCTCTTGTGGAAAATCAGAGTGGTCATAAAATTAAGTGTTTAAAAATGGATAATGGAGGTGAATTCTGTTCGTTGGAGTTTGATAACTTTTGTGCAGATCATGATATAAGATGAATTAAGGTTGTTCCTTATTCGCCTCAAGAAAATGGGGCAGCAGAATGGTTAAATAGAACCATTCTTGAGAAAGCACGATGTATGCTTTCAAATGCCGGTTTGGGCAAAGAATTTTGGGTGGAAGCCTGTAATACAATAGTCTATTTGATCAATAGAACTCCTTCATCTCGTCTAGAATTTGGCATTCCGAAAGAGGAATGGCTAGGAAAAAGGATTTCATATTCACACATCAAAGTTTTTGGGTGTGAAGCTCATGTTCATGTCCCAAAAGAAAAGAGGACAAAGCTGGATTTCAAATCACAAAAGGGCATTTTCGTTGGCTATGGCGAAGATCAGTTTGGTTATAGAATTTGGGATCCGGTTGAAGAGCGAATCATTCGCAGTCGTGATGTCATTTTTAATGAGCAAAAATTTCCAGCTTCTATAGACATTGATAAGTCTGGAAATGATTATATTTCCTTCACAATACCTTCAAATGGTATTAATCCACAGCGAAGAAGATCCTTTCAGGCGACTCCAACCTCCGTTCTCAATTATCCATTTCAATCCTCATCAAGTGAGGATGATTATTCTCATAATTTGTTTAATGAAGAAAGAAATTTGACTGATGACAGTCAGAGTGATTTTGAAAATATGGGAGAGCCTATGCTCTTCCCCTCCTCTCCTCATAACACCTCTCACAGTGGTGGTTGTAATAACAGGGAAATTGTTTACGAAAATTATAACAATAGCCGAGAGAATATAGTCTACGAAAATGACTATGCTTCCTTTGAAAATTCTCATCACCGCAGGGATATTCACGGTGGTTTTATGCAGTCTCCACACTGCAATGAAGTTACAGACTTTGGCTTCTATGAAACGGTTGACACTGAGCACTCCCCTCACGACAACTCACAGTCTAGTCATCACTACAGAGAAGAAAATAAAGGTAGTTTTCAACCTCACGGCATGCCCCGTGATGTGCTAGGTTTGTGTGAAGAAGGGGACTCTCACCCGCACAATGCTACTCCTCATGGCAGAGGCAATGTGCAGTCTAAAATAATTAAAAATGGTAACTTCTCTCATCATGTTACACGTCCAAGCTCCCTCTATCCCAATTTTGGGATTGTGCATACACAAGACAGTGTAGACCAGCGCAGGCAAATGGAACGGTCCATTCTTAGTGACCAGCGTGGGCATTCCGCAGAGGACTTAGTAACCACGTCTCTTGACAGGGAACAACATGACTTTGGCAAGGATGATAGAGCTATAGTAGCTCATGATAATCTGCAGACAACTCATGATATGAGGGAAAGTAGTGACAGGGATAATATTCAGAACAGGGGAGTCTTATCATGCCGTAACAACTCGGGTATATAGAGGACATGCTCTTTTCCCATCTCTAAAGGTAGTCCTCATGAATTACTCATAGAATCTAACACCAACAGAATAGTTACTCACATAAATCTTTCACCTGGAGAAGATGATGATAATCAGTTAAAGAGAATTCATTCTCGTGAACCAGATCATCCTGATTTGAGAAGACCCTCAAGACAAAGGAAAGTTCCTTCAAAATTCTTTGATTATCAGCTATTATTTGCTGAAGAGGCAGAGGCAGAGCTCTTAATTTCTGAGCAAGTTGAACCTACAACTTTTAAAGAAGCATGTCTAAGCAATGATAAAAACAATTGGTTTGTTGCTATGATAGATGAAATGAGTTCGCTTGAAGTGAATGACACCTAAGATTTGGTTACTCTTCCATCAAATCGAAAACCACTCAAGAACAAGTGGGTCTATAAATTGAAAGACGAAGGAGGAGGTCACAAACGATTCAAAGCTCGGTTGGTAGTAAAAGGATATGCTCAGAAACAGAGAATTGATTTCGCTGAAATATTCTCTCCGGTTGTGAAGATGACATCAATCCGAACAATATTGGGATTAGCAGCCATTTGGGATCTTGAATTGGAACAGTTAGATGTTAAAATAATGTTTTTACATGGAGACATTAATGAGGAGTTGTATATGCATCAGCCTGAAGGTTTTGTGAAAAAGGGGCAGGAACATCTCTTTTGCCAGCTAAAGCGTAGTTTGTATGGGCTCAAGCAAGCCCCGAGACAGTGGTATGTCAAGTTTGACTCCTTCATGCTTGAACATAATTTTATCAGATGTGAATTTGATTCGTGCATTTACTATAAGACACTCCCGAATGGTGAATTTGTTATTCTTCTTCTCTATGTTGATGATATGTTAGTAGCGGGAACAAGCTCTAAAATTGTTAATGAGCTGAAAACTAAATTGGCAAGCACATTTGCCATGAAGGATTTAGGGGAAGCCAAGAAGATTCTTGGTATGACCATCAACCGGGATAGGAAGAAGAAAGTGATCACATTGTCACAAAAATAGTATATTGACAAAGTAATTTAGAGATTTGGTATGGCTGATGCGCATAGTGTTTCTACTCCACTTGATTCACATTTTCAATTATCAGCAAAATTGTGTCCACAAACACAAGAGGACAAGGAATATATGGAGGACATTCCTTACAAATTTGCAGTTGGTAGCATTATGTATGCTATGGTTTCGACACGTCCCAACATTGCTCATGCGATGGGAGTTGTAAGTAGATTCATGAGCAATCTCGGGAAGACTCATTGGGAGGCTGTCAAATGGATACTAAGATATCTCAAAGGCACTTCAGATTTGGTATTATGTTTTGGTAGCAACAATGAACAGTTACGAGGATTCATGGATTCAGATCTTGTCGGAGATTTGGATAAACATAGATCTACTACTGGTTACACATTCATGTTTGCTGGAGCTACTATCAATTGGGCCTCAAGGCTGCAACATTCTATTGCTCTTTCTTCTACTAAAGTTGAGTATTTGATGCTTTCCGAAGGTGCTCGGGAAATGATTTGGTTGCAGCGATTACTTGGTGAAATGAAGTATCAACAAAAGGATTATGTTCTTTTCAGTGACAGTCGTAGCGCCATATTTATGGCTCACAATCATACTTCTCAACGACGTTCAAAACACATTGACATCCATGCTCACTTTGTTTAGCACATGGTTGAAGAGGGTAGGTTGAAGGTTGAAAAGATTGATACTAAAATCAATCTAGCACATGTATTCACTAAAGTTGTAACCAAAGAGAAGTTCGAATGTGCAAGAACTTCTCTTGGACTTGTTAAGCTGAAGTAGATCAGCATGTAGAGCAGGGGAATGCCTGATCAACTGGATTATCCATTGACTTCCGATGGGAGTTTGTTGAAATTGGAAGGCCAATGAACATTTGTCTGTTTGTGCCTTGTCTTTCCAGTTGCTCAGATTGAGCTTTATAAATAAGACTCATCTCTTCATTGTAATTCATTCAGTTTGAGATTAATAGAATTCTTCTGCTCTCAGTGTGGACGTAGCCACTATTGTGGTGAACCACGATAAATTTGTGTGTTCTTTGTTTTATGTACTCTGCTATTTTTAATTCTGTAATTTTGGTTTCAATTCGAATCTTTTAAATCTACACCTAGCCGCTTCCCGCCTGCGTCAAATTGGAAGCTTTCAAAATAGTGTAGAGGCATCTATCAAAGCATAGAGAACTCATGGCACAGATCACATTGATTTCAAGACATGCACAAAAATATTTGGTAGGAAATTTTTTTAGAAACTTTCAAGAAAAATCAATTGGCAGGTGTAAAATCAGGTTCAACATCCTTTTCCAGCATCCTCACTGCAAGAGATAAAATGGGAGCTTTGGAATAGGTATGGACATCCATCAAATGCATAACCGATAAAATATTTTTTCCAATTCAAACGCAACTCCTTTATAGACAAATCTGCAGAATATAGAAAATGTCTACAAGGCTAGCGAGTTGTATGGCAAAATCTAGGCATCTACACAAGGTGTGGACAAATTGTTTTTGGTGAAAGGCCTTCGAAACTTTCAAGAAGATGCAATTTCATGATAATCCACAAAGTTATGATCTTTTGCATACATTATTTTTAATGTATTTTAGTCCCCAGTTGGATGCAATTTTTCCAAAGATTCAACCTCGGATGGCCGGACTTTGTCATGGATTTGTGTTTTCATCTGTGTGTGATTGTTGAAAAAGAGGCGTCTTTCACTTTGAATTTCTAGATGTTTACACTATTGTACAATGATAGAATTGAGAGAGCGAGGAGACTCATGAGTCAGTCACGCCATAATCCTCAAATTTATGAGTGATTTACATATATTTTTAAGGTAAATTGGACGAGTTGAGGTGTAATCAATGGAAATGAGAGCTCCAAGAGTTTTTCACGTCAACAAATATTATGCTCACAATTTATGAAAATGTATTTCCATGTTTTTGGCTTCGTCTAGTTGAAGAAATTTAGATATATGTGTCCTTTACTGATTTAGGGGTTTGAAATGTATCGCCAAATTTATTAGAATTTAATTGTGTAAGTTTTTAGTGGAATTTATTGATCTACTATTATTTATGTATTATAAGTTTGTAGATTCTATTATAATTTAAAAAAAAATTGTGTTATATTTTTTTACAATTTATTGGTTTAGTGTTCTAAAATATGTTCAAATAGTTTTTTTTTTGGGGGGATTATGTGTACATTGTTGATTTAAGCCTTCAATTTTGGGAAAGGAATTCACTTCTCAATCAACTCTTCTTTTTGAGTTCTCTATACATTTATAGTCCATTTTTTTCTCAATCAACCCATCTTTTTAAGCTATGTGTGCATCACTGATTTAGTTCTTTGATTTTGAGGGAGGAATTTTATTGTCAATTCTGAAAAACATTTTATATTTAAATCTTTATATATAAAAAATTGTTAAAAAAATTATTTTCAATTTTAATTTACACCTTAAAAACATATTATTTTCTATTTTTTTGAATTTTACCCTTTTAAACTCTGTGCACATTACTGATAATGTTCAATTTGGAAAAAAAATAATTTCCCAATAAACCTGCTCTTTTATTGCACCTCAAATCATGCATTAAGGTACTACAATAGCATGCCTCAAGTAAAGCATAGAAAATGAAATGATTTTTATACTTTTTTTAGTCCACGAAGGAAATTCATCAATTTTTTTATAAAGTAAATCTTCTATATAGGCACCATAATCAATTGTAAACAATATAGCATGATATTCACTTATTTATGTACTCTATATTATTGAAAGTTTGCAATACCTATATTATTAAGAAAATGATTGATTATTTGCACTAATTTATCACAATTCAATATATTTAATTATACTATTAAAAATAAATTTAAAATATCATAATTTTTTATCTATCTTTTTATAACTCTTTAAATAAATACTTTATTATAAAAACTAAAATATTTCATCATAAATATATTAAATACTTTTTAAAATCTATTTATTTTTAAATCAATATTTCATAACTTATTATGGAAGATATTTTGCAAATTATTGATAAGTTTGAAATCATATTTTGCAACTACCAAATATTATTTTTGAGGTACCATGTTTCATTCACTAATTAGGTATATCTTAGGGTAAATAAAATATTTGTACTTGATGCCTTATCTCTAATAAAATATTTACTTGATGTGGTATCTCTAATAAAATATTTACTTGATGCCTTATCTTAGGGTAAATAATATATTTACTAATTAGGTATATCTTAGGGTAAAAAAAAAATGTTCTTGAAAATTATATGCAAGTATTTTGTCTATATGTGCTCTTCGCTTTTACCCTAATTCTAATATTTGAGCGACTTATCATCTGTGTACTTCTTCAAAATCTACAGTCTAGGAGGTAAATTCACACTACAATATACTGAAACTATATTGAAAATCACAGTTTTTAAAGCAAGATAACTTGGGCAAAGCAAAACATTGAATTGAATTTGACAATGAAAAACACTAAAGAAACAAATAGAATAATATTTAAATATGTGTATAATATGTGAAAAGAACTTCCTAATTTTTTGACCTTACATTTATAACAATGAGGCCATCTATGAACCAGATCCACCATATCAATGGTGACTTGGGAAAAACTCGAATTGGCTACCTTCTTTGGACACTTCTCCACTGGTTGACTATCATTTACATTCACATTGTTACCTTAAGACTTACTTTTCAGATTCTTTGAGCAATGTTTCCATTCCAATAGTTGTACATTTTCAATTGTGACAATTTTAGTCCTCTCACTTTCTGCACATACCAAATCCTTGTCCTCATTACACGTAACACATAATAGGAAAGAGTGTTTGTAATATTTTGTCACTAATGAAAATAAAGAGATGGTGAATTTAATGCAATGAGAAAGGATTTAGGGCTTATAGAAAAAAATTTATGGGAACAACAACTCCAATCAATAGCATTATGTTCGTATTTCAAATCTATGCAAATTGTCATGGTACATTTGCCTCATGCATCATAACCTATAATTGACTTAAATATGCTAAAGGAAAAGCAAAGACTGATTATGATTCAATCTCGCCACCAACTCACATTTATCGATAAAGTTGAGAATCTGTATGAGGTTTCTATACCAACCCATAATTCAACACGATGTCATAGAAAAATAGACTATGTAAAGACTATGTAAACCTCAAATTCTACATTGTAGTTCTTCTATGGAATAACTTGTGATTAATAGTAGATCATTTTTGATTGCACCCTCCTAAAACTTGTCTATCAATTTTTTTAATGTTCTCATTCAATTGAACAATGAAGAAGAGACAAATTATGAAACTTAAATCTTTAGGTTTTCCTTCTCATAGACACGTACTACATTATGTGCCAAGAAAATCATTCTCCAATACATGGCATACCAATGAGACCATGCAAAATTGAAACCATCAAATTTCTCATTATTGTTGTGCACTTTTATTCAACATACTATTGGCTATAATTATTGACCACAAGGTATTTTTGGGAAACTTAACTTTTAATTCTCTTATGGCATGGAATACTGTGGATATGCTTCTCCACAATGAATGAAATTGGGTTTCTTTCTATGATTATGGTTATGATCTCTAGGGAACTAAGACATTATTGGAATTTTTTTAAAAACATTTTTCAATTTCATGGAGCTTGTAATTAGTGCTCCATTAGAATATACTGTCACACACTATTGCATTAGTTTGCCAAAGTTTTGCTGGGAAGTTTGCATTATGACCATTGGAAATCATTTTCTATCTTTGTTAAACAACTCAATTGCAATATTACGATTTTGACTGAATTTCAAACTTTAATTGTAACATAAGTTTCATTAAAGAAAGGTGGAGTGCCTTGCACATCATTTAGTACACCAAAAGTTATTTGGGGAATTGTATTTAGAAGAGATACATTTAAGGAAATAGGTTGTTCAATAAGACATGCGTCCTTACCAACTCATTTTCTATTGAAATTGGGGTCAACCATCCAAGGATTCTGTTTATTGCACTTGTTTGACAATAATTAATAATATAAAAATTCTTCAAATTAAAAAATGCATTTAAACCGGTAATTGCACCTTTACAATAATTATGTCGAAGAGATGTGGAAGGGAAGGTAAACATACTTTGGTCTATTTTTTGCATAAATGTAAATTAGATAGTAAAGAACAATAAAGAAATATACTTAGGGGACTTAATTTATATATCTACCTCTCTCCTCTTTATGTATTTCTTTGGAATTGATCTTTAATATATCTTCGACGTACCTATTGCACAATAAGGTGCGATTGCTAGTTGATATCCTCTTTTTGCCATATTTTGTGATTTACCTATTGTTGTGGTTGTCGAATCTATTTGGCGTATTTGGGCTGAGTCAGATCATTCACCCTTTGGTCAGTGTATATTTCTTGGAACCATGTATAACACATGATCTCTTGCTGCCTTTCCATGATCTCTTGTTGCATGATGGAATACTACCGCTTCCACATTTGTCTGCCAGTACTTTGTAGAAGATCAAATTCCACTTCTTACATGTCTATAAAAGGGCCCATTTGGGGGCTAGAAATAGACTCGAATTGGCATTATCTAATTCCAGATAATGTCAATTCCATGTTTGTGTCCATCCAAAAAATTGGAATTGGAATTTTGAAATTCCAATTTTTCCCCAAAATGGGCATTTGCATCTTCCACTCAAATAGGTGGAATTGGAATTTCAAATTCCAATTTTTATAAAACCAAATTTAATATTTTGTCAAGTCCGTGACTAAAAGGATGTATATTATATTGCTATAAGGATGTGTATATATACATGTGTGTATACATGTGTGTGTGTATACACAAATGTGTGTATATGTATACACACACATGTGTGTATTTGTGTATATATATATACATATATGTGTATATATATATATGTGTGTGTGTGTGTGTCTATATATACACGTGTGTGTATATGTGTGTGTATACATGTGTGTATATACACACATATATACACATGTGTGCATATGTGTATATATACACACATGTATGTGTGTATATATAGACATATACACACCATATTCAAAGAAATTAAAATAAAGAATTAAAATTACTTATGCATCTTCTTAGTCATCTTCTGAGTGAACCAAACGGGTCAGCCCATATTCTAGAAATCATTTTCAAAATTTGTATCTTCCATAATTGACTATATCCAACATTTGGTATTCCAGCACCCAAACGGACCCTTGGGTTAGCTCATTTAATGGGGGTTTCACGTCACTTATCATTGTGATAGGACAAGCTCAGAGGTGTTTATCACGTGTTGGCCATCAGCGTTCTAATTGGCCAGTCTACTCTTTTTTGGCAGTCAAGACATCTCATTTCAAGTGGTGGGCACACCGAGATTCTATCGAGCTACTGCTTGGTTGGCACCCATATCCTTCTATGGTTGGTTTCATGATTTGGACCTGTCAACCCATTTTTGCTAGAAAAATCCTTCTATGGCAGCGGTGGTAGTCATTTTGTCTTCCATGTCCGACGAGCTCTGTGTAGATTAGCTTCTTTATGCATGATTTGGGCTCACACATAGCGTACTTTGCTGGTTAACCCACTGGTAGCATCTTTTTGGCCTATCCCCAAGGCTCTCAGTTGCTCTATGATGTGGCCCCATGCCTAGTTTTGGTCCGCTCTCATTCTGACTAGATCTCTTTTCTTTTCTTTTCTTTTGTGCACGTACATTATTCTTGGCCTTGCGATGGATGGCGTCGTCGCGGACACATGGTATTTCTGGTGGATGAGAGTGGTTTCTCCTTGAGATACAAATAAGAAAAAAACTAAGCTCTTTTTCTCTTTGTAGCATTTTGGATTGATGCTCCATGCCCAGCAGCCTTTCGAACTTTGGTACATTATTGTTGTGGTTAAAGCCAACCATCGGTTGGTTGTCTGACATTGATTATTGCCGACAAATGTATCAAGTAAGTGGTTTTGAAATCTATTTTTCGTAGGCATGAAATGTCCCCTTTCTGATTTTATATGATATTTAAAGCCTCTAATCAGATTTTAAAATCAAACAACCAATATTTCAAAAGATCAACCAATTTCTCAATAAAACCCAAATCGGGTATGCCCAAAATAGTGCCAAAAACTTCACAGCTTCACATATTATTGATAAATCTGAAAGTAGACATTTTTACAAAAATTTCACCAGCATAACAGCCCAAAAACTCACAAATTTGCACTGTTCAGCACAAGGAAAAACTCTGCATGAGCTTGCACATGGAATGGCCTCAAACTCCCGTCCTTAGCCTTCCTAGAAACCTGCAAACTCCTATCCTTGGGTCTCCTTCTCCACAGGTTTGGCAACCTCTGAAGAACAACAAAGCAATGAGCAAAAATCAAGTTCTAGAATGAGCCCAAAATGCCTCCAAACCCCTTTGAAAGAGGACATAACCCTAACTCACGACCAAGAGGGGTCAATAATACATATTTTAATAATAATTTTCATTTATTAATCCATTGGTTTCCAAAGATTAGCCCCTTTTCTTGAAACTTCACTTTTTGAGCCTGCCAGCCTTAGCAAAAGTTATTATTTTTAATTATTTGAAAAAGGGACATTACAAGTCCTCCCTCCCAAATATTGCTTGTCCTCAAGCAATGAAGGTTGGGATGCTCAAGAATACGTGCTCCTTCCCAAGTTGCATCCTCCAATGGTAATCCTTTCCATTTGACCAAATGCTCTGTGATGCTCCTATTTCTCAATCTTTTTTCTCTTGTATCCAAAACCTCTTCTGGTATCAAAACTAATTTCCCTTCATCATCAAGAGGTGGTAATTCTGTAGATACTATGGTTTGCTGGCCTAGAACCTTCTTCAGGCAAGAGACATGGAAAACATTATGTATTTTGTTGTTTGGTGGGAGCTCCAATTCATAAGCTACTTCTCCTACCTTCCTGATGATCTTATAAGGCCCATAGAACCTTGGCTTGAGCTTCTCCACCCCACTCTTCTTCAAGGTACTTTGCTTATATGGCTGCAACTTGAAAAATACCAAATCTCCCACCTCAAAAGATCTTTCAGTCCTTTTCCTATCAACATACAACTTATGTTGGTTCTGTGCATGTTGTAGATTATCCTTGAGGGACCTTATTATGTCTTGGCTTTGCTTAACGAAATCACTTGCTGCAGTTACTCTGCTATCTGAAAGTACTAGATCAACAAAGGAAAGGGCATCATAACCATAAAGAGCATGAAAAGGAGGCATACCAATAGACATGTGATGAGATGTATTGTAACAATACTCCCCTAGGTGCAACCATTTCACCCAAGCATGTTGTTGATTTGAAACATAGTTCCTCAAATATCCCTCTATCCATTTATTAACTATCTCTGTTTGTCCATCTATTTGAGGGTGATAGCTAGTACTAGGAGTGAGTTCAATTCTTGCCAAATGAAAGAGCTCCTTCCAAAAAGAGCTAAGGAATCTACTATCCCGGTCACTGACAATGTTTCTAGGCAAGCCATGTAACCTGAAAATTTCCTTGAAGAACAATTCTACCACTTGTGATGCCTTGAAATCAGATGTGATAGGAAAGAAATGTGTATACTTAGTTATTCTATCTACCACCACATATATGCAATCCTTACCTTGAACCTTGGGCAACCCAGTGATGAAGTCCATGAAAATACTTTCCCATTTTTGTTCAGGAATAGGAAGTGGCTGCAACAACCCTGCAGGAAAAATTTGCTCACTCTTGTTTTGTTGGCATACCATACATTCCTTAATGTGTTTAAGGACATCCTCCTTCATATCCTTCCATGAAAACTACTCTCGAAGTTGCCTGTATGTCTTGAAGTATCCTTGATGACCAGCCAAAGGTGTGTCATGAAAGACCCTCAATATCCTCTCCTTAGTTTTTGATCCTGGCACTAAGAAGATCCTGTTCTTGTAATAAATCAATTCATCTACAACCTTGTACCTATTATCATCCACTAACTTATCCAAAATCTTGGTGGCAAAGGAATCTTTAGCATACTCTGAAAGTATGGAGACTTTCCAATCAGTAGAGATAGATGTTAAGGAACACAAAGTGGGCTTTCTTGAGAGAGCATCAACAACCACATTATTCTTTCCTTTCATGTATTCAATATCAAAATCATAAGCTTGCTATTTGCTTACCCATTTTTGTTGATGATCATTCAAATCCATTTGGTTCAAGAACCCAAGGCTATTATGGTTTGTCTTTACAATGAATCTCCCACATACCAAATATTGTCTAAACTTATGAAGTGCATGCATGATTGCCAACATTTCCTTATCATAGATGGAGTAACCTTTCTTTGGTTGATTTAATTTTCTACTCTCAAATTCTATTGGATGTCTTCTTTGAGTTAGGACAACCCCTATACCCTCTCCAGAAGCATCACATTCAACAACAAAAGGTAAAGAGAAATCTGGAATTGCAAGCACAGGGCATGAACTCATTACCTCCTTAAGCTTATCAAATGTTTTTTGTGCCTCTTCTGTCCAAATAAAAGCTCTTTTCTTTGTCAAATCAGTCAAGGGGGAAGCAAGCTGAGAAAATCCCTTGACAAATCTCCTATAGTAGCTACACAACCCAAAGAAACCTCTCAACTGTGTAAGATTAGTGGGTGGAGGCCAATCCAAAATTGCCAGGATTTTTTGTTGATCAACTTGTACTCCTTTCGAACTTATAATATGTCCCAAATATAGGATCTATGTCAAACCAAAATCACATTTAGATAGCTTAGCATAGAAGGATTGCTGCTCCAAGATTCCCAAAATAGTGTTTATGTGCTTTAGATGCTCTTCCCATGTTTTACTGTAAATCAAGATATCATCAAAAAATACCAAAACAAATTTTTGAAGATGCTTGCTGAATACCTTATTCATACAAGTTTGGAATGTTGCTGGTGCATTAGTGAGGCCAAATGGCATAACAAGAAATTCAAAGTGCCCATAGTGACATCTGAAAGCAGTCTTTTCCACATCTTCCCTCCTCATGCGGATTTGATGGTACCCTGATCTTAAGTCAATTTTTGAGAAGTATACAACACCATGTAACTCATCAATGAGTTCATCTATGCATGGTATGGGATACCTATTTTTTATGGTCTTCTTGTTTAGAACCCTGTAGTCTATACACATTCTTATTGTACCATCCTTTTTCTTGATAAGTACCACAAATGATGCAAATGGACTAGAGCTAGGCCTTATGAATCCCATGTCCAGGAGTTCCTTAATAGTTTTTTCTATTTCTTCCTTATAACCTCTTGGATGGCGGTATGGAGTTGTTATAACTAGTTTGGCACCCTGTTCTAACTCTATAACATGCTCAAAACCTCTATTTGGTGGTAATCCTGGAGGCAAATCATTGAAAACTATACTATGCTTATCAAGAATATTTTGAATTTCAAAATGGAAATTACCTTGATTCTTTGGAGAGCTTGTTGGATGGATTATGACTCCTGCTGCCCATGCTACTTGTCCTCTTCAAAAATTCCTCTCCATCCTCTTTGTAGTGACCACCTTAGGTGCTCCATTCGATAAGCCTCTCAATAAGACTTCTTTCCCATTGGAATGAAATTTAAACTCCATAGTTTGATGGTTCATGTAATAGCCTCCAATAGAGTGCAACCATTGAACACCCAATACAAGATTTTTCTCCCTAATGCCAACAACATAGAAGTCATCACATAACTCATAATCTCCTAAGGTCATCTTGAGTTGTTTCACCACCCGTGTGCAAGGCATAGTGAATCCATTAGCTACAGTAACATTGAATCCATCAAAATCTTCTACTTTAAGTCCTCTTTTCATGACAAATCCCTCATCAATAAAATTGTGAGTTGCCCCACTATCAAGAAGAATTGTCAACCTTTGCCCTGCTAGTACCCCTCGAATTCAAAAGGGATGGTATCTTGGGACTCTTGATAATGCTGCTAAAGTGCCATCCTTGCTGATTTCTTTTTCTTTCTCTTCTTCTTCCTCCTCCTTAGTGTCATGAAATTCCTCATTCTCATCTGAATCAAATTTTGAAGCAACTTCAATATAGTGCACTTGACCTTTCCCCAAACATCTATGTCCTGGAACCCATGGTTCTCTACAAGTGAAACAAAGCTTTTTCCTTCGTAATTCACTCCTAGTCTCTTCATCTACCTTCTTTTTTGCTACATTTATCACAATTTTTGGAGGTGGTGCTGGAAAAGTCTTTTTCTGAAAATTCCCCTTATGTTGCCAAAGATTTGGGGGTTTTTGATTAGTGACTGGTTTCATAGGCACACAAGTTTCAAGTTGCAAGCTTCTTTTGATAGCTTCCTGTAAGGTTGAGGGTGAGAAAGCCTTAACCAAACCCTTAACAGAATCTTCCAAACCATCAAGAAAAAGATAAACAATCCTCTTTTCACTCATATCAGGTACCATAACAGCCACTTTTTGAAACTCTTCTATATACTCATTAACTGATTTGGTCTGCTTCAACTTTGACAATTCTTTAAAATACTCTTCATCATCCTTGAGATCAAATCTATCTATCACTCTTTGACTGAAATCATCAAATGTAGTTACCTGATCATGACCTTGAGTAGTCATTCCATGATACCACCAATCATAGGCTGCATCTTCCAAGTGTAGACTTGCAAATTGAACGACATCACTCTCCTTCATGGGGTTAAGTGTGAAGAAGGTCTGTAATTTTTGTAGCCATGCTCTAGCTGAAATTTTATTTGTTCCATCAAAAGTAGGTGCTGTAAACTTGCTTATTTTATTTTTGAGCTCTCTTCCACTTATGTCATGCTCCCTCCTGTACTCTTTCTTGGGCATCAAAGTGTTCATCATATCCACATATTCTCTAAAAGGAATCGAACTGCGAAAGTCATCATCTAAGCCATTGTAAGTAGCTCTTAATGCAATCAAGTTACCTGTAACCTCTTCCATAGGACTAAGGGATGGATTTGGTATTGATGGCTCATCTGCAGGCAAGAAAATAGTTTTTGTTGATTTAGAGGGTGCGGGTTTTAGATTTATTGGCTCCTCTGAAGTGCTCCCTTTCTCATTAGTAGATACAAATCCTTGCAATTTTTCTGTCAATATTCACAAAGCCTCTCTAGTTTCTGCCAAACTATCCACTGTTTTCTTTTGAGTATTCTGGATGTCCTGGAAGAATTTCTTTGCCATCTCATCTGGGTCAGCCATACTTGTTCCTTCCTTGGATTTTATACTTTTATTTTCAACTGGAGGTTTTATCAAAATTTCTTTATTCTTTTCTCACTGCAAATATCTCTTTTCTCTTTCACTTAGTTGCATACAAACTTCTACAAACCCTCAGGCTAGCAAGATCATAGCTCTGATACCACTGAAATGTCCCCTTTCTGATTTTATATGATACTAATCAAATTTTAAAATCAAACAACCAATATTGCAAAAGATCAACCAATTTCTCAATAAAACCCAAATCGGGTATGCCTGAAATAGTGCCAAAAACTTCATAGCTTCACATATTATTGATAAATCTGAAAGTAGACATTTTTACAAAAATTTCACCAGTATAACAGCCCGAAAACTCACAAATTTGCACTGTTTAGCACAAGGGCAAAATCTGCATGAGCTTGCACATGGAATGGCCTCAAACTCCCGTCCTTAGCCTTCCTGGAAACCTACAAACTCCCATCCTTGGGTCTCCTCCACAGGTTTGGCAGCCTCTGAGGAATAACAAAGCAATGAGCAAAAATCAAGTTCTAGAATGAGCCCGAAATGCCTCCAAACACCTTTAAAAGAGGGCATAACCCTAACTCACGACCAAGAGGGGTCAATAATACATATTTTAATAATAATTTTATTTATTAATCCATTGGTTTCCAAAGATTAGCCCCTTTTCTCGAAACTTCACTTTTTGAGCCTGCCAGCCTTAGCAAAAGTTATTATTTTTAATTATTTGAAAAGGGGACATGATAAGGCATTTATGATTCCAACCTTTTTTTGGCCAGCGAGTTTCCTTAATGCATTGAGGGTTTAAGGTCTCACTTTATGGTCAGACTGCTTCTATTATTAAGTATCAGTGGCTTCATTGGTTATATTTGCTCGTGAACTGTGGCGTAATATATTTTCAAGGCAAGTCTCTATAAGCTTCTTTATTTTCGTCACCGGCTCTTGACTAAACTAGAGCCCTTAACTCAACATACCTTTTTTATTGGTTGGCCTATACTTTGGTTGTTATGAGGACGTTTGTGGCAATGTTGTTTGGAAGCTCTTGTTTTGATTTAAAAGTGCGGGCAAAATAAGCTTTTTTTTCAAATTGGTGTAACTTTTTCTTCAACCAAGGTATCATGAAAAGTTCCTTCGACGAACTATGCTGCAATAAAGGTATTTTCTGACAAATTTTGCATTATTATGCCAGATTTACTATCTTGAAGCTACAAGCTATCTCTGTTTTCTCTCTTTGGCAAAATTATTATCTGAGAATAGTAAAATCGGTTTGTATATGTTCTGGAGTGGTCTTGCATATCATCCTTTGTGTACCCTTGTCCAAAATGTCAGACCTTAGGATTGAGTTGGTAACCCCACATAACTATTACACATGGAATGTCAAAACCTCACAATTGTTACAATCTCAGGGTCTCTCGCAGTGATTGGAAGCTAACTGTGTGATGATGATAATCATCTTATGAAATTAAGATCTAATTAGCAACAATTCTAAGTAAATACAATGCAAATCTATTTAAAAATGAAACTAAGATCTATAGCATCTCATGGCTCTCTAGAAAGATGTGGTAAGTGAAGCTCTCAGCTCAATCTTCACTAGTGACACTTCTAAAACAAGAATGTATGCTACTCTATACTTCTACAATGATAATCTAGCTCAAATTGACAAAAGTATAATGCTAAATGCTTTAAATGCTCTTAAATGCTCTTAGAATGCTCTTCAATTGCCTATAGTAACAATGCTTTGCAAATAAATTTCTAAGATATCAATTGCTCTCAAAATGCTCCATATTTATAATAAATTCCCAAGGGTAGGGGGTGGAGTGAAGTAATCATGATTAACCCTTGGTTAAGTCAAATAATTTGCTTTGTTCATAAATGGGGGGACAATTTAAAGGTTTGTCTCAAAGCTTTGGACAAAAAGACAAGATTGAGTGGTTGAGATTGAAAAATTAGAATGAGTGATTGAGATTCCTCCTTTTTGAGTGATTTATGTGTTTTTGTCCTCAATTCTCATTGCTTGCTCAACTTTGTTGAAAGATATTATGAATTATTAAATTCAATTAATTAATTAAATTTAGCTATGTAAGGGTAATAGGTTCATTTTGATTTTTGATTTAAAAAACTATATAATTAATTGATTAAAATCAATTATGTAGTGTTTTTCACCCCTTTAAGCTTTGATTTAATTATTTAACCTCATCATTTGATTTTTCCTTTGCTTTAATTGATTTTGTCCAACTTTATTTAATTATGTCTATTTTAATTGATTTGATCCCTTTTTGATTGAATTAATGCATTTTGATGATTATTGCAATTTAAAAGTACTTGCCCATTTTGGAGTGTCTACAAATGCCCCTCTTTGAATTGATGTGCGAAGAACATTGATTCAAAGATTCTTTTGATTCCTTATCGCTTTTTGGGTCCTAATTGTTGATTCACTGATATGAAACTGATATGATAAACTGCTTTGATACTGACAAAATGATATGCCTCACTGATAATGAAAAATTTGATGCCCCACTGATTTTTGATGTTTAATTTCAATTTGATACTCTGATGCCCCCTCAAAAATGAAACATATTGATTTCTTGATTTGAAAATTTTGGTATTTAATTGATTGATCCAATATGTTTTCATTTCTGAAAAACATTGATGATATGTCATGATTTAACAAATTTGTACGTCCAAGATAGATAGGTCTGTTGTAGTTAAGTGAAACAAGTGATTAGGATAGCAGGATAATGGTACCAATGAATGTGATTTGTCAATCTGATAGGATAGTAAAACTGATATGGGATAATTGATAGGTAGGTCACTGATAGGATTGATACTAATCATATTGGTCCCGCCTCACAATCAAGAGTTGGGAAACAATAAGTTGGTATTGATTGATTAACGTAAGATGATTCACTGATATGGTATACTAATATGATTCCTTTGATTTGCAAAATAGACACATTTCTGTATGTTATACATACGGTCCCTAGCTTCTTGGATATTAGATTTATGGATCTTCCTTGTTGTATTGATCAGGACTTGGTGTATCATTGTGTCATTGATATTGTATCTTGATATACAAATTGTTGGATCTTTGATGTTATGAACATTTTTATGATTCTTATGGACTTTTCCTTGATTTACCCTTTTTGATTGATCAAGATTGATAACTGAACCCCCTTTTCCCTTGGAAAAATAACTACAAACCAATGCACTTAATCTAACATGAAAATGCAATGCAATGCAACTAAGTGTCACTAGCTTTTTAGTAAAGAAATTCCATAAAGATATATTTTCATCATTGAGCATTATGGGACCGAAAAGCAAGTACAACCATCACTGACCACATCATGATGATATGAATATTGCTTTATATCACTTTTTGGTAACCTCTTTGGAAACTAGTACAACCCTCACTAGTTGGATGACCAATTTGGGAGTATGAATACCAATCTATTTTCTTAAACAAACAAAGGTCAACCCTCCACCCTATATGAGAGTCCTCGATGGTTCTTTGGTGACCATGTCGTTAGACAAATTCACATAAGTTGTTGGATCTTCCTCAAGACAGGCACTCAAAGGCAAGAAAAATATCATGTCTTCATCATCGCCAATCTAGTTGAAACATCATCAATTAGCTAAAAAGATGTGATAAAAATCAATTCAATACAGATTATCAAAAGAAAGCTTCAAGTGTTTTGCAATGTTTCATGATTTTTAAAAAGTATTTCCAAGCAATTTGATCTTTAAGGTGTTTTGTCAAATTTTAATCCCGAATAATAAAGTCAATGAAGGCTCAAGGATCAAGTTGTAGGATCAAATACTTGGGTATGAAAAATGATATCCATCAAAGGTTCAATGAACTTTCCACTCTTTTGAAGCTCTGATAAGTCTCTCTTTGATATGTGACTAATCGAATCTGTTTGAGTTTAATGCATTGCTTCATGTGAATTGATGCCTGTTTGTTGAAATCCGCTGATTAAGATCAAATGCCCCTAATTGGATAGGGAAAATGTTAGACTTGGGAAAACTTCCCAAAATATTACAAAAGCTTGGTTTATGCCAGATGCAACTCAAAGCACTTTATGCTTTCCTTTTTACCAACTCTCAAACAAGATCACATTGGTTTGCCCCCAATGTCTAGCAAGATATAGGACATGAAGGATGGATTTGCAAGCTGATGGATTAGAGATGGAAAGGCCATGATGGATGAAGCATGCCAATGTGACCCATAAGATCATCTCCTCAAGAGTACCCAAGCTAAGGAAAAATGATATAGCAATGTGAAGCATGTTTTTGGATAAGCCATGGAAGCCAATGATGCAGTGCTAAATAGCGTATAGGATAATGATCTGCTATCATGAGAATGAGGGATCCAAAAGAAGTGGACATGTCAAGTTCTTGATAAATTTTTTTTGTACTTTAAGTTCTTCATTCTGATCAAGACCAAGGGATCATTCTTAAGGTAAGATGTGGATAAGATAACACAATCCAGATAAAGGGGTGATAAAGGTTATGAAGGGATGTTTTGGGATTATGGAAAGACTGTCAAGGAATAATGAAGGTGAATTTGGGATAAGCGAGATCATGATAGGGTAACATGGATGCAACAAGTAAATAATCTAATGGAAAGGATAACGGATGTCAAGATACTTAATGCTCGTTAATGTGTTCAACCTTGTCAAGATGAAGGTGAGAGAGGAAATATGGATGAAACTTGCCCCTAAGTGTGGAGTGCAATGAGGAATTACGCATGATGCCTGTTTACCAAGTTTTCATCATGGTACTTTTTTTTTCTTTTTTCTTTTCTTTTTTGGTATTTTTGAATATTTTTCCAACATCGAGATCTTTGGGCAATGCTCCTCTGAAAGATATGTTATAATAAACCATGGGTATGACTAGGATGCTCAAAGATATTGATAAGAGGGATGGAAGTACGGAAAGTATGCATTGGAAAATGAATGTGAGGATAAGAAGAAGGTATGTTGCAGATGGGAATGTTGGCAAGATCAAATTTGACACACACTTTGAAGAGTGACGGAATGATGGAGGAACGATAGATGACGAAGATAAGGATCTTCTTGAGGTAGTGGATTTTGGGATATAGGAACCCAAATTAGACTTGGAAAGTGGAAGATATTTGGAAGGAGATGGAATGGAAGCCTTTGGAAGCTTGAATGTCAATTTTGATTTTTCTTTTGTGTGCAAGTCTTTCAAAAGTGACTTGCGAATCCACATATTCTTCGATTTTTCTTTCTTTTGTGCCGCTTTTGAATGCATTTCTTCAATGAGGGATTTAGGAACCCACATTTTATTTTTTTCTTTTTGCTTGGTGGACCTTTGTGGCCTTTTGGATATTTCATTTTTCTTTTCATTCACATGTCGATTAAATGGGACATTGTGATATTTATACACATATGGATTCTTGGATTTATGATTTTTATGTTGTACATCAACATTGCTTCCAAAAGACTTAGGAATTGTGGATGAATAGGAATAATATGGAGGGTTCATATGGATTGGTGTTTGGACATTCTTCAAGTATGTGTGCCTTTGTTGATCTTGATACATGGTAGGGTAAGTGAATGGAGAGCTAGAGATGATAGGAATAGAGGATGGAGTAATATATGGACCTAATATGGATGGAAGGGATGAAGACTTTTGTTATGGGACATAGGAACCCAAAATGGATTTGGAGGATAATGAAGGTATATGGTTGCATTTGAATGGAGGGATATAAGGTGTGAAAGGTATATCAATATCTTTGGAAGGAGTTGCATTGCCAAGGTTCTCATCTTTAAGATTTATCTTTATGCCAATAGGCTCATGAGTAGCTTTGATAGGAACACATTTGATAGGATCAACTGAAGCTTGAAGGGATTTATTATCATGCAAGGGATTTGGAAGAATGATGGTTTCTTGAGGTGAACATGGAGGAATATGACAATGAAATGATGGGATACTTTTATCTTGACAAGGATCTTCGAATGGTGTAGAGAGGGTATTTTGCTCTTGATTTTCAATATGCTCACTGGAAATTACGGAAGGGATATCTTGATCTTGCTTGGGAAGTGGAGAAAATATGGAACTTGGAAGGGTACTTTGTTCTTGGAATGGAAGGATATCATCTTGAAAGACATGAAAGGATGCAAGGGGATCATCACAAGGTTCTATGGATATGAGACCTTCATCAAATATGGGAGGGGATTTCATATAATCTTGATCTTGATCTTTATTGATATTTGTTTCTTTTCTCTTTGGATTATCCTCTTGACATGGAGCCACTTCTAAGGACAAGGTAGATGTTTGAATATGCATGGGGGATGTTTGGAAGAATAATGTAGGATCCTTTTGAAGGGGTATAATAGGCAATGAAGCACATGAGGCTTTGGGGTCCAAGATCTTTGAAGCATGGAAATGATCTGCAACAAGATGTAAGTTAGCTTGGGTTTCTTTTAGAGGTAGCCCTTGAGGGTAAACATAGTCAACTTGAAAAGTGTCATAATTAGGCTTACTCTTTGATGGAGGAACTTTGGATAGTTGTGGAGATTTGGGAGATGAACGAAAGATGAAAGGAGTACTAGCTATGGGAGAATCTTTGCTAGATAGAGGTTCATGCAATGGACGAAGGATGAAAGGCATACAAGCTATGGGAGAAACCTTGCTAGGTAGAGGTTCATGCATTAGATCTTGCTTGAGAGGGGTACCTTTCTCTTCATACTCTTTACTATCTTGATCACAAATAGATTCATCATGAAATTTCCCTTGACCCAAGATAGGTTTGTTGCTCTTAAACACTTCTTTTTGTGAGGAGGATGAAGATACGACTGGCCCATCATCATAAAGAAAAGGACACCTTGATCTTAATGATGAATTTTTAGATGATATCTCTTTTTGTTTTTCCTCATTTTCCCACAAGGTTGATGTGTCAAAATCATGGGGAAGCTTAGCTCTTGATTGAGCTAACTTCATGAAATATGCTTCCTTATCCCTCTCCAAAACTAATTTCATTATTTCCATAAACATGGGATCTTGGATTGCTTCTGAAACTTCTTCTTCAGATACTTCATCATTTTGATTCCTATGGAGATCTTGATCTTGACTTCGATAATTATGCTCCATAATAGGATTGATTCGTTTCTCAAATAGATTCATCATTATAAATGTTTATCAGGGATATGATCTATTTGTTGCACTGATAAAGAATATCTCTGCAAAGGGTATCCAAATATGAAACCAAATTTTCTGACCCCCTCTGTAAATACTCTTTGTTTGCCCTTTTAAATTTCTGGGCATCACTAGCCTGAGTGTAGGGGTGACTAAAATTTCTGTACGCGTGAACTGGTATACTGTTAGGCGGCACACTGCAGGTATGTAGGTGACACTTTGCTATCGATAAGCGACTTTCTAGTTTTAGCAGGCATGTTTCAATATTTGCTAGGCGTGACTTCACTATTGATACGCATTTTCATAAAAGTCACAGGTGTGACTTTGCCTCTGATAGGTGGTATTGTTCTGTGCACAGACAACACTTTGCTGACTAGGTTGTAAAATTTTGAATTTTTTAAACGTTTAAGATCAGGTCTTATGAAATTTTCTTGTTTGAAAATAGAACACAATTGTAACAAACACATCAATTTTTCATCGTGTCTCTAAAACACTCTAGTGTGTATATTCTCGATCGTTTCCACAAGAAAAAATTCCAAGCAGCCTACCTAAAGTCAAATTTGGCTTTTATCATTTTGGCTCTATAAGGTGGTCTTGCTACTTTATCAAGGATTTATTTTGGATTCCGTTCAAAATGGATCTTAAATCTTCATCCCCCAAGTATGTTAAGGGGTTTCCCACACGCACCAAGGTACGATTTTGCGTAATCCATGAGGACTTCTAGATGAAATTCAAAAAATTTAAAACCCTTTTGTCACACACCCCATTAAAGATGCATGCATTTCATTTTATAGTGGGTTGGATCCCCGCAACAAAAGCGAGTGTATCCCACTTTGGGTTGTCCCTCTCACTGGCCTTGTTAAGGCAAACTCGGGAGGCGAGCCCACTATTTCTCTAGCATGTATATAGAAAGCAAGAAAATGAACTTAGGCTGACAAGTTTGGGAGTTTGATTCACTTAAAAAGTGAAGAGCATATCCCTATTTTCTTTCTTTGTTCCAAACACTCAAGCATAAATTTGTTCTTTCCCAATCTCTTGACAATGAGATTCTTAAAATTGAAGTGTTTGGTTCATTTCTTGCTTTACTTAAGCTATATTCAAAGAATGCCGCAATTTAATCAAGTGCAAGCTTGAACAGATGAATACCTTTCCTTTTGTAGCTAGCATAAGCTAGGGGCATTTTTGAAAGGTTTTGTTATTTTTTCACCTTACCTTAGCAATAGCTCCCTCCAAATGTGTTTATCCACCAGCAAGTTAGTCAACACTAACAAACACTATGAGGGGAAACCAAAATCAAAAATTGATGAAGCAACAATTATGTATGAATTTTGTGGAACTTATTTGCAAATTTTCAAAAGAAAACTTGATCTAAGGACTAAAAATCCAATTTAAAGAGACAAATTTTGATTTATATGCTTCAATAATTTTAAGATAGTGCTGGAATACTTGATTCTCCTCCTCTTGTGTAGTCTTAAGAACAGCCTTGATGTGTGCTATATTTTCCTTCTTAATATTCTTTGCTAGTGCCTTTCCTTCTTGGTTGAATCTGCTTTTCGGCTTTTGCACCTTTCTGTGATTGCTCATTTATTGTCAAATCATGCAAACAGAGAGTTAGACAAATGATTTAATCAATTTAATAGTAAATAAAGATAACAGATAGTAGGCGACATTGTCCAGCTAATAGGTGTGAACAAATTGTCAGCAGGCGTAACTTTAATGCCAGCAAGTGACACTTTGCAGTGACACAAGCGACACTGAGAATTCCATAGGCATGAACAATTTATCACAAAGCGTAAACTTAACTGAAAATTGTGAATAATGATTTATGCTATGCGACGATTTAATAATAGTAAGCGTGAATTAGAAAATTATAAGTGTGACAGCTATTTAAAACTGCGAAGCAAAGGCTGAAGACAGGCCATAATAAATTTCAGTAAAGTGATACTTCCTGAGTCACAGGTGTGACTTTAAGCAAAAAAGGCTGAATGCTTTGATCTCGCAGGCATGAGCTTTTGATACAGAAGTGACTGTAAAGAAATTAGGACCGAATAGAAGTTGCATGCCAGGCGTGAATCTTCAGCTAACAAGCGTCAGGACAGAGATCTTAAGCGGTGGTAAAATGACTACAGGCATGAGTGAATCTCCCGTAAGCATGACTTTACCTGTTTCCTACAAAATATCCACAGAAAATAGACAATACAAGCATGCAAATTATGATGAAAATGATAAAATGAGGCCTAGGGCCCCACGGTGGGCGCCATTTGTGTGATGATGATAATCACCTTCATGAAATTAAGATCTAATTAGCAACAATTCTAAGTAAACACAATGAAAATCTATTTAAAAATGAAACTAAGATCTATAGCATCTCATGGCTCTCTAGAAAGATGTGGTAAGTGAAGCTCTCATCTCAATCTCCACTAGTGACACTTCTAAAATGAGAATGTATGCTGCTCTATGCTTCTACAATCATAATCTAGCTCAAATTGACAAAAGTATAATGCTAAATGCTCTAAATGCTCTTAGAATGCTCTTCAATTACCTATAGTAACAATGCTTTGCAAATGAATTTCTAAGATATCAATTGCTCTCAAAATGCTCCATATTTATAGTAAATTCCCAAGGGTAGGGGGTGGAGTGAAGTAATCATGATTAACCTTTGGTTGAGTCAAATACTTAGCTTTGTTCATAAATGGGGGGACAATTTCAAAGTTTGTCTCAAATCTTTGGACAAAAGGACAAGATTGAGTGGTTGAGATTGAAAAATTGGAATGAGTGATTGAGATTCCTCCTTTTAGAGCGATTTATGTGTTTTTGTCCTCAATTCTCATTGCTTGCTCAACTTTGTTGAAAGATATTAAGAATTATTAAATTCAATTAATTAATTAAATTTAGCCATGTAAGGGTAATAGGTTCATTTTGATTTTTGATTTAAACAACAATACAATTAATTGATTAAAATCAATTATGTAGTGTTTTTCACCCCTTTAAGCTTTGATTTAATTATTTAACCTCATCATTTGATTTTTCTTTTGCTTTAATTGATTTTGTCCAACTTTATTTAATTATGTCCATTTTAATTGATTTGATCCCTTTTTGATTAAATTAATGCATTTTGATGATTATTGCAATTTAAAAGCACTTGCCCATTTTTGAGTGTCTACACTAACCAACCCAAATTCACCAAGGCATATGAGTAGTCTGTTCATAGAAACAAAATGGATGAGGCAAAAGGACTCATCGGTCTTCATGTGTTAGATAATCTATTGTTTCACATTGTTGAGTGTACAACACCTAAAGAAGTATGAGATAAGCTCACAGGGTTGTATGGTAAAGTCAACCAATTAAAAATCTTACAACTAGAAACTGATCTCACTTCTAGATTTCCCTAGATGCATTTACCTCTATTCAGGATTTCCTTGCACGATTCAAGTCTATTTTGTCTCAGTTGAAAGGTTATGGTCATGCAAAAGAAGATAAGGAGTGTATTTTCTTGTTCATGTCTAAGCTTAGAGGGTCTTTTAGAGTGTTTGCCTCTACCTTCTATTCTACTATGGATGCTATGGGAGAAGATCATAAGATGCCCTCATTTGAAAATTTTTGTGATAGATTAACTAGGGAGCAAGCCAAGTTAATTCAAATGGATGCTCTTCGTAAGAGTCATGCATTGATGGCTCAATCTCCTAAGGGAAAGGGTAAGTATAAGAAGCAACCACAAACAAATTCATCTTCAGGAGGTAAGCCTCCCCTCCTTATAATCCTAAGGTGAATAATGATTAGAAGCCTAAACCTTCTTCTCCTTCTCATCTTAACTTGGGAGGGTCATCTTCTAGGTATAAGAAGAAACATGAGAATTAACCCTTTAGGGGAAACCCAAGCATAATGAAACACCATACTCTTAGAGGCCAGTAACATTAGAAGAAGCTATGAAGAGGCACAATATTACAGTGCCTAATTCTTCTTCCTCAAGCAAAGGAGAAGCCTTCTCAGCTAAGGCTTCATCATCTACAAGTTCTAGTTGGATTCTTGATTCAGGTGCTTCTCATCACATGACTCACACTGTTGATCTTCTTGATTCTCTGTCTGATAGTCCAACTTCACATATTACTGTTGGGAACTCATCACAGATTCTAGTTCTAGGGACAGGTTGAATTGAGATGTATGATGGCACCATTAATGATGTTATTTTTGTTCCTAATATTTCACAGAACCTCCTTTCCATCTATCAAATTTGCAATCATGGTGATGGAAAAATTGTTGAGTTTTCCCTTACTAATGTGACTATTACAGAGATGTGGAATCTTGAAAAGATCATTGCTACAAGTACAGTTGATCATGTAGCCCGCTTGTATAGGTTTGATGGATATGATTCTCCATCAAGATCATCCTTTAGTGCTCATTCAAATTCTACAAGAAAGCTTTGGAACAAATAGTTTGGGCACTTGAAAGATAAATATTTTCAGTAGATGAGCTCCTAGAATTTGGTGATTGGCCTACCTTAGATCTCTTATTTAGATGGAGTTTGTTCAGGTTGTTTTCTTGGAAAGCATCATTGAGATCCCTTTCCTAAGGGTATGGTCACACGAGCTTCACCTCTGCTTGAATTGGTGCATAGTAACCTCATGTATCTCTATTAATTATGAATAATGATATCCTTAAATATTATATAGGGTTAAAATAGATTCAACCCTATTTAAAATATTTAGGGGGGAAAAAGGATTTATTCTCAAACCCAAATTCCCACCAAGGAGATCCAAATCGATCAACCTAAGAGGCTAATGCAGAATCAGATCAATCTGATGGAAAATATGGAAGAAAGAACAAATCTAATGTTTCCCCTAGGTAGAATGTATTATGTTTGATATTGAAATAATTGAAGTGCATGTACTAACCTTGAATTAGGGCAGATCTGGAAAATGCTGAATTCAGGCGTCTGTATGAACTTTCTGAAGATTCTATCACTTACTCTAGACTGAAAATGTCAAGGCGGACAAAACCCAGAAATCTTTTCTCCGAATTCACATAGGTCGACTTTGACCTTTTAAAAGGTCAAAGACCACATTTTTATTCTGAAGTCCGATTCTGATTTTGTTCGCAGATCCTGAAAGATTGCCGAAAAGAGTATCTGAATTCACTTTCAGATCCAAGATTTTGCACTTGTACCTGCAAGAAACTGGGGTTTTTTGGTTGTATGGGGGGTTTGCCTTAGTCAAACCCAATTTAGGAATTAACCTTGAAATTGAATTGAAATGTATAGTGCATAAACAAAGTAATTGAAACAAATCACCTTGCTTATGTTGAAGTCCTTGAAGAGGATTCAAATCCTCAAATCCACAAGTAGGAATGCTTCAATGGATGGCAAGATGTCTCTAATCAATGGTATTTTGATCTTCAACACCAATCTTGATTTGATCTTTGCATATGAAAAGGCTTGAACGGATGGAGAATGATGGATCTTCAAGGGGGCTCCAAAGAGATTGAATCCTTCAATAGCTAACAATGGATCTCCTTGAGGATGAATGCTTGAACACTTGAATGCTTGAACACTTGGATGCTTAAATGCTTGATGGCTTGAACACTTGGATGCTTGAACATGAAAACTTGAGATGTGATGTGAAAACTTGATGTGAAAATGAGAGAGGAAGGCCTCCTTTTATAGTGATTTAGGGCACACTCCTCTAGATGGGCCATCTTGGAGAATTAAATCCCAATTAGGTCCTCACCTTTAGAAAATATACCTTGATTAAATACAATTAAAGGATTTACCATTTTGAAGCCCGAAACAGCCGACCCGGAGGTGGAGAAATAATTATCCCGAAAGCCAAACTGCCGACAGATGAAAATTTAAAATCCTGGTGGGAAGAGGTCAAGGTCGAGGTCGACCCTAACCTGGTTAGGGTCGAGGTTGAAATTGACCTCAAACCCTAACTATGCTAGAATCTAGAGCTGAGGTTCCAGGTGATGCTAGAGATGCAGGATTTGATGTCAGAACAGGACCTCGTGTTCGGAACAGACATAAAATCCCCTGATTGATATGATGAAGGACTAGGAGGTCTCATTTCTAAACCTTACCTAGAAAATAGAGCCATGGAATAGGGAAAATCAAGAGAAGTCCTCAGGATCTTAACCCCAATTTCACCTAGAATGAAGGAATCAAGTGCGGAGAAGAAGTGGAAAGTGGGGAGAAAGCCAACTACATGCAAAGATCCGATCAAGGTGCTTAACATGACCCCAAACCACCTACTCGGAGGTCTAAACCCTCTTAACATGGAAGTGCTTCCATTTTAAGATGATACATTAAGCCCCCACTTTAGCAAGAGTATGGACTCGATGCAAACTCTTGGTAAAGGAGATAAAAATAACAAGATAATCTTATCGTAATCTAAGGGACAAAGAGAAATCCCAAGCCCCCAGAGACTCAAGTCTTCATTGCTTAGATCACAGATAAGAGAAACATCTCAGGAGAGAGAAAGAGTGTGATTACCTCGCCCAATGAAAACCTATGTTCCATTGTGAATCACACAATAAAGTGGCGCAACTGGAAAGATGGAATTGAACTGCCTAGTGAATGTGGCTACTCACTAGTCAACCCATCAAAGATTTATTCCTAGGAATATTCTATTCCATAAGAATAAAATCGGAAAGGGGATCCAATCTTAAGGACACCTCCGACCTTAAGGGATCAAAATATGTGCATTTGAAACTGGAGGGATCAAGAGATCCTAATATAAATCCATACTTTAAGGATTAGTTCTTAATCCAAAAAGAAAGGAAAAATGTTTTTAAAAAGTAAATTTAAAGTGCATATCTTCCTCAGGATTTAGCAACTTATGTGCATTACCTTTAGAAGATCTAGCACAGTGTGCGTGTGTGCAATAAGTGAGCAGAGTGTATGCCCCCACATTAAAGTCATTGCTGACACTTAACATGAGCAATGGCTTTAACGAAAACATAAACAACTCTACTGATTACGTTTCCACGTCGAGATGCCCCCAGATGAAGACAAATCAAGGGAAATATCACAGAAACATATAGAGAACACGGAAGAGATCTACCTACCATGGGGTCAGTATGATCATAAGATTATATATATATATATATATATATATATATATATATATATATATATATATATATATATATATATATATATATATATATATATATATATATTATTGCAAATGAATTGACATCATTCCCCAAAGAAAGTAGAACTACAATCATAAAGGAGGAAAGATCACATAAGATATACGAAGAAGAATCCTTTCAGACCATGACATGGAGACCAAAAAGATTTAGTGTTACCATATCTCGAATCCAAGCAGATTACACAAGGAAACATTTACGAACAATAACACATTTACAACATAACATTGAACAACACATAGAAGAATAGAGATACATATAGAAGAATGGAACAACAGTTTCGATTCTTTCATCATCTTGCACCAACTAAGTAACAAGAATCATATAAAAGAACCTTAACAACATTTAGCAAACACATTACGGGAGAAGCACAGTACAGCAAGAAAACACACAACAAAGCTACCATGAAGGACAAGCCGATCAAGCGTGTCACCTACTCTCCCCATCTCGTTGTATATCATTTAGGGAAAGTGGGTAACACGCAAGAGGGATTATATCCAATGCAGTAGGAATGATAGCTAGTTCCAAAAAAGGATCCTCTTGGGAATCAAAGTGTTCGACACTAGGTGTAAGAGTTAATTGAGATGAAAGCATATGCGGCAAATCAATGTCAATGTCAATAGTCTCATATTCATCATTAAGATCGTTAGTATCATCAAGAGTATCTTCTTCATCTAAATTAATCAAAATAGGATCTAAGATACGAATAGAATCATCATAATCATGCATGTGAACATTATTATTAGGAACATCTTCTAATACATTATGTATAGTTTTATCCGAAGAAAGTAGAGATATTTTAGCTTTAGCATGAGCACGATGCTTTTTACAGCGTTCATTAGCAGATCGGTTACGTTTTGATTTGTTTGAAATAGGTTGAGAACTAGGAGGAACAATCATAGGATCCTTCACAGGTTCTTTAGGAAGATCAATAGGATTATTATCCATAGGAGAAACAATCATAGGATCTTTGATAGTTTGGTAGGAGGAACTTGGTTAACAGAACTCGAAGCCATAGTTAAAGGAGGTATCGAAGGTGTAGGTAAAAGACTGCGATTAAGATCAATGGAAGGTATGCTTAATTGAAGAATCTTACGATGCTTATAAGCTTGATATGATCAAAAAAGATTATCAGGTCGCAGAGGACATGAATTAGGTAATGAAGGCCAAAAGAAATCAAGAGGAGCACAATCTCTAGGCCTGGAAGGTTGATATAAACTATGGTTAATCATCTTCACTTCTTCATCATGAATAAACTTAATACACTTATGAATAAGTGAAGCAACAACATGCATGGTAGTCAACCAAGGCAATCCTAGCTTAACTTGAAATTTGATCAGAAGTAGGAACCACAACAAAGGTAGTACTCACAACTTTTCCACAAAGTTCAACTGGTAAAGTAATAGAACCAAATGATGGATAAAGAAAACCATTGCAAGTTTGAATCCACACATCTGATGTATCATAGAAGTTGCGTTGTAAACTTTTCATAAAAAGATTTTCTTTAATGATAACATTAACTAAGGAAGTAGAATCAATAAGACAACCACGAGTAGGTATCTGAGCAATCCTAGCAGCAATGTAAAGGGGGCCATCAGGAGCTTTAATAATCTCAGAGTCATCAAAGGTAATAAAAAGTTCCCGAGGTCTTTTATTCTTAAATTGTTGTCAAGGTTTAGGTTGAGTTTTCAATTTAGGTTTAGGTTTGGCGTTAAATTGAGCTTTAAGTTGAGTTTGAGGTTGAAGTTGAGATTGAGGTTGAGGTGGAGATGTAGAGTGACGAACATGCTCCACTTGATTAACAACATGATTAAGATCATCCATCTTTGAATCATATTCAATTTTCGTAGAAGATGGCTGAGCAATAGTATTAGTATCATGCGAAGGTAAAGGGTTTGTATAGATTTGAAGGTTTTGATTAGGAGGAGAAACAGATCGATTCCCACTACTATCCAGATTATCAACAAATGAAGCCTTAGCATCAATGAGATCTTGGACCTTATGTTTTAAAGAAAAATATTTCTCAGTATCATGACCATTCTAACGATGATATTGACAAAAAACATTCTGATCAAAAGATTTAGATGCCATTGTAATAGGTAAAATAGGTCGAATAGGAGGTAAAGTAATCATGTTAGCAACTAACAACCTATTCATAATAGTATGTAAAGATTCTGAAAGAGGTGTAAACGTATGATATAGTCAAAAAGCAGTAGATGCAGTAGTGGCATTGTGAGATGCAATAGCAACCTGATCATCGACTGCATTCGATTGTTTATTTATCTTGACATAGTTGTTGAACTTTTGAAACTTGTTTGGATTAGGAGCAGCATCACTCTTATCAACTGGAACAGGAGCCATTGGAGTGTTGCTCTCAAATTGACTCACTTGTAATTGATAATGATGAAGCGTTTCACAAATTTGTTGAAAAGAGGTAAATTCAGTAAGCAGAATCTTATCTCTAATATCCTTTTGCAAATTTGAAATAAACATACGTTGAATATCAATATCAAGAACAGGATAGGAAATCTGAGCATGCAAATGTTTAAATCTACCAATAAATTCAGTCAACTTTTCTTTAACACCTTGTTTACAATGCATTAAATTTGTCAAAGACACTTGCGGGCCAATATTGTTTTGAAATTGTTGAATAAAGACATTAGCAAGTTTGGGAAAGGAATCAATAGAATAAGGAGGCAAAGAATGTTAGGAATAAGGTGTCTCAACCTTGGATAATTCCTATTCTTATTATTTGTTTTGTAAAATGTATTTCTTGCAAATAATGTTGATGTGTCAGCATCTTGAATTGTGTGTAAGGAGATCATGGCTAAAACGGTTATGACGGATTCCTATGACATGTAAGAGCTATGTCAGGAAGATTCAATGACAGGTGAAGACATGTGGCAACTGATAAATTTGAGTGCTGTACACTCTTCCCCAATCGTGGGGTTCGAGGCATCGCCCTGAAATTTTTTTTGGGGTTCCTATTTTCTCAGAGAATGGTAAAACCCTAATACAGTTATCTTTAGGAGTAGCCCTAAAAAGTGAAGTGCATGATATAAGCTTTTTTAGGGTTGCGAAGAGAGATGATGCGAGTGTATTGTTGGAACGTTTTATGCTGCCATGATTTTTCTTCAAGGGTTTAGAAATCTTCTGAAAGAACTTGCATTGCAAGTGTATTGTAAGCTGTAATAGTTTTGATCAATACATTGTGCAGGTTTTGGAGTGCTGGGGTTTTTACCGAAAGGTTTCCCCAGGGTATATCATTGTGTCATTCTCTATTTTTCTGTATGTATGGTATGTGGTTGCAATATCTTTGTTAAAGTAGTTAACGAATCTGAAATTGTAAGGATTTAAAAGAATTTGCACAATACTCTCTTATCAGAGATTAGCGTAGGAAGCTGTTTCCGCACTTGAGTTTCCTTACAAAGAACAATACCATTGTAAGGCCTTGTCATGGAATGTTCAAGAAAATAGCTTGGCTAAAATCCTATGGTCATGAGCATAGTCACTACAAAGGATTTGGAATGTTTTAACATGATGGACATGATCTCTCTTTCCATTATAATTCTCAAGACGAGGCATATCGACTTGTTGAGGAATAGGAGTTCGAATAATATCCAAGGACAAAGGACTTCCCATGTCGCATGTAGGAATACTAAACTTGTTTTGAGATAAGGAAACAAGTTGTTGTTGTAAGGATGATACAGTTTGAGCCAAACTAATGATTGTTGAATCATTAGAGGAAATAGGAGTAGTAGTATGAGACACACTAGGTAATGTGTAAGGAGCTGCAGGGATAGAAGACACAACTGGAGGAACACTTGGAACTATAGTTGGAAGCGGATTGGAATAAGTAAAAGGAACATTATGATATAAAGGTTGTGATGTAGGAAGGGACACAAGAGGAACACTCATAGGAACAGAGGGAACCGTCACAGTTACCAAAGGAGTATAGATAGGAATACTAGGTAAAGGATTAGAAGGAGGTTCAACACTAGTGATACGAGGAATAAACCCTAAATCTTGAGCTTCTTGAGCTAAAGGTTTAACATTGAATGCACAAAGTGAGTAATACCACACAAGAGATTAACACCTTGATCACTATCACGAAGAAGTTTCTTAAGGGCCTCTATAGCTTGAATAGAATCTTGATTATGGTTTTCTTGGAGGAGCCAATTACCCATTTTATCAAGTTCGGTGGAAAGTTTTTCAATTTGTTCGGGAGGAACTCTTAGAGCATCATCCTCATCATGAGATGAGTGAGAAAAGTTTTCCTCCATAGGAGGATTAGAATTGTGAAGAAGCAAGTTATCATCAGGGTTCCTAAGGAAAGGAGAAGAAGATTCAGGATCAAAGGCACCCATGAGTCTACGACTTCGCCTAACTGGAATATTATAAGTAGGACTAGTGGTAGTAAAGTTCATAAACCAATATAATGCAAATGAACTAAACTAAGACCACATAAAATATGAATATTAAATCTAGTTAGCATACAAGATCTACCACCAAGGAAAAATCTAATACTAACAAGACAATATAAATAGGAATCTAACACAACAGGGCATCCAATTCCAAAAAGAAAGAGAGTAAGTATATCGGGTTCACCAAAATATATAGGGTTAAAATGGATTCAACCCTATTTAAAATATTTAGGGGGGAAAAGGGATTTATTCTCAAACCCAAATTCCCACCAAGGAGATCCAATTTGATCAACCTAAGAGGCTAATGCAGAATTAGATCAATTTGATGGAAAATATGGAAGAAAGAACAAATCTAATGTTTCCCCTAGGTAGAATGTATTATGTTTGATATTGAAATAATTGAAGTGCATGTACTAACTTTGAATTAGGGCAAATCTAGAAAATACTGAATTCAGGAATCTGTATGAACTTTCTGAAGATTCTGTCACTTGTTCTAGACTGGAAATGTTGAGGCGGACAAAACCCAGATATCTTTTCTCCAAATTCACATAGGTCGACTTTGACCTTTTAAAAGGTCAAAGACCACATTTTTATTCTGAAGTCCGATTCCGATTCTGTTCACAGATCCTGAAAGATTGCCGAAAAGGGTATCTGAATTCACTCTCAGATCCAAGATTTCGCACCTGTACCTACAAAAAAAGGGGGTTTTTGGTTGTATGGGGGGTTTGCCTTAGTCAAACCCCAATTTAGGAATTAACCTTGAAATTGAATTGAAATGTATAGTGCATAAACAAAGTAATTGAAACAAATCACCTTGCTTATGTTGAAGTCCTTGAAGAGGATTCAAATCCTCAAATCCACAAGTAGGAATGCTTCAATGGATGACAAGATGTCTCTAATCAATGGTATTTTGATCTTCAACACCAATCTTGATTTGATCTTTGCATATGAAAAGACTTGAATGGATGGAGAATGATGGATCTTCAAGGGGGCTCCAAAGAGATTGAATCCTTCAATAGCTAACAATGGATCTCCTTGAGGATGAATGCTTGAACACTTGAATGCCTGAACACTTGGATGCTTGAATGCTTGATGGCTTGAACACTTGGATGCTTGAACATGAAAACTTGAGATGTGATGTGAAAATGAGAGAGTAAGGCCTCCTTTTATAGTGATCTAGGGCACACTTCTCTAGATGGGCCACCTTGGAGAATTAAATCCCAATTAGGTCCTCACCTTCAAAAAATATACCTTGATTAAATACAATTAAAGGATTTACCATTTCGGAGCCCGAAACAACCAACCCGGATTCGGAGAAATAATTATCCTGAAAGCCAAACTACCGACAAATGAAAATTTGAAATCCTAGCGGGAAGAGGTCAGGGTCGAGGTCGACCCTGACCTAGTCAAGGTCGAGGTTGACATTGACCTCAGACCCTAACTATGCCAAAATTTGGAGCAGAGGTTCCAGGTGATGCCAGAGATGCAGGATTTGATGTCAGAACAGGACCCAGTGTCCGAAACAGACAAAAAATCCCCTGATTGATATGATGAAGGACTAGGAGGTCTCATTTCTGAACCCTACCTAGAAAATAGAGCCATGGAATAGGGAAAATCAGGAAAAGTCCTTAGGATCTTAACCCCAATTTCACCTAGAATGAAGGAATCAAGTGCAGAGAAAAAGTGGAAAGCAGGGAGAAAGCCAAATACATACAAAGATCCGATCAAGGCGCTTAACATGACCCCAAACCACCTACTCGAAGGGCTAAACGCTTTTCACATGGAAGAGCTTCCATTTTAAGACGATACAAATATTAAATTAGAAAATAATATTCTTTAACTTTTTTTGAAATCAACAAAACCCAACTATTATTCTCACTAGAATAAAAAAAAATTTAGTTAATGCACATCAATATTTCTAAACCCGCTAAATCTCTTATAAATGTAAGTGATAGTGCATAATATATATGCTTTTTTGTATCATTCTATTCTAAATTGTCTAAACATAATTGAATTTGATAACATTGTAAAATATATCTATGAATTTTGAATAAATGATGTCTTTGAATATTATATCTTTGTGATGTTGCTATCAGGATTCAATTGTGTGATTTTTAAGTCAAATTCATTGACTCATGTTTCATGAGTAGAGGTTCACAAGAACCCATTTGTCATTTAAATTAATGAAACATTGAGCACTTATTGCATCTAGATAATTCTCAATAGAATAAAATATTTTTAGTTAATGGACATCAATATTTTTAAATCCACTAAATCTCTTGTAAATGTAAGTGCTAGTGTGTACTTGTAGTATACGTGTTTTTTGTATCATTCTATTTTAGATTGTCTAGACATAATTGAATTTGATAACATTTTAAAATATCTCTATGAATTGTGAATAAATGATATCTTTAAATATTATATCTTTGTGATGTTGTCATCAAAATTCAATTGTGTAGTTTTTGAGTCAAATTCATTGACTCATGTTTCGTGAGTAGTGGTTCACAAGAACCCATTTCTCATGAGAATGAATGCAACAGTGAGCAATTATTGCATCTAGGTAATGCCCATAAAGATAAATATATTTATTCCAAAAGAATATCTTCTATTAGAAGATAATGTTCTTCAGAACTCTCTTTTTGATAAATAAAACCCAAATATTCTTCTCAATAGAATAAAACATTTTTAATTAATACACATCGAGATGTGTTAACCAACTAAATCTCCTATAAATGTAAGTGTTAGTGTGTAGTGTCCGTATTTCGAAGATCTAGCTTCCACATGGCAGCCAAAAACAATGGCATACCGCTAAATAAAAATATTCTGTCCGTTTATTGTCGTGAATAGTTCTGTCTTCAAAATTTGCTTCCATACGGTCTCTAACCCAGGCTTTTCAAAGGCAAATGTGAAACGAAGAACAAAAAAATTAACCTGCAATTCTGGTACGGTCGAAGATGTCGAATGAGTCCTCTCCTCCATCACAGCTGAAAACGAAAGATAAGAACAGATGAAAACGAACGATAAGGACAGATGCAAAAACTGTTTACATTACCCATCAACACAGGGTTTTGACATCAGACGGCAGAGATTGTTTCATGCCCATTACAATAAACAAAGACCAATACGACAATTTTCAAGGAAGATTCAGCTGGAAATGGAAATTTAACCCCGAATTTGAAAATGGTGGGCTAACCGGGCATCGTAAGTAATTAAGAGCTGTTTAAACTAACACAGAAATTAGTTACTTACAGGCTCGAGAGCTTTAAGAACTCTCGGAATCGTCGATCCATAAGTCAGATATTGGGATTTGCAGAGCCCGTGCTATGCCCCTGGACTCCATTTTTATCACTCTCTGAACTGCCTGTTCGTAAGAAAGCGAACCATCATCTGTAAGCCTACCGTATACAACAACCTTACCAAGCAGACTCCCAAGTCTTGTGCGTCCCTCTCTTGAATTTTTGTACAGGTTTTTCACATACTGCGCTCTCCTTGTTGCCCTTTCCTCCTCTGAAATCTTCAGGTCAGGCAAAACCCTCGCAATTACATCCTCGTAGCGTTGCTTTGTAGCCTTGCAAATACCAGAGCAAGTACTTCTCTGCGGAACATCCAACAGCCGGTAGCACCCACAAATCACACAAATATTCCCCAGAAAAGCCAGGTACCTGATCAAGTGCCCCACAAGACCTTCCACAACATTCTTATTACTTACTTCGCCCTCATTTCGCCTCAGGGCAGACCTGATGTACTCTCTCACCGTTTCAGGCAGCAGGTAACCCAATCCCAACGAGGTTCTGGTTTCGAGTCCCTGCTGAGAACACTCCACCTTCACAAACTCCGTCAAAAACACCCGCACAGTGACCGCACGGTCGTTGGCCACACCAATTCGCAGAAGCACGTCATCTGCATCTAAAAACTCGGGGATCGCAACCTCAAACTGGAAATTGGGATTGGGTTCGTCAAAGATTCGAACGCTGCACCACTGGACAACATTTCCATTCTCCGCGGCCTTTGCTTGAAACTCCCTCATCCCGCATTTCCAACTATCCCGCGGAAAAAAACCGGTGGCCCAGAGCTCATCTGCAACCGTCCATTTGTCAATCCACCATCCCGATCTCTTGGAGCTCTCGCTCTGCTGCCCGCCTACAGAAACAGGGGACTTGACTTGGTCAACGAGAATCGCCGCCGCTGCTTGTGCTGCCTCTGGAAGCGCCTCTTTCGCAGACTCACAAGCCGTTGCCGTGATCACGGCGTCCACAACAATCCACCAACGCTCATCTTTTCCGGCGAGGGAAAACAAACGGGAAAAGGCGTGCAATTTATCCAGCGCTTCGTCTGCCCTGCGCACAGACTTCATCGACGCCTTATACCCTGCAAGCAGAAGCTCAAATTTTGCAGGCAAATTGGGCGGCGCAGCTTCTGATAAAAACAGTGGGGTTTCCGATCGTTTGACATCCATGATATTGAAGGAAAATTCGCTAGGGTTTTGCAACGCTAGGGCTTGAATCGACCACAGCAGGCGTTTCATTCCCAATTCCATGTGTCGTGGTTTACGAATGAATTCCATGTTGCAGTCGGCATAGCGAGAGCATTTCCAGCTAACGATTTCAGTTTGCAGATTCAATTCATAGTCATCCAGCGCCATTTCAAATATTAAAGATTTTTGCTCAGAAATTCTTCAATCCTAAAACCCCACTGCTCTACTTTAGCAGTTGTTTTGTTTTGCCCACAGGAAAGATAATGTTAAGGAAAGGAACTTACCTCGACAAGTACCAATTTAACCAGGTAAATGAGAGGGCCCACCACATTTGATCATGGTTGTACTTTCTCACACAAGTGGCTGTCTTCGACCCCATGACTGGGTTATTGGAGAATAAAGTAAAAAGTAGCGAATACAATCCACCATTGGTCCATTTGCCTTGTCTAGGCTAACCAAGCTCTTTCTTCGAGGTTGTGAAATGAACGCCCAAACAAGAATATTGGCTTTGGTCGGGAATATTAATGAGGAAAATTCGATTCAGATGGCATTCTAATACTTCATTTATAAATTTATGTTCTGTTTTTTAAGTTTTGTAGTTATCGTAAGGAATAAATGTTCTGACTTTGGTGGTAGTGAAATGAACTCCCAAAAAAGAATATTGGCTTTGGTGGGGAATATTTTTGAGGAAAATTAGATTGAGTTGGCTTCTTAGAAAGTTCAATGCTTAATTTATAAATTTATGTTGTTTTTTGTTTTTGTTTTTTTAAAGTTATTTTAAGGAATAAATGTTACAATTTATGCATGTATTTATTTTTATTGCAATATAGTTATTGAATGTCTGAATTTGTCCATTCAAGTTCTCAAGATCATGTATTTGAGTCTTTTCATTTCAAAATTCAAATTCAAATTTTAGCTTGCTATCTTTTTACTTTCCCATCTTTAATTGACTAATTACACTCATTTTTAAAATTTAATATTATGTACTAAAATTTAAGAGAATTAATTAGCTTTCATCTCACATATCTAAATTTAGAAGTTGTCTCCTTATGAGATATTAAACAACTCATCTTCAAGTGACATAACGACATCTTCATGTGACATAACAAAATTTCTAAAGTGTTTCTCCGTATCAACAATGATCATTTATGAGAAAGAAACAAAGTAACAAAAAATCATTCAATTCAATAGTAGAGGATAATAATATTTGTATGTGGGCTTGAGATTTATTTTAATTTAACACCAAGGATTAGCTTTATGTTCTATATGGATTATTAGATCCATCGAAGGGCATGTTCAACATGTTAAAGTATGTTATATGTGTTAGGCTTGTAAGGATTTTGGGTTTAACAATTTTCTTATTTTAAAGGAGCCTATTCAAATATAGGTCATTATTGTTATTATAAGCATATGAAAATATTTAAACATATATCAAATAATATTGATTCAAGTCCCCTAATATGCTCTATCAAATTAGGGTAAAATTTTTCAAACCTTTACAAAAGAAATTCAAATGGTATCCAGGCATGCCACTTGACACCTATGTAAGAGTTATAGTTGGATGTATGGTGTCTTGATTGAACAATAGACGAATTCTTCAGTAGTCTCCAAGTTGTTGGTAACCTAGATTTTAGACTATTTGGTTGTATTCTTGAATGAAAGTTTTCTAATTTTTTTTAGTTTATTCAATTCTCAGTGGTACCAAATTGATTAACTTGGGAGTTAGCAACCGTCATTACCAATTTTGCAGAAAAGAGGATACTCTCAATAACCCTTTTCTAGACTTATCCTAGACCTTAGGAAGTTTAAAATTAGATTCATGGTGTTTTAAGCCTTTTAGACCAAATCCTTTCTCATGACATATGGTTTTCTTACGATATATTCTTAGAATTCTTATTGAATTCAGCCATATTTGATGTGATTTCTTATTGAATTCACCCATATTTGATATGATTTCATGGTAAAAGTTTTCTTAAGCATTTGGAAAGAGAAAAATCCTACTATATTAATTAGCTATGTTCTTGGCATTCGCCTCTTGATTTTTACGAAGGCTATTACTATTCAAGTGAAGCAAAAAAAGGTGTTGTTGAGTTGACACATCTATAAATTCTTTTACATCATTAGAGTTTAAGAATGACCATGTATAGTTGTCACTGTTACTCTACTCTCATGGACGTTGAGGTGGGTGCAATAAAATTACTTTGGAGTTCATTACACTCAATTGTATACTTCTCAACACCTTTAAGAAAATTTAGGGATTAGTTTGTTCATTGATCTTAGCTATCGTACTTGCCTTTAGCCTCTTCTTAGTTTCATCATGATTGGGCTTGTAGAGTGCCATACTATAGGAATCATTCCACCTACTCATGGTACTCAACCACTTGCAGAGGAAGAAATGAGAAAGGCATGATTGTTGGTTGGTAGCTCATTTTTTATGGTCAAAACTTGTCAATGTATGAAAAAATCTGGATTATTATGACCCTCTTCCATGCTTAGTGGTATAAGTTATTAATTTGAACTTGATCACATTTGAATATTGAGATGTGACTTTTTCTACCCATATTTTTGGTGAAAACATATAACATTTTTGTAAATAAATTATATAAAACTCTTATTCATTAAAACATAATAATACATTTCATCAAGAAAGACAAAATGTTGTAGCTTGTTGAACTGAACTGTCAAGGAAAAAGGGAAACATAACTTAGAGGTAGAAATCTAATCTCACTTTAATAATGTAAATAATTTATTAGGTGTAAGGTTCAATAGAAGACTAAGCTTGTTTTTATATAGTCCTAAATTCTATACAAAAATAGTATACAATTTTTAAAGCAACAACTATATTCTTTTTCATTTTTTAAATTATTTTTCTTCTTTTTGATATTAAATAAAGCAAATTTACAAACCATATAAGCTACTAATAGAATACAGCTAAGAATAACAAAATTCATATTACAAAATTGAAACACATAATATGAAAATAATGTTCATAAACTGAACCAGATTTAAGCGAAAACATTTTACAGAAATGAAGATTGCGAAGTTTTTGAAAGCTGTACAATGAAGTTAGATTCCTCTTATTTCTTGAAATTGCTTTTCGGTTGTGGAACAGAAGGGATAAGTCATATTGATCATGGACCAGTTACCTCAAAGCCTTAAAAGGATTAACAGTAAACGTAAACTTACATAAGCATACAAAAACGTAAACTTTCAATTTAATTACAATTGTATGCATATATAACAATGACCATGGGGAACCAATAATTCATATTTATTGTGCTTGTAACGATGACATCCAAGTAATAATAAATGCATTTAGTGAGGATTTTTATTAAACAATTTTGAAACACGTTTAGGTACCAACTTTCAAACCGTAGAATAGAGGCATATGGAGCCCACTCTGTATAAAAATTAGTCGATATGTGTGGAGCTTTGTATATTGATAATGGACTATCGCCAGATACTTTATGTAATCTTGGGATGTCTGTTTCAACATCAAATGTGTTTTGTTAGCATTAGGAACACAAATTTTTTCATTGCCACGTAGCGATTCTTTCAACCAACAAGTACCGTAGTGCTATCGTCTGGACGTTTAAACTTCCCAACATTGCCCAAATCCTCAACTTTATAATCAGGCGTTTGTTTCATCTGCATTTTCTAATTATTGTTATCGTACAACCATGAACTACAAGATCATCATTATACACCTTCTGATAAATTACAAAACTAGATGTATTGCTTATGCAATGGCCGGAAGGAATTTTGTTGATCTTCTCTACAAATTTCTTGATTTACCCACGGGTTCGATCCCAAAACTGCTATCTGCGGGAAAATCCGTTATGGAACTTAATTCGTCACAGAGGTTCAACGACTAATTGTGAGGAGGCATCAGATACTGAGAGCTCCACATTTTAATAATCTTATGAGTAAATCAAGTCTTACATCCATGGAACACTTGAAAACAATTAAATAGTAGACCATGCTATTGTATAGGCCATGTCTCTTGTTTATTGTTAGATTTGTGTTCACTGAACAAGGAAGGGGACTAACTAATGTTTTTGAACTATTTATTACTCGATGATTTTTACTCACACTATTACCAAAGTGCAGGGCAGATTGTCAGAAAATGCAGGGCAGATTGTCAGGAAATACAATTACATGTTGAACGCAATACTTCCAAGCACAAGATGGCGGGATTTCAACAGTCCACGTGCCTTGGCTAAACTTCCACATTTTACAAGCACAAGATGGCAGGATTTCAACAGTCCAAATGCCTTCGGTTCTCACACACTATTATACACTAGATTCAAATGAGCCATTAATGTTGAAAGCATTTGTAGGGTTACACAGAGGTGGATAATTTATTCTCGTTCAGATTTCAATATGTATTGACAATTTTTACACATTTTGAAACATGGTTGCCATTGAGATGAATCTATGAAGAAGCCGTAGGTGGGTTTCCTCACAGAATTAATGTTTTTCATCATGTTAAGGCTTCTAAAGCTATTGAGACAATGCAACAACAAATCTAACAAAACATAGATTTTTCATTTCTGGATTTTGACACCCAAACAATTTTAAAGCATTGTTATGTCTACAAGTTGTTTTAGGGTATCAAACATGAATATTTTGATTGTAGAGAGACATGCTTTGTAATAGTGTATGCAAGGGTACAATACTATAAATATTCTATAATAAATATCTCCATGGTTGTATTCTTCAATCCAAGGGACTATTCTTACTCTAGTTATGTATTTCATTTTGCTAAATATGTATTGAGGGTTTGGTGTATGTGTGAGAAAACTGAATTTCTTGCAAATGTTTTATACCATTATTTCCATTCATATGGGTAATTGTAGTTTCATTCATAGATGATTAAGTGTGTTTACTGTCAAAATGTAACCTCATTCTTCCATATGCATGTAAACCTAGTTTTGTTGATGCTATGTTAAGTGTATTTCCTTCATCTTTTTTATTATGACTCTTACCAATTGAAGTAGGCATCAATATTTATTTGTTCAAGATCAAAAAAATCATTTGTCACAATTTTGGATGTGATTAAGGAAGATTAGTGTTAGGGTTAATGAATTGGGTGAAACGAATTACCCTATTTTGTGCAGGAAAGGCCGGTAGATGTTGAAAATTGTTAATAAAACATGAAGTATGATTGATATTTTGAATGAAGATAAAATGTAAAAAGTTTTTCACATAACACAACAGTTAATGAAAATAAATACTATGCTATTTATTGTTAAAAGACATGATGCCCTATTTCATGAACAGTGAAAATTTCATGTTCTTTATTGCTAGTATTGTGAAATGCCATTTTGAGATTTTGATCACATTTTCTGAATCTCTGGATTAATGGTGATATTTTTGTTGTATACAACTAGGGACATACGTTTATCATGGTCATTACGGGCTACAGCGGTCGGCCAGTTTGTATGGATCTTTAATAGTCAATTCAGTCGGAAAAGAGCATTTCACATACAATGGTGAGTTGAACATTGTTTTAAATGACCGGTGGCACACAAGCACCTATGAGCAGGTCGTAGGCCTCTCCTCTATTCCTTTTGTCTGGGTCAGAGAGCCTCAGGTATACATTTTCTCCATGATCTTCTTCAATGGCCGTCTCCTTCAATTTATGCTTTCCGTTGTTTGACAGACAAAATAGATTAATGTCATAAATTTAAACTTTCTGGTGATTGACAGAAAGAACAGATCAATGCCATAAATTTATACACTCTGTTGATTGATAGAGAAGATCTATTTTGTGTATTTACAGACGCTGTTAATAGAGGGAAGACAGTAGCAACACCTGCAATGCCACTCACACACAATGTGTGCCTCACATTCTTTCAATCAAGAGAGGCAAGACATACCGTCTATGCATTGCGAGCGTAGCTTCATTATCCACCCTCAATTTTCTCATTTAGGTAAATGACAATAATTTTTTAGCGGTTTTGTTATGATTTTTGACCGTATACTGACTGCACATTGCTTGGAGCATAAGTTACAAACTGCACATTGCCTGGAGTGGAAGTTATAGACTGCACACTGCCCGGAGCGGAAGAGATGAATGTAAGAATTGATGAAAAAAAAATCTATTAAGCCCAAGAAACCTGCATGCAAAAACCTGTCAGAAGGAAGAAATCTATAGAAAACAAACAAGGGTTTTGCTCTGACAATATGAAATTTTTTTATCAGCCAAAATAATGAATGCAAATATACAATAGATCAATCCTTATAGAAGGAGATCAAAAAACCGAATGGGAAACCCTAAAAGGTAAATAGGCATTTAAGAATTAGATTTAATTATTAAATGACTAATGCAAGTGCATAAAAAGAAATCTTAAGAGGTAGTAAAGTTAATTTAATCAATGTAATTAAATTAATTCTTTACTCTAACACCCCCCCTTAAGATGAGCAACAATGCAGCTACAAACAATGCAAGAAAGAAACAAAGGAACTACAATGCTGAATGCAAATTTGGGTCCTGGCAACATGGCTTGATGAGGTAGCCAATCACAATCAAATCTCTATGAAATAGAAAAATAGGGAAAACCACATGGGAAAAACCCTCCTCCAAAAAGAGATAGAAATATGTAGAAAGAAGAAAAAAAAGAAGAAAGGAAGGTAGGTAGGCCTCAATGAGACCCCCCAAGGAAAACTTCCTTCACCCCAAGCATAGAACGCAGTTGAAGATATCGCGGGGATGCAAAAGGCTTAGTGAATATGTCAGCAACCTGCTCCAAAGTGGGAACATACTCCAAGCTAAGAGAACCATCATGAATCAACTGCCTGATGAAATGCATATGGATCTCAATGTGCTTGGTCCACTGATGCTCAACTGGGTTGCAAGAAATATGAATGGCACTCTGATTGTCACACCAAAGAAGAGTGGGACTATCAGGAGGAAACCCAAACTCTGTCATCAATTGTCGAAGCCATAAAACCTCCTGACTAGCTAGCACAACTGCTTGATACTCTACCTCTATAGATGATAATGCAACAACAGTCTGCTTCTTACAAGACCATGTGAGAGGACCAGAACCAAGATAAAAAACAAAGCCAAAAGTAGACTTCCGACCATCTATATCACCACCCCAATCAGCATCTATAAAACCAACAATGTGAGGATCTCCTGATGTATAGTGAATGCCATATGTAGTGCCCCAAATGTACCTCAAAATACATTTGGCAGCTTGCCAATGACTCTCATGAGGATCATGGGAGAATCTAGAGACAATGCCAACCGCAAAGGAAATGTCAGGACAAGTGTGTGTCTGGTACAACAAACTACCCACAAGTGTCCTGTATAAGGTGGAGTCCACTAAAGAAGTAGAGCAAGTGGTAGACAAGATAACACTTGACTGAAAAGGTGTGGGAGCAGGCTTGCAATCAAGCATGCCGAATCTCTGAAGCATGTCAAGAGCATACTTGTGATGGTGTATGGAAATTCCATTTGAAGACTGAATAACCTATAGGCCCAAAAAATAGTGCAAAAGTCCAAGATCTGCCATCTCAAACTGCGCCATCAATGCTCTCTGAACAGTCTGAATCATGGAAGATGAGCTACCTGTGATGATAAGATCAACAAAATACAACAAAAGTATCAAAAGATCAGCCCCATGACGTTGAATGTACATCGTAGGATCAGAATGACAACAGGTGAAGTGTGAGGCTAGCAAGAAAGAGTCCATCTTCTCATACCAAGCCTGAGGGGCTTGTTTGAGACTATATAATGACCTCTGAAGTCTACACACAAGAGAAGAGTCCTGCACAAAACCTTGAGGTTGTTCCATATAGATCTCCTCATGTAGATCCCCATGCAAGAACACACTCTTCACATCCATCTAATACATTGTCCAACCCTGTGAAGTTGCAAGAGAAAGTACCAAGCAAATAGAATTCATCTTGGCAACAAGAGAAAAGGTCTCAGAGTAATCAATACCCTCCACCTGTGAAAATACCTTCATAACAAGATGTGCCTTATACCGATCAATATAGCCATCTGTGGCATACTTGGTATGATACACCCACTTGCACCGAACCAGCTTTCTTCCTTTCGAAAGAGTACAAAGATCCCAAGTGTGATTCTTCATCAAAGAAGAGTACTCCTCATCCATAGCCCTATCCCACTCAAGATGTCCTCTCACCTCTGAAAACTTCTGAGGATCATCTGAAATAGCATGACTCAAAAGACCAGTACCAGATCGCTGAGCATGAGTATGACGGGTATCTGAAGGATCTCCTGCCAAAGAACCAGAAGCACTGCCTGTAGCTCGAGCCCATTTAGGCACTTGCAGAATATTTGGTGGAGGAGGGGAAGGTGGATCATCATCTAAATCATCCACAGAGGATATAGAATCTTGAAGAGGAGAAGAAGTACTAGGTAGTGAGGGAGAAGCTGGTGATGGAGGCTCCATCTGAGGATAGTGCTCATCAAATTGGACATCTCACCGAAACAAGACCTCTTTGGAATTAGGATCAAATAACCTATATGCCTTCATATCCTCATAGTAGCCAACAAATATCAGTGGTCGACTCTTCCTCTCCATGGATTTCCTCTAAGCATCTGGAATAAATGCCCAAGCCTCACAACCAAACACTCAAAATGTAGAAACATCAGGCTTGACATGGGACCAAGCCTCCTTAGGAGTCAAATGTCATAATGCCTTATGAGGCATCTGATTCTGAATGTAGTTGACACAATTCACTGCCTCTGCCTAAAAAGAAGTTTGCATATCTCGAGACTATATCATACTGTTATACACTAAGTTTGCACCCTTGTTTCAAGCTCTCTTGGTCTTGATAACTTAGTATAACATGGGAATCATCTCTAGGTTGTGGGACCTTTGCTAACTGAGATGAGACCTCTAGGTTCTAGGCTGGTTCCTCTTGGATAATCACCTTAATTTGCTTCTTCACATGAAAAGTAAATCTTTTGAGGGAAAGGGATTGAAGGAATGCATGAAAGGGAAATAACTGAAAGCAAACTACCTACTAGGTGATGCACCAAAATTAGGGTTTGGATCTTAGTATAAAGGAATGGAATCAATGAAAGGCTTAGGTCTAGTAGGTCACAACTTACTGAATAGGCTTGCACAAGTGTTTCATAGGAGGGCCTGAACATAAGACACAACTTATGACCTACAAGCAGACATTCACTTCTGCAACTTGGTGTAGGATTGAGACAAGACTGTTAGGGGGCTGAAGTATACCCACAAAACATCAAATCAGATCAAACACAATAACACACAATTATAGAAATTAAGAGGGATCATGAACCCTAAGATATCACTGAAAACATCATATACTTTAATCCAATAAGAGATAATCCAAACAAGGAAGCATAGGGACATGAATAATTGTCACAAAATACCTCTGCAATGTCTATATTATTAATGAAAGATTTACAACTGTATAAGCCAGAGGGTAGGAATGATACCACAGACGACCCTTAAGAAAAGTGAAATTCTTTTACAATTGTCCAACTCTGAGCTTCTAAAAGCTCCAAAACAATATATACATACTCAACTGCATGCAGGCAGGAGTCAAAACTAACCTAACTAGGGTTACAAGATTTATAATACAATAATCAAAACCTAAAGGTACACTGATGACCCATCATAAAAGCTTTGAGAACACCGGTAATCAGATCAAATTCTTTCTTTGCATGTTGATCTTGTACTAAGCCCTCTTACAGACACAACAACCTCAATCCATCCACCCACCTGCAACTGCACTAAGCCATGAAGGCTCACAAATCTGATCCTGAAGATATTTGGGTTTAAAAAGATTAACCCTGCAAAAGGTGGTGCCCAGCTGATTAAAGCTTCAACACGACATGGTACCCTATAAAATCTATGATGCTGATGATCAGATCATCTATCATCATCTTTCCAACCATCCCTGTCCTGAAGAAATAAATTCCAGGTACTCAAAATGTCGTGCATGGCCACAGAATGCAAGCTTTAGCAAAACCTTTGCAGAGATATTCAAATTTGAATATTAATGGCTAGCAAAAATATTTTTAAAACATAGCCATCGATGCGAAACCCTCCCCGACAGATGAACGACCATGATCATGCTGAGAAAACAACTTAAAAAAACAACTTTCTGACAGGTCAAAAACACCGTGGAAGTCAATGGCCAATGAGAAGCGAGAAAATTTACATGTCAGCGTATTTGGACCCACCTCGAGCCCTTCCTCCTTTAAGTCATTTGGCGACCATGCAACCGAAGACTTCCTTTTAATTCGCGGAATCCTTTTCATAACCCTGGTTTGGTTAAGCGATTCAGCGAACACAACTTTTCACTGAATCGCTGAGTCTCTTATCTTACCCTGGTTAAATCAAGTGAATGCAAGAAATCTCTTTATTCGCTAATTCGTAGAAAGTCTTTCAAACCTTGGGCCTATTTATGCCACTTGGAATTCTCTTATTCATTCTCAACTACTCTGTCAGCAGACCCTCGACCTCCTTCTGACATCGGACCCACTGCAAACAAGATTCTGATCCAATGGTGGGCGTAAGATCGTATGGCTAAAGAATATTCTTTTTGAGCATGTGCTAGCCATTGATCCTATTAAGCTGTGACCCCACTGACACATTAATCCACCTATAAGTCCTCGTCAGCACACGACAACCAATCACATTTGAGCACATCAACACACCTGGCAACACGGTCCCACAGTCTGCTCCTTTACTTTGGCCAATGAAATGACGACATGTCACCTTGACCTGGCACTAGACCCACTGACAAGTCTGAACACTTGGCAAATCTAACGGCTAGCATAAGATTACATGTGTCAGAGAAGGGCTATGCAAAGATATGCCAGCCATTGATCTTCATCCTTCTGACATCCCTGCAAAGACTTTGACATGGCCCCACTGACACATTCTAGTCATCACTATGTGGACCAATCAGAATCGAGCACATCAACAAATGAGGTAGATCATGCACCAACCATCGAATTAAAAGTTATACCACTCTCTAGGCCCGCTCCAATGAACTAAACAAGTCATCACCAACCGACCAATAGGAAGCCTCCACATAGGACAATGTGGCAGTGGACCCACTGAGCAATTGAAGCATTGCACACCTGGAAGATCCTATGGTTGTCGTAAGATCGCAAGCCTCTGACATACCCTTCTTGAACTTACGACGACCATCGATCTTGATAGCTGGGACCCCACTCCAACACATTAATCACTGCCTGCAGAACTAACCCCACTTTGACCTGGCAATTCAGTGACCGAAGGCTTTCTCTTGTTCGCTAAATACTTCAATGAACCACAATTAAACTTAGAGAATACATGAACAAACGTCTTCACTGAATCGCTGAACCAAAAGCTTAACCCCGAGTAATATTGAGTGATTTCCCGACTGAAGAAAACTGACTGTTCGCTGAATCGCAAGATACTTAGACCTAACCGCCAAACACTTAGCGATTAAGAGAAACAATGTAATCGCTAAATCGTTGAATAAAAGGGGTAACCACCGGAGAACTTAGAGAACTGGCGACCGAAAGGAAATATTATGCACATGGGTATTGAGGAAACTTAAGTTGCCGAGATAAAGTAACTTCAAAATAGAAATTGGCTTAGGGTTTGCAGGGTTTTTTGGCATATAACTGCTAGTTTATGAATTTTTTGACTGCAGACTATGGAATCAGGAAATTTGCAGAGGCCAGGAAACAAAACATGAGGCCATGAAAATTTTAGGGATGGTCGGCAAGGCAAAAACAGAGACTTTGGAATAGATTTTGGTCAAATTTGAATGCATAGGAAAATTTGGGTAACATTTTGGCGATTTCTACTGGATGTCAGCCTACTAGACATGGAAAACCAGTGGCCTTGACATATTCATTGGGCATGGGGTCATACTGGAACACAAAACTTCAACAGAGAGACAAAATTGAATAGAGGGACAAAACTAAACTAGGAGGATGAACCTGTGCACATGCACTTCTTGAAAAGTAGGAAACCAACCTAGAAAATAGGGAAAGGAAACAAAACATACCTAACCTAAACTAACCAGTACAGAAACTTGGTCAAACAAAACCATTCACTAGTTGTGAAAAATAACTTCCCATCCTTCTCAGCCTACAATAATCCACATGTCTCTGGAAAGCTATTAAAAGATAAATATAGGAGATATGTAGAATCACCTGCTTGACAAGGATTTGACTAATATGGATTTTATTTACCTGGTCAAACTGATTGTAGGCATCACCATTCTGAGGATGAACGACAAGCAGTAATAGGGCTTTACTTACTTGGTCACTTGGGACAACAAGCGGATTTGGTTCATTCTCAGCCTCAGCCTCTGGTGGAATATCATATTGGGATGCTGACATAATTTGTACTCCTTTGATAACCTTCATCCTGGCCAAATAGCTGATAGGGAAACCATGAGAGATGTTGGACCTGGAGCTCTCCTTGACAAACTCAGGCTCCTGAGAGATTACTTTAGTCTGATTGATCTCCTCCTTATGCTGATTGGGAATAACCTCCTCTTGCAACTTGTAGGTGTTCTCTGAAAGTGTGGGCTTATGATCAAGATGTAGACAAAAATGTTCCATCTTGTCCCAAAATTGATCTTCTTCTTCCTCGAGTTGTTCACATCTCTCAATCTACATCTGATAGCTTCTTTTATATGTTTCAGTTGTAGAAGCCAAGAATCTTATATTTTTCTTGAGATCTTGTAGCTCTTTCTCATGAAACTTCTCATGAGCTCTCAACTCAGACTTTTCTTTCTCAATTTGAAATTCATTGCCTCTATCAAACATGGCCTCCATCAAAATATTTTGGTCTTGAACCACCTTTTCACAATTATTCTTATGAACCTCTAATTCTTCATAAGCATCCCTCTGAGCTGCTAATGTTCTTTGAAAATCTTCCTCTTTTTTAGCTATAGCAGCACTAACCTTAATCAAATTTTCTTTGTAAACTTTGTTTAGCATTGCTAGATTACAAGGGTTGCTTGACTTTTTTGTTGTCTTGCAATGATCTCTTCACACTACTTCCATCTAGCATCGAACTACTCCTTTGCTTGTGTCCGCATATTCCTTTTCTGTGTTTCCAACACCTCTTCATAGTGTCTCTTTTGTGCTTCCAACCCTTTAGTGAGCTTAGCCTCATTTCTCTTGTATTGCTCTGCTAGATAGCTCCTATAACCTTGATCCAGCTGAGCCAAGGCTTGTTGTTGTTCGGTCTGAACATGATAAGCATGTTCTTTTATGGAAAACATTTCCTCTTGAGGTTGCGGGTATGTGTACTGATGCTGCCATGATACTGGAAGTTGGGTGGGTGAGGGGTAAGCATGAGGTGTATGTTGCTTCTTTGCTGCAACTGGGTAGTCTTGCATGAAATTAGAAGTACAACTGCTTTGATAAAGCCAACCTCCATGAAATGAAGGGATGTCCTTATGAAAAGAAGGATGGTAATCCATCTTAGGTACTAAATCTCCTTGAAACCAGTGGATGTGAACTTGGAGTTGCCAGATATGAAATATAATGACTTCTCAAAGGTTTGCAACCTGCTGGATGCATATCAAAACCAGCAAGAACTATGAAAACTATGATCTCTTGGTCCCACCAGGCATGCCAGAATTGTTATACACTAAGTTTGCACCCTTGTTTCAATCTCTCTTGGTCTTGATAACTTAGTATAACATGGGAATCATCTCTAGGTTGTGGGACCTTTGCTAACTGAGATGAGACCTCTAGGTTCTAGGCTAGTTCCTCTTGGATAATCACCTTAATTTGCTTCTTCACATGAAAAGTAAATCTTTTGAGGGAAAGGGATAAAAGGAAAGCATGAAAGGGAAATAACTGAAAGCAAACTACCTACTAGGTGATGCACCGAAATTAGGGTTTGGATCTTAGTATAAAGGAATGGAATCAATGAAAGGCTTAGGTCTAGTAGGTCACAACTTACTGAATAGGCTTGCATAAGTGTTTCATAGGAGGGCCTGAACATAAGACACAACTTATGACCTACAAGTAGACATTCACTTCTACAACTCGGTGTAGGATTGAGACAAGACTGTTAGGGGGCTGAAGTATACCCACAAAACATCCAAATAAGATCAAACATAATAACACACACAATTACAAAAAGTAAGAGGGATCAGGAACCCTAAGATATCACTGAAAACATCATATACTTTAATCCAATAAGAGATAATCCAAACAAGGAAGCATAGGGACATGAATAATTGTCACAAAATACCTTTGCAATGTTTATATTATCACTGAAAGATTTACAACTGTATAAGCCAGAGGGTAGAAATGATACCACAGATGACCCTTAAGAAAAGTGAAATTCTTTTATAATTGTCCAACTCTGAGCTTCTAAAAGCTCCAAAATAATATATACATACTCAACTGCACGCAGGCAGGAGTCAAAACTAACCTAACTAGGGTTACAAGATTTATAATACAATAATCAAACCCTAAAGGTACATTGATGACCCATCATAAAAGCTCTGAGAACACCAGCAATCAGATTAGATTCTTTCTTTGCGTGTTGATCTTGTACTGAGCCCTCCTGCAGACACAACAATCTCGATCCATCCACCCACCTACAACTTCACTAAGCCATGAAGGCTCACAAATCTGATCCTGAAGATATTTGGGTTTGAAAAGATTAACCCTGCAAAAGGTGGTGCCCAGCTCATTAAAGCTTCAACACGACATGGTACCCTGTAAAATCTGCGGTGCCGACAATCAGATCATCTATCATCATCTTTCCAACCATCCCTGTCCTAAAGAAATAAATTCCAGCTACTCAAAATGTCGTGCATGGCTGCAAAATGAAAGCCCTATAAAAACATTCGTAGAGATATTCAAATTTGAATATTAACGGCTAGCAAAAATATTTTTAAAACGTAGCCGTCGATGTGAAACCCTTCCTAGTAGATGAACAGCCATGATCACGCTAAGAAAACAACTTAAAAAAAAACCTTTCTGATAGGTCAAAAACACCGTGGAAGTCAGCGGCCAATGAGAAGCAAGCAAATTGACATGTCAGTGTATTTGGACCCACCTCGAGCCCTTCCTCCTTTAAGTCATTCGACGACCATGTGACCAAAGACTTCCTTTTAATTCACAGAATCCTTTTTGTAACCCTGGTCTGGTTAAGCGATTCAGTGAACACGAAGTTTCACTGAATCGATGAGTCTCTTATCTTACCCTAGTTAAATCAAGTGAATGCAAGAAATCTCTTTATTCGCCAATTCATAGAAAGTCTTTCAAACCCTAGGCCCATTTATGCCACTTGGCATTCTCTTATTCGTTCTCAATCACTCCGTCAGTAGACCCTCGACCTCCTTCTGACATCAGACCCACTGCAAATAAGATTATGATCCAACGGTGGGCATAAGATCGCATGGCTAAAGAATATTCTTTCTGATCATGCACCAGCCATTGATCCTATTAAGCCGTGACCCCACTGACACATTAATCCACCTGTAAGTCCCCGTCAGCACACGACAGCCAATCACATTTGAGCACATCAGCACACCTAGCAACACGGTCCCACAATTTTCTTGTTTACTTCGGCCAATGAAACAACTGCATGTCACCCTGACCTGGCACTGGACCCACTAACAAGTCTGAACACTAAGAAAATTTGACGGTTGGCGTAAGATTGCATGTGTCAGAGAAGGGCTATGCGAAGATATGCTAGCCATCGATCTTCATCCTTCTGACATCCCTGCAGAGACTTTGACATGGCCCCACTGACACATTCCAATCATCACTATGTGGACCAATCAGAATCAAGCACATCAGCAAATGAGGACCCACCCGATGGAGCTCTGACAACAAAGTGAGATCGACGGTCGGTGCAAGATCTCATAGCTTTGACACAATGCATGAGATCATGCGCCAACTGTCAGATTAAAAGTTATACTGCTCTTTGGGCCCGCTCCAACGAACTGAACAAGTCATCACCAACCAACCAATAGGAAGCCTCCACATAGGACAACGTGGCAGTGGACCCACTGAGCAATTGAATCACTGCACACCTGGAAGATCCTACGATTTTTGCAAGATTGCAAGCCTCTGACAGACCCTTCGCAAACTTACGATGACCGTCGATCTTGATAGCTGGGACCCCACTCCGACACATTAATCACTGCCTGTAGGACTAACCCCACTTTGATCTAGAGATTCAGTGACTGAAGGCTTTCTCTTGTTTTCTAAATACTTCAATGAACCATGGTTAAACTTAGAGAATATGCAAACAAATGTCTTCACTGAATCGCTGAACCAAAAGCTTAACCCTGAGTAATATTGAGCGATTGCCTGACTGAAGAAAAGTGACCATTCGCTAAATCGCAAGATACTTAGACCTAACCGCCAAACACTTAGCGATTAAGAGAAACAATGTAATCGCTGAATAAAAGGGGTAACCGCCGGAGAACTTAGAGAACTAGCGACCGAAAGGAAATATTATGCACATGGGTATTGAGGAAACTTAAGTTGCTGAGATAAAGTAACTTCAAAATAGAAATTGGCTTAGGGTTTGCAGGGTTTTTTGGCATGTAACGACTAGTTTATGAATTTTTTGACTACAGACCAGGGAATCAGGAAATTTGTAGAGGCCAGGAAATAAAACATGAGGCCATGAAAATTTTAGGGATGGTCGGCAAGGCAAAAACATAGACTTTGGAATAGATTTTGGCCAAATTTGAATGCATAGGAAAATTTGGGTAACACATACAATTGGCCATCTCCCGCAATGTTCTGTTCTTTCTCTCAGCAACACCATTCTGTTGAGGGGTATGAGGAACTGTCAGCTGATGCAATATACCTTGCTCAGTGCAAAAATCATGAAAAGACTAATTCACATATTCCCCCCCATTATCAGTGCATATCTGCCTGATAGAAAGACCAGACTGCTTCTCCAAAAATGTCTTAAAGAATCAAAATGAATCAAAGACATCAGACTTGTACTTTAAGAAGTACACCCATGTGTGTCTGGAGAAGTCATCAATAAAAGTGAGCACATAACGTGCACTAGAAAAAGGAGTGGGAAATGACATGAGATCACTATGTATCAATTCCATTGGTGCCTTAGCACGTGAGGATCTACCTATCAGAAAAGGATCTCTATGATGTTTACCAAGTGCACAGCCTCGACAAACACAATCAGTGCAAGAGATCTGAGGAAGCCCAATCACTAGCTCCTGTGTACTCATCTATTTTAGATATCTGTAGTTGACATGGCCAAACACTCATGCCAAAGCTTGCTCACTGTGTCTACATGAGCAACAAGAGAAACACCTATATAATCAGAGCTCTCAAAGCCATCAAATCTGTATAAGTGAGACTGTAAATCAACACTCCTAGTAGCAACAACCAAATTAGGATCATGGAGGTCCCTAATAACTACATCATGCGGTGAGAACTCAATTGTTTTACTAGAACCAAAATGGAAAATCTAATAGATAGACAAGAGGTTCATAGAAATGGTAGGAACCAAAAGAACATCCTGTAGAGAGCCACCATCCAATGAAATAGTACCAGAACCTGTAATTGAAAGTTGTGTTGAGTCACCAACTGCAATCTGTGTAGTAGCACTCTGAGCAAGTGAGGTAATCAAACTAGGTGTGTGTGTCATATGGTACGAAGCACCTGAATCAATGATCCAAGTAGTAGTGGAAGATAATGCTCGTGCAAAAAGAGTATGACCTTTCCCTATGGGAGTAGGTGAAGGCTGTGGAGAAGCAATACTATGCTATTACAAGGCTTCCTCTAGAGCCTCAAGACATTTCCAACACATAGGAATTGGATGCCCTTCCTTGCCACAGAAACTACAAGGTTCACCTGTGAACTTCTTAGTCTTGGAGGAAGACTCACCAGACTTAGAAGATTTACCCTTAGGAGTGGATTTCTTAGACTCTATTTTCTAAGGTGGCTTGGAAAAATTCTCACTACCAACTGAATCTATTTTGGGCTTATGTTTATGCTTCTATGTCCCCTTAGAAGTCTGAGCAACCAAAGCTTGGTTCTTAGTCCCAGATAAAGAATCCAATTGTGTAAGCATGGCCTGCTCTCTAGTCAATCGATCACAGAACACCTCAAAAGTGGGCATCTGGAATCTCTGACCCAATGTATCCATGGTAGAGTGGAAGGTGGAGGAGAAAATCTGAAAGTTTCCCCAAAGCTTTGACAGAATCAAGTAGATACACTCTGTGTCTGTCAGTCTTAGCATTTCCACATCCATGTAATAAAGACCTTTGCTACTTGAACTTCATCAAGAAGTCCTCAATGGATGGAAAATGATCTGGTATAAGAGAGGTAAGCTCTGCCTCAATCTAAAGTTCTCTGAACTCATTCACTGTACCAAACAAGGTGTTAAGTTTGGTCCACATAGCTAGAGGGGTATTGCACCCATCAAGATGAAACTATAGACTATCTAATACATGTAAAGCAATCAACCCCATTGCCTCATCCATCTTGTTCCTATGTTGCATGACCTCGAAAGGCCTCTGTAAAACTAGTTGCACTGCATCTAAACAAGACCACAACCCTTTTGACTGGAGAAGCCATGTCATCAGGGATTTCCATGTGTGATAGTTATGAGGGGTTAGAAGTTCTAGACAAGAAGAGGTCTCAACCATTTTTTTGGAAGGGGTTTTCTTTTGATATAATTTCAAGTTTACTGAAGTAAATTACAGAAAAAAAGAAATAAAACACCCCCCCACAATTTAATAAACTGAACCCTAGAAGCTGGAAAATATTGCTTACAATGAGAGAGAGAAAAAGTCTTCAAATGAGTATCATGTGTACCTTTGAACTTTTTTGATGAAAATATCCATAAATTTGGATAGCAATCGCAGGTAAAAAAGCTTGCAATTTAAGGTACGATGCCCGTGAGGGTTTGAAGTTCTATCATTTCAAATCTGCTAATGCAGACATCAGCTCATGCACAACAGTAAATGGCGTTGGGAAGGACACCCAAAAAATGCCCTTTCAAACTATAACTAGATCTGAAAACTATAACCAAAACCTCTCAAATTAGTTGAAAAATCTAAAAAATCTTCTATCAAACCCTTGCTCCTTTTTTTCCTCAAACATGAACAAGCTATAATAGATCCAACTCTGATACCATGTAGGATTTGATGAAAAATAAATCTATTAAGGCCAAGAAACCTGCATGCAAAAACCTGTCACAAGGAAGAAATCTGTAGGAAACCAACAAGGGTTTTGCTCTGACAATATGAAAGTTTTTTATCAGCCAAATGAATGAATGCAAATATACAATAGATCAATCCTTATAGAAGGAGATCAAAAAACCTAATGGGAAACCCTAAAAGGTAAATAAGCATTTAATAATTAGATTTAATTATTAAATGACTAATGCAAGTGCATAAAGGGAAATCTTAAGAGGTAGTAAAGTTAATTTAATTAATGTAATTAAATTAATTCTTTACTCTAACAATTAATTCGCTCCTGACACGTCTAAACTCTGATGATAATCCAACCATCGTAACCATAGTTAACTTCACCCTCTGACCATGGTTAAGATATTCCCTTCAGCCTATAATCCATCGACAACATTAATTTTTGCATTGCAAAAAAAAATAATTTTAAATTATCGATGGTGCGGAAAGTTTCAATCATCTTGCATGGCTATTGGAGCCTATGCACCATTGATCTTTTAACCCAGCCGGATGCGTTTCATATAAGAAATACCTTCGGCGTAAATATATTAAGGTATGTTTTTGTAAGGTTTTCCTTCCATGTGTGTGTTTTTTTTGGCGGCAGCTATGCTTCTGACAAAATGCATCCAAAATCAATTTTTATTTTTTTCAGATTTGCATTTTTCAATGATTTTTTTTCAAAATTTTTTGGATGTTTTCAATTCAAAACATGCAGATCATGAAGAATAGATACTGAAAATTTCACAAAAATTTGTTGTGTTTTCAAATTTTTCAAATTTGGTCAATGGTGCATTCTGTGTGGAGGATAGTCGCGTCTATTTTTTTTGGTGTGGTTATTTAAACAATTAATTAAATTCAAAATTAAGTATGATTTTAAAATTAAATTGTAATTTAATAATAAAAAAATTATGAATGTTATTATTTCCTATTATTGCATTTAGTAAGGACTTGTTTTTTGATGAATAGAAGCCTTTTCTATTTAATATAAAATATTAAAGTACAATATTCACAAAAAAGAGCCAAGGAAAAGAATCACCCCGCAAGTTCACACGACACTTAGGTAAAAAACATACAACTATTCATCAAAAAACTATATAACCAAAAAACCTTCAAGCTACAATAGTAGTAGCAAAAGAGGGAGGAGGATCTTTATCATCAGGATTGCCCCAGACATTGGGCCAAGGAGTCTGATCAGGAATGGCCCAGCCATCTTCTGGAACATCTTTATCCACTTCTCCTTCCTCCTGCTTGGGCGAGATAGCTAGCTCCAGGTGAGGGAACTTTCCTTGATTATCAAGAGCAGAGGTCGAAGGCCGAGTAAAAAAAGTAGTAGCAGTGGAAGCAAGCACAGCAGGCCAACCAGAATCTACATCCCTCTGAGGAGGAGGGGAAGTGGAGGGGCGATGCCATTGCCGCAGAGTCCTGGAGTGTTTGGCAGAGGAACTCCAGTTGCGACATCAGCCCCTAGGCGGTGTACGGTCAACTGAGAGAGAATTTGGAGGCACCCGAGCCACAATACAAGAGGCATTGCCCCAGTGCTAGAGCAACTCCTGCAAGTGAGCAACCTCCAGGGCCACTTTATCTACTTGCACCTGAATCTGCATCATTACATTATTACAAATACATGCCTTAGCATAAAGAGATACATAAATATCTAGAAAACCGTGAGAAAAAAGTATAGTGTTTCTATCTTTCTATAGAGTAAACAAAATTTACAGCTTGAAAGTATGTCATATCTGTTAGAATAACTGAGAGGGGGGGTGAATCAGTTAAACACTGTCCCACATCAAAATGTATAATTCAAAACAAATACTTCAATTCCTGTTGCTTGGTAAACAGAATTACTTTCACTGTTTGTGCATTTACCGATTATCAATCTAATACTTATAACTGTTACCGATCAAATCTAACATGTAATATGCAAAAAAAAAAATTGTAATCAACACATAACACAAGAGATTTAATGTAGAAACCCTGTAAAGGGAAAAGCCACCTGGGACCAACAACCCAAAAATGTTCAGTCTTCTGAAGTGAGGTCGGTGAAGACCCAACCCTGTTAAAGGTTACAAACACACTGTCAGGTGTGACCTTATTAGAGGATTTTAGACTAGAAGTTATCATCCAACCAACATTCACTACGGGGTTGACAGGATAACAATGTTCACTCTAATGAATGATACATCAAAAGAATTTCTAAGTCTACTCGGTTAAGAGATTTGACTATGTACAATGATTAAATATGTAACAGTAGTTGATCTGCCTTATTACAACTTCAATTGCAGATTACAGATCACTATTTTGCTCATATAAATCCTCTTGATCAATATATCACTTCATATTCAATACTATATCAACTTACTGTCTGTCGGTAATTGCTCTCTGTAGCTCAGTAACTGTTCTGCAACTTGGTTCTTACTAACCAGTATGATCAGAATGCATGATGCTTGTTCATGCAATATTTCTGTAGTTCTTCTTCTTCTGGCATCTCTTTCATAATGAAACCCTAGTCTCTTATATACACGAGTAAATCATTTTCTTTCTATCCATTAGATTTTTCCACTTAATCACATTTATTGATTTTTCCGCTTCAAGCTTCCTCGGCTGATGTGTCAATAACTTGTTTCAATCTACTTCGTTAGATCCTTTTGATTTATGTTAGCTGTTGATCATCATAAAAAACATTATCTGTTACCTTGGAATCATATACTTGCTAGCTCATCAATCTTATTGACTAAACTGATCATTTAATTCATTCTGTTCTCGTCGGTTAACAAAGAAATGCATCGGTGAATACAAGCTCGGTTAACATTGTGCTCGGTATACACTACACTCCGTCGGTGTATACTGAAATGCTTTAGTTTACTGACAACGCTGCTTTGTGTCTTTCAGCTCTATTCTTCATCATAGATGAATGCAACATAATGAAGTCAATTCCATCAAGTCATAGACTCATCAACAAGTTACTCAGTGTATTCTTTATCCTCATCTAACTTATACATCTTCCTCATGTAGATTTCTCTATTCTTCCTTTCTTTCCACCTTTCTTTAGATGTGTCGGTATAGTAACTTACAAGATAAGTATTGTCAAGCTAGTTGACATCAATGACAACATAAAACTAATTTAATCATCTTGCATTATCTAATCATCAACTTCTTAGTAATCTTGAATTACAAATTCTTCATTTTGGTTCCAAATCAGTTGTAGTTCATCAATCTCTCCCTTTGGCATTGATGGCAACTCAAGTAATATGAAATGTACCATTCACATACCAAACATGTATTCTAAAACTCTGTAAACAAATGCTGTAAGTTGAATAGACTTAATATGTTTAATCACTATGTTACTCAACATTTGTAAAACTATAATGCTTGTCATCAGATGTACTCTTTTCAGTTCTTCTGTTCTTGCTTCTGTTCTCAGATTGTCTCTCCCTTAGATAGTTCTCATCGGTGTTGTTTCTCTCCCTGTATTTAGTTCTTCTTTTTCATATTGTCTATCTCTCCCTTTGACAACAATGCCAAAGAAACAAATAAACAAATAGCTCTGTCGGTAGCCAAGTAACTCTTTACTGTTCATCATCTTCTCTGTATATCTCTGAATACTGATATCTTAATCTGTTCTAGTTCTCCAAACTTAATCACAACCTTGAACATGATTCAAAGTGTGAACTATGCTGCATCAACATGAATGATCTTCTAACATGTTTTGGTTGATGCAACATCCATATTACCTTAGTGACCGATAGACAGGGGACGGACCCCAAGTCTAGTCCTCAAGTATTCAAATGTGTCCTTCGGTAGAGGCTTTGTAAAGATGTCTACAAGTTGTTCCTTAGATGTAACAAATTCTAACTTCACTTGCTTCTCCTGCACTTGTTCTCTTAAGTAATGATACTTAATAGATATATGCTTTGTTTTTGAGTGCATCACAGGATTCTTCAAAATTTTAATAGCACTAGTGTTGTCACAGTATATAATCATTAGGTCAATGATTACCTCATTCATTCCTTCCAACACTTGCTTGATGTATGCAATGTTTGAGCAGTTTGTAGCAGCAACAACATACTTCACTTCTGCTATTGACTAAGAAATGAAGGCTTGCTTTTTACTTGTCCAAGTTATAAGTCTTTTACCATAGAAAAATGCTCCTCCGGTGGTGCTTTTCTTATCATCTACATTTCCAGCCCAATCAGCATCAGTATAGACCTTCAGTTCAAAATTTTCTTCCTTAGGATACCAAATGCCATAATCTTCTATCTTTTTTAGATATCTAAGGATTCTTTTAGTAGCTATCATGTGAGATTCTCTAGGGTTAGCAGAAAACCTAGCAACAATCCCCACAGCATGTGCTATATCTGGTCTACTGTGGACTACATACATTAGTTTACCAATCATGGATTGGTAAAGTGTTTGATTTACCTCTATAGTGTCATCCTCCTTTGTCAATTTGCATCTAGTAGCCATCGGTGTTCCCACAGGTTTAGCAGCTTCCATGCCAAATGTCTTCAAGACTTCCTTTATGTACTTAGACTATGTGATGAATATCCCATCACTCTGCTTAATCACTTGTAGTCCTAGAAAGAATTTAATCTCTCTAAACATAGACATTTCAAATTCTTTTTTCATTTCATTAGCAAAGGCTTTGCATATATGATCTTTTCCTCCAAAAATAATATCATCCACAAATATTTCAGCAATAAGAATAGTGTTATCAGTATTACCTTTCATATACAGATTGCTATTTTCACTTGTTCTAACAAATCCATTACTTAACAAGTATGCAGTCTTTCATACCAAGCTCTCGGTGCTTGTTTCAAACCATACAAAGCTTTATGTAATCTACATACCATGTCTTTGTTGACTGGATCAACAAATCCTTCAGGTTGTTCAATGTAGACCTCTTCTTCAAGTATACCATTTAGAAATGCTGACTTCACATCCATTTGATAGACTTTGAATGTCTTGTGTGCAGCATATGCAAGTAGCATTCTAACTCCTTCTAATCTTGCAACAGGTGCAAATGTTTCACCATAGTCAATACCTTCTTCCTGTGCATATCCCTTGCATACCAATCTAGCTTTATTCCTTGTAACTTCACCATTTTCATTCAGCTTATTCCTGAATATCCACTTAGTACCGATAACATTCTTGTCTTTTGGTCGGGGTACTAAGGACTAGGTTTTGTTCCTCTCTATTTTCTCTATCTCCTCGGTCATTTCATTAATCCATTCCTCATTCTCTAATGCAATTTTCACAGTATTAGGTTCAAATTAACAAACTAAGCATGTACCTTTTCTTGTTTTGCTTCTAGTTTGCATTCCAGCTTGTCTGTCTCCAATAATCTATGTCTCAGGATGATGTCTTCTAACAAATCTAGTTAGTATTCAGTCTCTCCTTTCCAGTTCATCCTGTTCAGGTTCATTAGCTTGCTCGACAGCTACATTTTGTTCGTCGGTTTGTTCTTCCTGTTGATGTGCATTATTTTCCTGTTGACCGGTTATCACAGTTTGCGATTTCAGTAGATACTCTAGATGTTCAATGTAAGTGAATCTACCATAGTCTTCTAATTCCTTTATACTTTCCTCTATGTTAGTAGGTTTGTGTCCAAACCATATCTCATAGGGTGTTCAGTTGGTGTCCTTCTTCAATTGAACTTGATTAAGAACATATACGGCTGTACTGACAGCTTCTCTCCAATGTCTAAGCAACACTCTTCTGTATCATCAATGTTCTACCATAATCAATTATTGATCTATTCCTTCTTTTAGCAATGCCATTTTGCTGAGGTGTCCTTGGTGCAGAGACCTATCTTTTAATTCCATGCTCATTACAGAAATTAGTAAATTCATCAGAGATAAATTCACCTCCTCTATCAGATCTTCAACATTTTATTTCTTTTCTAGTTTCCTTCTCTACCTTAGCTTTATACCATTTAAACATTTTAAAGGCTTCAAATTTCTCTTTCAGGAATATAACAGTCATCAGTCTAGTATGTCATCAACAAAAAGTATAAAGTATCTATCACCATAATAGCTCTGAGTTCTCATAGGACCACATAGGTCGATATGAACTAACTCAAGTATCTTCTTTGTTGAATAGTCTTTACTTTTGAAACTAGACTTAGTCATCTTACCTTTCTGACATTCATGGCACATGACATGATCAGGTTTTGACAAGTTAGACAATCCTCTAACTCTTTTCTTTTTACTAATCTTGATCATGTTGTCAAAGTTCACATGGCATAATCTTTTGTGCCACAACCATGCATCTTTATCCTTCATCATTAATCAAGAAGACTGATCAATATCAAGATAAAATAGATTACTTCTAGATTGTCTACCAGTTCCGACAAGTCTTCCTCCATCATTGTAGATTTTCACCTTTTTTCTCTCAAAAGCAAGTCGGTGGCCTGAATTGTTTAGCTGAGCCACACTTAACAAATTTTAATTTAGTCCATCTACCCACTATGCATTTTCACATTTAATTCTATCATTGATCATCAATGAACCTTTACCTCTTACCATACAAGGTGCATCAATTCCCATTCTCATAGATCCTCCATTGTATTCAACAAGTTGGTCAAACTTTTCTACATCACCGGTCATATGATGTGTGCAGCCACTGTCTATGATCCATGTATCATTTCTATCAACTCTGGAGATCAGTGCTGTCTCTTCATGTTTCTCTTCTTCCTCTAAATCATCTTTCATAGCAACAAATACTACTTCTATATCATCATCAATGTCAGATTCAGATTCAATATCTTCAGCAATATAACATACCTTTTTCCCTTTGTCATAACTATCTTGGTTATCTCTTTTGTAGTATCGGTAGCCTCTATTGACTCTTCTCCCATAGCTTCCTTCCGATCGGTCTTTGGATCTATCATCATCTTTCTTCTGTGGACATCTAGCAGCAATGTGGCCAACCTCTTTACAATTAAAACATGCCAAAGGTAGCTTACCTCTATATCTTCCTTTTCCTTTGGGCAATCTTCTGGCCATAAGAGCTTCAAGCTCATCAAGGTCATCATCGGTGTTGCTGTCACTATCATCATTCTTATTTTTTCTGCTAGACTTACTAATCTTCAAAGAAGACATGAAAGTTGATTCAATAAGAGCAACAACACTATTTTCAAAGTTGTTTAATTCAAAGGTTGTAAGCTTATTGATCAATGTGTCAAGAGTAAGATTGGATATGGCCCTTGTTTCATGAATTGCAGAGATCCTAATCGCATAAACTGGCAACAAAGTTATGAGAATCTTACTTATAATTGTTTCATCATCAATGACTCCATCAGATGCTCTAATAGCATGTACTACCTCTTTCAGTCTATTTGTATATTGCACAATGTTCTCACCTTCTTTCATCTTCATATCATCAAAATGACCTCTTAGACTTTCTGCTTTGGCTCTCTTAACATTCAAATCTCCACTGTATATCAAATTTAGCTTGTCCCACATTTGTTTGGCAGTAGTGCATCCCTTAATGTCTTCAAATTCAGCGTCAGTATAGGCAGCGACAAGTTCCATCATAGTGATGTTGTGTTCATGTTTATCTCTTAGTTGATCAAGGGTTAAGGGACTAGTGGGCAGTTGTATATAGCCATTCTTCATCAGATCTACAGCTGAGTTTCCAATTCTAGAAACGTGCAACAACATTCAACTTTGCCATACTACGAAGTTCTCTTTGTTCAATTTTGGTACTTCCCTCTTATACATCTTGAGACCTTTGTGCTGAAGTCCTTGAAATTCTATTCTAAGCAACCGATAGCTCTGATACCAATTGTTGGAATAACAAAGAGGGGGGGGGGGGGGGGTGAATCAGTTAAACACTGTCCCACATCAAAATGTATAATTCAAAACAAATACTTCAATTCCTGCTGCTCGGTAAATAGAATTACTTTCACTGTCTGTGCATTTACCGATTATCAATCTAATACTTATAATTGTTACCGATCAAATCTAACATGTAATATGCGAAAACAAATATTGTAATCAACACATAACACAAGAGATTTAACATGGAAACCCTGTAAAGGGAAAAACCACTTGGGACAGACAACCCAAAAATGTTCAGTCTTCTGAAGTGAGGTCGGTTAAGACCCAACCCTGTTAAAGGTTACAAACACACTATCAGGTGTGACCTTATTAGAGGATTTTAGACTAGAAGTTATCGTCCAACCAGCATTCACTATGGGGTTGACAAGATAACAATGTTCACTCTAATGAATGATACATCAAAAGACTTTCCAAGTCTACTCGGTTAAGAGATTTGACTATGTAAAATGATTAAATATGTAACAGTAGTTAATCTGCCTTATTACAACTTCAATTGCAGATTACAGATCACTATTTTGCTCATATAAATCCTCCTGATCAATATATCACTTCAGATTCAATACTATATCAACTTACTATCTGTCGGTAATTGCTCTTTGTAGCTTGGTAAATGTTTTGTAGCTCAGTTCTTACTAACCAGTATGATTAGAATGCATGATGCTTGTTCATGTGATAATTCTACAGTTCTTCTTCTTTCGACATCTCTTTCATAATGAAACCCTAGTCTCTTATATAGATGAGTAAATCACTTTCTTTCTATCCATCAGATTTTACCGCTTAATCACATTCATTGATTTTGCCGCTTCAAGCTTCCTTGGCTGATGTGTCAATAACTCATTTCAATCTACTTCGTTAGATCCTTTTGATTTATGTTAGCCGTTGATCATCATAACAAACATTATCTGTTACCTCAGAATCATACACTTCCCAGCTCATCAATCTTATCGCTAAACTGATCATTTAATTCATTTTGTTCCTGTTGGTTAACAAAGAAATGCGTCGGTGAACACAAGCTTGGTTAACATTGTGCTCGGTATACACTACACTCTGTCTGTGTATACTGAAATGCTTTAGTTTATCGACAACATTGCTTTGTGTCTTTCAGCTCTATTCTTCATCATAGATGAATGCAACATAATGAAGTCAATTCCATCGAGTCATAGACTCATCAACAAGTTACTCAGTGTATTCTTTATCCTCATCTGACTTGTATATCTTGCTCATGTAGATTTCTTTGTTCTTCTTTTCTTTCCACCTTTCTTCAGATGTGTCCGTATAGTAACTTACAAGATAAGTACTGTCAAGCTAGTTGACATCAATGACAACATAAAATTGATTTAATCATCTTGCATTATCTAATCATCAACTTCTTCGTAATCTTGAATTATAGATTCTTCATTCTAGTTCCAAATTAGTTGTAGTTCATCAATATCTGTGTGTACTAGGAAGGCATTTTGGGAGAGTCACCAAGAAGAGCCATATGCCAAGAAAAAAGCTTAGGCCTAAGAGGAACAAAAAAGTCGTGAATCCAACCCCAGTAGTTCTGGGCATGACGACAGAACCAGAAAATATGCATGAGTGTCTCTAAGTGACCACAAAAAGGACATTTAGGGTTAGGAACCCCTATATGCTAGAGTCTAGCTCCCAAAGGTAAGCCCTGGTATAACAAACACCAAGAAAAATGAGCAATTTCAGGCTCAGTGACAGAATCCCAAGTAGTACGAAATCTCCAGCCCCAAGTCTTCTAAGAAGAAGAAAGATGCCAACACTGGTTGAGAGAATCAATCATGGGAAAATGAGGCATAAGCCAAAAATACCCAAGCTTAGGCTTGTAGCTGGTGAAAGGTGTGGTAGGATACCACTTCTAGTCTTTCCACCATGGTCTGACTGACTGTATACCCAACTTATACAAGAGGTGAGGTAGGATAGCAAAACCCAATAAGTCAAAAGTCTGATGATCTGGGTGGATGAGCCGAAATTGAACCCAGAGATCATCCCAAGATTGGAGACTCATAGTGGCTTTGGAAAAAATATCCTTAGGGGGTTTGGATGCCATGCTTGTGAAACCAAAGAGCACTAATGGTGCAGGGCACAAAGAACAAATTCTACATTTATTAAGCCATCCATTGACAAACAAAGGCACTATGCCTTTAATCCTAATATGGACATGGTTAAAAGCATTATTGAAAGGTTCTTAGAGTTTATAGGTTCTTTAAAGCCCAAATTGTAAAGGCTAAGGACTCATTGGTGATTATATAAACCTTGAGTTCTTAGATCCTAAAGGGAAAATTAGAGGTAGTATTTAAGTTTTATGTTTCAAATAATGGGATAAACCTATGAAAAGGTTATAAAAGGCCTTGAAAGGGCTATAGTCTTTAGTTTGAGCCTAAAAGAAATATTTTCTTAGAGCAACAAAAGTTGCTATGCAACTTTTCAAAAGTTGCTAAGCAACTTTGCATTTCTTGTCAAAAAGTGGTCAATTAGGCTTAAGTATAGATTCTAACTGATTCCAACTGATTCATATGTAGTTGATTGGTGGAGGAAGTCTATATAGATGTCAAACAACCTTCCCAACATAATAGGTTGCTTTTGTACGGATTATTCTTAAGAATTAATAAAGTTATCTGGTTTTCTTTGTTAAAATCCCTGGTGTTTGCATTGTGCACATCTGGTATGGCCTAGAGAGATAGGGTTGATGACCTGAGAGGGGAGAATATCAAATTAGATTTCATATGCATCTATTCTAAAGTGATTTGGTGACTTCTATCTCAAGTTACGGTCTAATTTGTGAAAATAGTTAAGAAACCCTAGTTCCAGCAGGGTTTTGTGCAAATGGGGGTTATAGATCACGACTGTACCAGCCACTTTGTATGAGACCCAATGAAAATGAAAGGTTTTAGAATGCTCTTTCAAATTCCAAAAGGAGGAAGTCGGAGGACAAAGTCTACTATTTTTTCTAGCAAGCCCTAGGCCAAATATTTGGATGTATTTGGTCCTAAATTGTAGAAGTTTGTGTGTGCAGCGATATATTTGGAGGAAGTAATCAAGCCAAGGGTGGAATTGAAGTTATTTGACATCCTCTCAGAGATCTAGAAGCTTGGTTTAGGTCTATACACCCATTTCCTTAGTCTTTCTTTGAAAACCAAGCCTAATAGGGCCCTACTAGGTCTGTGTACTTAGAGAGATTATTGGAGTGTTGGAGTAGATTAGAATTTGGTCTTGTGGAGGAGTGTTTGGGGTGTTGAGAAATTTCATATTCCATCATTTATTCTTGATTACTTGCCTAGTTGGTTGTGAATAAACCATTTGGTTTGTTGTAGTCCTAGAGTTCCTAGATTGTGGATTAGGACAGGATAGTAAAGTTTGATATTTTGTATGAGATTGATCCTTGGAGTGATCAATAAAAGGAAGATGTTTAAGTTGTTCAATAGGAGGGGGTTGAGTGTTTGAAACCATTCTCTTAGTCATTCATTTGAGACTTGGCATTGTGAGACCATAGAACCTAAGACTTTGTTATTTCAAACCTTCCACTGTTACACTCTGCATCAGGTGGTATTAGAGCGGTTTGGGTCTTGAGGAGTTGCAAGAAAGGCATGATGTCTGAAGGAGAAGAAGGTAAGAGAGAGATCCCACTGAGGATCACCAATGTGGAATTAGCCAAGCTAGTCAAAGAGCAAATGGCGGAGAGTAGAGTAGTTAGAGAGGAGAATAGGAATATGAAGAGGGAGTTGGAGAAACTCAAAGGCAAATTGCAAAAAGGAGACAATGATGAATCAAAAGGAAAAGAGGTTGAGAGGGACAAAGATGAAGAAGAGATCCCTATAGATCAAAGGCCTCTTTTTCCAGCATTGGAAAGAGTGGGGACAAAAGGTGGAGACCTACCCATTTTTCAAGGCAAACTAAACCATGATGAATGTATGGATTGGTTGGAGGCATTAGACAACCACTTTGAATGTGATTAGATCCTTGCAAGTCAGAGGGTCAAGATAGCTAAGGCTAAACTAAAAGGTCCTACCCTCAGTTGGTGGAACTTTTTTCAAAGTGAAAGAGTGGATGAAGGGAAGGACCAGATCAACACTTGGAAGAGAATGAAGGCAGATATTAGAAAGCAATTTATCCCTGAGGACTATGAGGTCCTAACACACTAGAAATTGCATAACCTCAGGAAAAAGGATATGGATGTCAGTACATACACACAAGAGTTTCATAATCTAACTCTTAAAGCTAAGGTGTATGAGACCAACAAGCAAAAGTTGGCAAGGTATGTGAGTGGCTTGAAATACAGTATTCAAGATGAACTAACTCTGGTCACCCTTGATTCAGTCCATTAATGCTTCAATTTGGCTTTGAAGATTGAGGAAAAGCATAAAATAAGAGGAGAGTCTAGTTATAATAGAGGGAAAGGGAACAACTTCAGAGGAAGAGGAAGGTTCCAAGGTAGTGGTACTTTCTTCAAAACCCAAGATGATGTGAAGAACCAAAGCCCTGAGAATGAATCTAATAAAAGGGGTGCTTTCAGAGGAAGAAGAACTAATAATAGAGGAGGGGGGAATGGTAGATCAGGAGGAAGAGGAGGTAGTGTGTTCACTGGTAAGTGCTTCACCTGCAATCAAATAGGACACCAGTCCTTTAGATGCCCTCAAAAAGTGGGGGACAATTTAAGATAAGGAGGAGATAGGAGAGTCCAATTGATGCAAGAAGAAGAAGATGGATAGAGCACATCCTCCTACCACTCCACTTCTTCAAGGCCTACAGACCTTGAGCATGGAGAGTTCCTGATGATGCAAAGGACCCTCTTGAAGGTGCCCAATCCTAGTGAACCACCACAAAGGAAAGCCCTATTCCGGTCCACTTGCAAGATCAAAGGAAAGGTATGTAAATGCATAGTTGATTCTAGTTCTACAGATAACATAGCATCTAAAGAATTGGTTGACAAGTTGAAACTACAAAAAATACCACACCCTTGCCCATACAAAGCCTCATGGCTAACCAAAGAGAAACAAACCCTTGTAAATGAACAAGTGTGGGTAGAGTTTACACTAGGTGAATATGCGGACAAGATTTTATGTGATGTAATAGATATGGATGCATGCCATTTACTATTAGGGAGACCATGGCAATATGATGTCAAGTCTAGGCATGATGGGGAAAAAAATATCTACACCATAACCAAAGGAGGCATAAAATATACCATGAAGCCCTTACTTGATGATGGGAAACTTGATCATGTAGTGAGTAGTATCACTTTAGTAGGAGAAAAAGAGTTCATGCAAACCATAAAGGAGAAGGATACACCATGCTTTGCTATAGTCGCAAGACCTAAGAAGGAAGTGTTGATGAAACCTAGAGACAAACCCAAGAAAGGACAATGGTGGGAAGATGTTGGCCCTAAAGAGGTTAAAGGTCTTTTGGAAAAGTATCATGACATAGTTGTAGATAGTACACCAACCTCTTTGCCACCAAAAAGGGAAGTCAGCCATTGTATAGACCTTATCCCTGGAGCCACATTACCAAACAAGGCTGCCTACAAACTAACACTTGAACAAAATGCAAAGATTGCAAGGTAGATTGAGGATCTCTTGTCTAAAGGGCTCATAAGGTAGAGTGTCATCCCTTGTGTAGTACTAGCAGTCCTAGCTCCCAAGAAAGAAGGCACTTGGAGACTTTGCACTGACTCTAGGGTAATTAATAAGATCACAGTGATATAGGTTCCCTATGCCCAGGATGGAAGACCTTTTGGATTGTCTAGGAGGTGCAAACTATTACTCAAAGGTGGATCTAAAAAGTGGATACCACCAAATCAAAATAAGAGAGGGGGATGAATGGAAAACTGCCTTTAAAACCACAGAGGGGCTCTATGAATGGCTTGTAATGCCATTTGGGCTATCTAATGCCCTAAGTACTTTTATGAGGCTCATGAATGAGGTCCTGAAGCCCTTCCTTAACAAATTTGTGGTTGTCTACCTTGGTAACATCCTAATATTTAGTAAAGATGAAGAGGAACACCTAAGACACCTAGATCAAGTCTTGAAAAGGCTACATGAAGAAGAGTTGAAGATCAATCTTGAAAAGTGTAGTTTCATGAAGGAGGAACTCATATTTTTGGGCTTTGCCATTTCTAGGGACTATCTCAAAATGGATCCATCAAAGATAGAAGCCATCATTAATTGGCCACCTTAGCCCATCAGAGGTCAAGAGTTTCCATGAACTTTGGAACTTCTATAGGACTTTTATCAAGAATTTTAGTGGGGTATGTGCACCTATGATAGAGACTATAAAGGGAGGAAGAAAATGTCAATTTGTATGGACCAAGGAAGTAGCAGAGGCATTTGAGGTTCTCAAACAAAAGATAGCACAAGAACCTATCCTAAGGTTCCCTGATTTCACCAAAATATTCACTGTGGAGTGTGATGCCAGCATCAAAGCTATAGGTGGAGTCTTAAGTCAGGAAGGCAGTCCTATGGCCTTTTTTAGTGAAAAATTAAATGATGCAAAATAGAAGTATTCAGTCTATGACCTTGAACTATATGCAATGGTGCAGTCTCTTAAAAGGTGGATGCATTATTTGTTACCAAAGGAATTTATAGTGTTTATTGACAATCAAGCATTGAGTTTTTTGAACAGGTAGGACAAACTCAGTCAAAAACACATCAAGTGGATGGAATTCATGAAATCATATACCTTCTCAATCAAGCATAAGAAGGGTATAGTGAACAAAGTAGCGGATGCCCTTAGCAGGAGAAACCTTATGATCCAAAACATTGAACTAGAAAGTGTGGGTATCTTAGTCATGAAGGACATGTATGCAAAAGATGAAGACTTCAAGGAGATATACCAAGTGTGCCAAGAAATGGGGGACAAATACCATACTGAATTTGTAGACTATTTGATCCAAGAAGGACTTTTGTTCAAAGGGGGACAACTTTGTGTACGAAGAGGTTCCTGTAGAGAGAACATTATCAAACAAAAGCACTGTGGAGGCATGTCAGGGCACTTTGGAATAGATAAGACCCTTGTACAAGTTAAAAGATTCTATCACTGGCCTAAGATGCAGTCAGACATTAGAAAGTTTGTTGATAATTGTTTAATATGCCAAAAGGCAAAGGGACATACTTCTAATGCAAGATTATGCAACCCTCTACCAATACCTTGCAAACCTTGGGATTCCATCAGCATGGATTTTGTGCTAGGCCTTCCAAAAACCAAGGCAGGGCATGACAATATTTTTGTAGTTGTTGACCGGTTCTCCAAGATGGCCCACTTCATCCCTTGTAGAACAAAACATGACGCATCTCACATATCAAGGCTATTTTTCAAAGAAATTGTTAGGTTGCATGGCCTACCTATGTCAATAGTTTCAAACAGGGATCCTAAATTTCTAGGACATTTTTGGCGAACATTATGGAAGAAATTAGGAACCAATCTCTCATTTTCATCTGCATATCACCCATAATCAGATGGGAAAATTGAGGTTATAAATAGGTCCCTAGGCAACCTTCTAAGGTGTCTCACTCAGCAACATGGGAGTTCATGGGATACAATACTATCTCAGGCAGAGTATTCATATAATGATTCATTGAATAGAAGCACTGGTATGACCCCTTTTCAAATAGTATATGGGAATCACCCAAGGGGGGTCTTAGAATTAAGGGATGTGAAAGGTATGGACAAGAGGAGTGCACAAGTAGAGGATTTTTCCCAAGTCATGAGAGACAACCAAGAGCAGGTTAAGGATAGGTTACAACACACTATAGCAAAGTACAAAGAGCAAACAGACAGGAAAAGGAGGGATCTGCAATTTAAAGTAGGAGATATGGCTATGATACACTTGAAGAAAGAGAGACTACCAAAGGGGAAATACACTAAGCTCATGATGAAGAAAGTAGGCCCATTCAAAATCTTGAAGAAATGTGGAAACAATGCCTATAAAATAGACCTACCACCTGACATAGGAATTTCACCAATATTTAATGTATCTGACATTTATACTTATAAACCTTTTAGTAATGTTAATGATGTAGGTACAGGTCATTCTGACAGGACAGATGTAACTCAACTTCCAAAAGCCACCACACCAAAGATAGAGTGTATTCTATACAAGAAGGTCTCTAAACAAACTAGGAGGGGTACCTACTACACCTATCTAGTCAAGTGGAAAGATTCTCTAGTAGAAAATGCTACTTGGATGAATCAATCTAAAATAGAGAAGGTAGGCTACAAACTTGAAGACTTCCCAACTCAAGGGACTTGAGTTCTCTTGAGGTGGGAAGTATGGTGCAGGGCACAAAGAACAAAGTCTACATTTATTAAGCCTTCCATTGATAAACAAAGGAACTATACCTTTAATCCTAATATGGACATAGTTAAAAGCATTATTGAAAGGTTCTTAGAGTTTATAGGTTCTTTAAAGCCCAAATTGTAAAGGCTAAGGACTCATTGGTGATTCTATAAACCTTGAGTTCTTAGATCCTAAAGGGCAAATTAGAGGTAGTATTTAAGTTTTATGTTTCAAATAATGGGATAAACCTATGAAAAGGTTATACAAGGCCTTGAAAGGGCTATAGTCTTTAGTTTGAGCCTAAAAGCAAGATTTTCTTAGAGCAACAAAACTTGCTAAGCAACTTTGCATTTCTTGTCAAAAAGTGGTCAATTAGGCTTAAGTATATATTCTAACTGATTCCAACTGATTCATCGGTAGTTGATCAGTGGAGGAAGTCTATATAGATGTCAAACAACCTTCCCAATAGAACAAGTTGCTTTTGTATGGATTATTCTTAAGAATTAATAAAGTTATTTGGTTTTCTTTGTTAAAATCCCTGGTGTTTGCATTGTGCACATCTGGTACGGCCTGGAAAGATAGGGTTGATGACTTAAGAGGGGAGAATATTGAATTAGATTTCATATGCATCTATTCTAAAGTGATTTGGTGACTTCTATCTCAAGTTACAGTCTAATTTGTGAAAATAGTTAAGAAACCCTAGTTCCAACAGGGTTTTGTGCAAATGGGGGGTATATATCACAATTGTACCAGCCACTTTGTATGAGACCCAATGAAAATGAAAGGTTTTAGAATGCTCTTTCAAATTCCAAAAGGAGGAAGTCGGAGGACAAAGTCTACTATTTTTGCTAGCAATCCCTAGGCCAAATATTTGGATGTATTTGGTCCTAAATTGTAGAAGATTGCGTGTGTAGCGATATAGTTGGAGGAAGTAATCAAGCCAAGGGTGGAATTGAAGCTATTTGAAATCCTCTTAGAGGTCTAGAAGCCTGGTTCAGGTCTATACACCCATTTCCTTAGTCTTTCTTTGAAAACCAAGCCTAATAGGGCCCTACTAGGTCTGTGTACTTAGAGAGATTATTGGAGTGCTGGAGTAGATCATAATTTGGTCTTGTGGAGGAGTGTTTGGGGTGTTCAAAAATTTCATATTCCATCATTTATTCTTGATTACTTGCCTGGTTGGTTGTGAAGAAACCATTTGGTTGGTTGTAGTCCTAGAGTTCCTAGATTGTGGATTAGGACAGGATAGTAAAGTTTGATATTTTGTATGAGATTGATCCTTGGAGTGATCAATAAAAGGAAGATTGTTAAGTTGTTCAATAGGAGGGGGTTGAGTGTTTGAAACCCTTCTCTTAGTCATTCATTTGAGACTTGGCATTGTGAAACCATAGAACCTAAGACTTTGTTATTTCAAACCTTTCACTATTGCACTCTGCATCAACTAACCCCTTGAATTTTGGCAAGAAGAGTCCCCTGCTAAGCAAAGAGAGGAGACCACAAAATTTTCTACTAGTTGAAAGAAAGACCATCTTGGAAACCATTCCCAGCCCATCGAAGCCAAGACTTGACAGACTCCAGGCTCTCCAAATACTTTTGGTGATAAAAGTACGCTAGATCTAGACAGGCTCCCTCATAACTAGCAAGGTTTGAAAGCCAATCCCCTTCTAGGTAGGCTTGTGAAGAGGAAAGCCTAAGGAAATGCAGTGATGAAGCAAAATTTTCCAGGCTTCATTGCCCGTGAGACACCGCACAACCCATTTGGCACAAAGGGCGTGCCCTTGCTTCTAGGTATCAATTAATCCAAGCCCGCCAGAGATTTGTGGAAGGCAAAAAAAATCTCAAGCAACTATGTGGAAGCCCTGGTGATCAACACCAAAGGCCTAGAGAAAATCCTGAAGAAGTTTCTCGAGCCATTTGTAGGAGGCTTTGGAAGGGGCCCAACAAGAGGAGTAATAAACATGCGTGGTAGTCAGGACTTTGGAGCAAATCTAAAATTTTCCTACGAGGGAGAGAGGCTTTGTGATCTAGTAGGTAAGATTTTTCTCAATCTTAGCAAGAATTGCATTCCATAGATCAGTAGGATTGCCTTGAAAAGAAAAGGGAATACCCAAAAAGTGGAATATCTCCCCATGTTGAATCCTTGTCCAGCCAAACTGAGAAATTCACGGAGGCTCAAGAATAGTTGATTGTCTATAACAAAGGGTTTTGTGCCACTAAACAGATGAGCCAGAAGCCAAGCAAAAGGTGTCTAAACACTGCAAGGCTACCTTGATATTCTCTTCATCCTCCACCAGAGTGAGGAAGGAATCATCAGAAAAATGGCCACTAAGCAACTATTGGGAGGAATCCGACAAGGAGATTCCTTGAACAGTTCCCATGGAAATGGAGTGAGCTAACAGGTAGCCAAACCCCTTAGTAGTCAACACATAAAGAGCTAGAGCCAGAGGGCAACCTTGCTGAATGGAATAGAAAAGCCCAAAGATGGAAGATTGGTAGCCATTGATGGTAATGCAAGTAGAGGGACCATTGAAGAGCATCTGCACAGATTGAAGAAATCTTGGGCCAAAACCCACAGCGTGAAGCATCGCAAGGATAAAATGCCATTCAATACAATCATAAGCTTTAGAAAAATCAATTTTGAGAAAAAAGGGCTTTTTGGTGAGACTTATGAGCCCATTCCATACCTTCCCAAATAATAATGATATTGTCAAGAATAAATCTTGACTTAATAAACCCTATTTTCTCAGGCTGGACAATTTGCAGAAGCAATTGTCGGATCTTGAGAGCCAGTGCTTTTGCAATGATCTTGTAGGAGACATTGAGCAAAGTGATGGGCCACCAGTTACAAATGTCCTCTGGATCCCCAGATTTGGGAATGAACTTGATATTCCCCTGTTAATGATATCCCCAAGAGATTGGGTATGAAAAGCTTCTAGGTAGACCTGGTGGAGATCTGGACCAATGGCATCCCAAAGGGTTTTGTAAAAATCATAGGGGAAGCCATCACAACCAAGGGCTTTATCATTAGCCATGGCAAACACAACTTCATGAAGATCTTGCAAGGAAAGCATTTGATCACAAAAGACCCGCTAAGCAGGGGAGACACACTAAGGAACCATTGCGATGCAATTCACAAGAGCTTTCTCATTGATAGGGGAGCGGCCTTGAGTAGCAAAGACCTATTCATAGTGATGGAAAAAGGCTTGCAAAACATCAGGAAGCTCTGTGAAAAGGGCATGACCTTCTCAGATTCTAGATATGCCCGTATTGGTATATCGAGGATGGAAGACAGTAAAAAATTATTTCAAAACTTGGTCTCCAACCTTTAACCAGTGCAGCTGGGATTTTATCTAAGCTCCTCTGGTAGAATGGTTGTCAACCACTTGCTTCTGGTGGCATAACTTAGCAAGATTAATTTGCAGCTCTTGATTGAATGGGTCTTGAGCTAAGGCTTTGGTGGCAACACACAAAACTTTGGTGTTGACATCATAGGCTCTGCAATGACAGTTGGCCAATTGCCTGCCATAGATGCACAAGAAATGAGCCGTACACCTAATGGTGTCATTCCACCATTGAATACATCCTGTCAAGTGGGTGGGTCTAGGCTTAAAGTAAAATTGCATGGTAGGAGGCCTAACCTTAGCTGTCTGCCAAATAATATTAAATTAGATGGGAAAGTGGTCTGACAAGGTCACATCAAGAAGAGGAGTGACCGGTAAGGCTTGCTTTTCAAAAAAGGAGAAAAAAGATTGAGTTGAGATCATAGGACGATCAAGCCTTTTATGAATTTTGTCAGAAGAAGCCCTGTAATTAGACCAAGTGTGCCAGGCCCCATTAGAATGGTAGTGGCCCACATTGGGATAAAAAAGCCCTAATTTATTACACATGTAATACCAAGCTTCTCTTTCACCAGCTATCCATCGAAAGGGTAAAAAGCCATCCTTGTCAGACACTATCTCCACCATATTGAAGTCCCCACAAACAAGCTAGGTAGCAGGTGGCAGAGAATCTGCAAGCCAACGCTAGAGGTGAGATCTCTCAACAACATCATTGGGAGCATAAACATTAACTATACCAAATGAATGATTCTCAATAATGAAAGTGGCCCAAACAACCCGTTGCATGGGATTAAAACCATGGCTAACTAGAAGGGAATGCGAATGAGGAGAGAGGAGATTAACAACTCTGCCTCAGCTAGCCTCATGCTGAGAACAAAGAGCAAGGCTCTTAGGCCAGATAACTTTACAAGAAACATCAAGCATGAAACCTGAAATCTTAACTTCCTGGAGGCATAAAACATCCAGATGACAAAAACACCTACGCAAATCCCTGGTAGAATTTTTTTTGTGTAGGTCTGTCAACCCATGAACATTCCATGAGATGTAATTCATGGAATAACAGTGTCATCCATTCCATCCTTATCCCCAAGGGAGTCAAAGCTATTAGAAAAATATCCTGGGGCAAAAGAAGGCCCAGAAAAATCTAAAGAAATATTATGCCACTTGTCTTGCATACCATTAAACTTAGTCTTAGCACACCCAGAAGGGCTGCAAGAGTGGCAGAAAGAGCTATAAGAAACAATCTTGGTAGCCGTTGGAGGCATGCAGGCTAGAGGAGCGGAAGCCTGGGTGGTGGAAACATCTTTCCCCTATGAAACAGGGTTTGAGACTTCGATAACAGGGGTTTCCAAGAAAACTGTGTTATCAGAAGGTGGCGGATGGGAGGTGGGAGCCGAAACAGGCTGCTTGTGGGGCTTGTTATAGTGACTGACAGTGACCCATTCATCTTTTTTACCCTCTTCTTTCTTGCCAGCCTCAGTCGGCTGGGAACTAGCATCCTTGGGAGGAGGCTTGGTACGAGGCACTGCCAAAGGGCAGTCCTTAATCTTATGCTCCATAAATTGACATTGATAAAAAGTATTGGGAAGGTTAAGATAAAGCACCTTCTGGGTGAAGGTGGTATCACCAACTTGAATCTTGATGGATTCTTTGAGATCCCTAGAAAGGTCGATCTCAACACAGAGCCTCTTTTGAGGCTGCAGATTAAGAAAATGGTCATTCTCAACACATATAACCCTACCGAGCTTCTGTGCTATGGCTTGCATGAAAGGCCAACAAGGTAAGGGAAGACTAGGGAATTCGACCCACACTAGGACCTTGAGCTTCTTGTCATTAGAGACAGAGAAGTCACAAGACCAGCATTGGAAGATTAATAGTGAGGCCCTGAGGTTCCAGGGACCTTTGGGAAAAATAGCATCCACATGAGAGGGGTTAGAAAAGCGAAAAAGAAAAAAGCCTTTGGTAAGGCTTTGAATGCCTTCCAGGCAGATTCCATGAGGAATCTAGTTCTTCGCAACCTAGTCCTTGAGAACATGTTTAGGGGGGTTGCGACCTAGAAAATAGCCAATCAGGGTGTGTGATTCAAGCCACGTGCATGCATCATTGAATTCATTAATGGGTAAAAAATATATCAGGCTGGGCCATACCTCATGGAATACTTTGGGCACAAACTTGCAGGGATGTTTGCTTGGCGGTGTCATTGTTATTTGAAACCACACTAGCACCAACATCAACTACTTGGTGGGAAGTGGCCAGAGCCATATATACTAGGCTATTTCCCACAATAACTATAGTATGTACGAAGGATGGGACTGCAGAAATGGACGCAAGGTGAAAAAAACCCTAGCAGAGTGCAGAGCGAGCATGAGCCATTTTCCCGAGATCACTTCCAAGGACTTGTTTTTTAATAAAGCAACATATAAAATAAAAAATAAAAAACTTATGTAAGGTTGTCAAATATATTATTATTTAATTTTTAGTTTATGGGTGTTATATAATTATATTTTCATTTCTTATACTTTTAGTAAGTTCTATGAGTCCTTTATTATAGAAGTTAGTATATGGACTTCTTTATTTATTGAAGAAATGTATATAATGAAGAATAAAAGAGAAAAGTGTTGCAAACATTGAGGAGCTTCATGGTATGTTGTTGCACTCAATTCAATTCATTTGAAGTTTGATTCTCCTTTCTTTATTATCCTATATTCTATTTGATTTCAACTCATAGAGTAAAAAAATTGTGAAATTTAATGACTAATCAAACCTTAGCTATAAATAATTTCATAATGAGTGATATCACAAATTTGAGAAGACCCAAATTCCAAAGCATTTTTTATGAAAAAATTTGAGGGTTAGTGTTGAAAGCCTTGCAAAAGTCTATAAAGAAGTAGTACATTTTTTTCTTTACCCTCCTCATATAGGTCAATTTGAAAATAACATTGTTGGTATGATGTATCCTCCTAGAACCTAGTTGATCATTAGGTCATTGCTTTTAGTTTCAATCCAACTTGAAGTAGTAAGTGTAAAGAGGTACATAGATTTTTATAAAAGTATTTTTGTGGCCTATCCCAATGGTATTAATAATTACTAATATAATTTTGATCTCTAGATTTAGATTTAGACATGGAAGACATGGCTTGTTTAAGATAAAGGAAACCCATATGATCCAATACAGTTGAATGGGTCAACTAAGTAAATGACCAAATCTTGTAGATTGTGTTAAAAGAGTTCCACTTTTACATTAGCCACATCTTGAGATTTATTGAAATTAAGGATGACACAAAGGACAAGGATATTTCTAAATTAGTGTTAATAAACAAACTCAAGGTATTTAATCTGAGGGGTTTATAGATTTTCCTAAAAAAATTATGGTGATGTGCATCCATGATAATACATTGTTCTGGGTTAATTTTTATTCTCTTTTTTAGACTTTTGACTCTCTGGATGGGAAATAGGTATATGATGTGCATGGGTGTTCTTGAAAAGAGTAGTTTTGCAAATTTTACACAGTCAAGAAAAACTTGCAGTTTTGTGGATCTAGTGAAGAGTTATTTTCTAGATCTTGGTTCCCTTGGGGTGTTATTGGATGAGATAGTAATAATTATACATGCATTCTTCATGCATGGTGAGAGAAGGTGTGATTCTTTCTATGCATGGGGATGTTGGTACATGATTATCACTCAATGCTTTTGTGGTCATGCTTGGTGAATTCTTGTAAGTTATGGTGCTTGATGTGGTATTGATTGCCAAAAAAGATCTTTGCTTGATTGTGTGTGTGTGTCATGTTGTCTACATGATTATTCTCTTTGAATCTTATTTTGCATGTCATTGATGTGATATTAGGTTTGTATGTTACAATGATTGGATCAATTTGTTATGCAATTGCGTGGGTTCAATATCTATTCAGTTATTTTGGGGATAACTATGATGAAAAGACTAACTATATCTATGAGCTTTGATTTAGTGTTGGTGCAAATATTTTAACTAGCCTTGTCTATGGTCACTTATGCAATGGCATGGTTACTTTGGGGTGAGAGGATGGATAATGAGTGTGTTAGCCCATTTTCCTAAAAAATGCAAAATCCAAAGAAAATGACCTATTCCTTGCAAAATCTAGAAAATTGTCATGCCCTAGCTGCAACACACTTTTGATCTGCAAAGAAGATATACAAGGTTTCATAGCTTGCGAGCGTAGTCATGGATTAATCAAGATGTGACCAAGCCCCATTTCAGATCACATGTGCTGAAATGAAGAAACCAGAGAGATATGGTTTTTTGAAGGTCTGAGGACTAGGGTTTTTCCATACAAAGGGTTTCATGAAAATTGTCTAATTCCAAAAACCCTACCCTTGTTCTATTTCTTCGTTACCTTTTTCTTGGTAACTTAAGTCCCCATTCTACATGTGCTTTATTTCCTTGCCCAAGCAGTTAAGTCTTTTATTCAGTGATTACGCGACTAAGTAGTCATGTATTCTCTTGATCTTGGCAGCTAAGTTCCTAACATCCAGCGACTTGGTGAACAGTTATTATTTTCCTCCAGTTTCATATTTGCTAGATATCTGGTCAAGGCAGGAGGTTTTCAAAGATTAAATATGAGCCTTAGATGCAGATCAAGATCAGTGGTTGGCACTAATTCTCCAGATATAACCCAAGGTTAAACAAGTATCCAGTGACTTTGAGTTTTCTTCAGTCACCTATTCTCCATATGGCCTAGGTTGAGTCAAGGGTTTATTTATAGTGGTTAATTTTTTCATTCAGTGATCTGGTGACTTAGGTTTTCATGTTTTCTTGTGATCCAACAAAGGGTCAAGCATTCATCCAGCAAATGTGAGAACGCTCAATCGCATAATCTCTAAGTGTGACCACAATTAAAGACAAGTCACAAATTTCCCTTTGTTGGTGGATCACTTGATTAAAGGTGAGTTAAGTCAAGGGCTCAATGATTCAACAATAGCTACATGATAAAATAGGATCAATAACTGGTGCTTGATCTTGAGATATAACTAAGGTTAAGTAAATGATCTGGCGACTTGGCGAATAAAGGCTATCTCGTGTTCTCCAGATATAACCAGGGTTAAGAGATATGTTCCAAGCTCTAGTGAATACTTCAGTCATGTGATCTCATGATCAAGCATGAGTTAAGGTTAAGAGGGCTTGGAGTTTGATCTCGACCATTGATGAAAATGGATCTGACGATAGTCGCTTGTTCACTTGATATAACCCAGAGTCAAACAAAGACTCAACGATCATGTGAATGCTTTAGTCGCGTGTTCGTTGAATAACTTAGGGTTAAATATGCTTGCTGTGGTTTAAGAGTAAAGAATAGTATGATGATCGTGTTATCGCAAGGGACAAGTACTCTAAAGTTTGTGATCGTGGCATTGTGACAGCTATCTGATCTTCCAATTAATTAAGACCGATAAAGTAGTGGGTCCTCATGCCAGGTGTTGCTGATGTGTTATTTTTGGATTAACTGAGAGAAAAGATGATGTGGGTAGACTTTTCAAAGCTCAATTGACTATTGTAATAATATATGGGAACTATTTGATGTTCCAGGAAGAAATAAGATCAACGACCATGTTTTAAACTTGATAGATTAATCATTGTCGATTTATATTTGAATTTTCTGAGCTAGGGTTTGTAGGAATTAGAAATGACCATGCGCTAGAAGGACAAACGATCAAATCTAATTTCTTCTTGGGCTATAAGGACAAATTTATAGTTGAGAATTGAATGAGCTCCAAGGTGGTTGAGCCGAATATGATTAGATTTTGTGGCCTCCATGAGCTTGATACTTTGTAGATGGTTTCTTTTGGATGCAGTAGTTATGTTTTGGGCCAAGTTATCAAAGAATTCATTTATAGTACACACAAAGATAGCTGAGATATTAGTGATGAGTTACTTGCCACGGGGATAATGAGATCATACCTTGATTGCAGTTTGATTGCTAGGGTTTCTACAATGTGAAAGATATCAGATTTGTCTATGATATTTCCTGATTAAGGATCTTTCTCCCTATCACTTTTGTAATAAATTAATTCCTAATTTCATGTTGCAGTAGTTGGAAATGTTTCCCTAATTGTGACCTAAATGACCCTAAGCTTTTTGCAATCCTTGTTCATATAAAAGGATTCCCAAGGTCATTTAGGAGTTCTTTCCTGGGTTGAAAAGAAGAATCATTTGCAAGAGACCAAAGATAGACTTAGTTCTATAGTCTTGCATCCAAGGATTGGTAGAAGAGGTCTACAAATTCTATATTTTACAAAGATCTTAATGAATCTATAGTTTTCTTATTTATTTGTGGAGTATTCTATGTTCAGTAACTCACTCCTGTATCAGTTTGGCAACTAATATTAGGATTTCCATAATAACTTAGAATCTTGTCTCATGTTTAATAGTTTGTAATTTCCTATTATCTTGTGATTTAATCACTTCAAGATCAATAGCTACAGACATAAGTGTTGTATGTTTTGATATGTTTTGTTGTTAACTTGAAAATTTAAGTAAATTCTTGATATAAGCTAATAGAATTGTAGAGTATTAAGGAGGATATAGGTAAGTAGTGAGATTCTCATTTGATTTTCATTTGCAAGGTGAATGATAAGAATAAAAAATATAGTGAGGAATTGTCTCTAAATATGCCCAATGGATAAGGGACTAATCATAGATATTTTGTCAAAATAGATGTTCTTTCATGTCTAACAATTCTACCCCAAGACAAACAAATCAAATTCTAAATCTTTAAGTCAGTAGCCGTGGAATTAATAGTAATAGACCCTACTTTATTTGTGAGTAACTTGATAGTGTTCTTAGTTTCACATCTTATCCCTTTATGTCATAGATAACAAGAAGTACTTTGGGCACATATCTACTTTGTGAGGATTAGTGAAAAGGTGAAATTAAGTGATCCTAATCCTAGGTGCACCCGCTTGAATTCGACAGAGTTCAAAGTGTAGAAAGCCTTCGTGCTTTGATCATTGGTCTTTGTTCTTGTATAAATATACTGATTATGGGAAGTAAGCTACCCCATAGTTATATCTCTGAATTAATAAAGGTAGTTAAAATCTTGCTAAACCAAGAGCCAACAAAATGGAGATTCTGGTGGGGAATAGAGGTGATATAGTCATGATAAATCTAGTTTGAAGATCTCTGGTATTACAAATTTTTGATAAAATAATGTGGGTACGATTAGAGCTAGACTCATGGCCAGCTTATTTATCTCATCCTGTAGTTACCATTGAAAGAGCAGAGTCAAAATCTAAAAGTTTCACATCTTCTCACTAAGTGTGAGTGGTGACTCTGAGAAATCTCTGCAACAGTACTTAGAAGATTAAAATATCAAAGTATCAATCAAAGAATTACTAGGACCAGAAGGAAGGATCATCCTAAAGATAGGTTGGAGGGTGAGCTCCCAAGTACTTCTAGGGCTCGTCAGCCAAGGGTTGATAGGAATGCTGAAAATATGCCTTAGGCATGGAGATAGAGAAATACAAATGAAGATGATTGATTCCACACCAATCAAGATGGTAACATATTAGAATATGAAGAGGCTGTGGATTTAGGAGTAAGTCAGTATGAGGACTATGATTTTTCTCTAAAGGAAGGGGAGGGAAGATCACAATACAATAAGGGCATGGTCCCAAATAAAACTCTTGAAAATGATAGAAGATCAAGAAGTAAAAGTAGGACCAAATAGGATTTTTATCCTCCTTTTTCCCTTCGTACGTCAGTACCCCACGACCTTCATATCCCTAAAGAGAAACAAGATATTTAGTTCATGATGAGGATTCAGACTTTGAAACAACTCTCCCAGAATTTGAAGAGAGCTTTGAAGAAGTTTTTAATTTGGAAAATAGACTCTAGGAACATATAGCCATTAGACAACTGAGGGAAAAGGAAAAAGAAGATAAAATAAGACAAGCTATGATAAGAGTTGAACAATTAAAGAGGCAGATAGTAAACATGGAAGCAATAAATTAATTTCCAGTACCTGAAGGAACAAAAGAACAACCTGTTATCCAAAATGTATGTGAGGTAAGAAAACCCAGGGATGCAGGTAAACAAAAGGCTATTGGGATTATAATCAATGTACCTGTAAATGATAAAGATCCTTTGGATAGAGTATCAAGGTTAGAGGTTAACCTTGAAAATACCAAGAGAAAGAATGAAATAGTGGCCAAGGAACTTGAGAAAGAAGAGCTTGAATTTGCAGCTTTAGAGATGAAAAGGAAGATCAACTTTCTCAAACAATTGTCAGGACCTCAAAATGCTATGCCTAGTACTAACTCTGGAAACCATGACAACCAGAATGCTATTATCAAACTAGTAGTTGTTACAAATGTTGCTGACACATCAAATAAAGCATCTACTTCTCAAAATGATGGATCATTGTAAATAAGACTAGTTCATATGGAAAGGTATAGACAACTTTTTAATGGTATTCCTAGTTATCCAAATTTGATTCGTAAAAAAATTAGAGAAAAACTTCCAAAGTTCATTGGCAATAATGTTGTTACATGTGACCAACATTTAAAGCATTTCATTGATATAATAGATGATTATGAAATTGAACATGAAGATGTCATTATGAAATTATTTGTTCAATCATTAACTAAAGATGCCAGAGATTGGTTTAGAGGACTCCCTTATGACTGTATTGGCTCTTGGGATGATTTTATAAATTTTTTTAAGGAATAATATGGTGATAAAATAAATGAAGGTTTCATGCTAAATGAATTTATCAATATTAAGAAAAACTAGAATGAGGAAATCCTTGAGTTTAATGTTAGATTTCAAAAGGCAATGCATAAGCTTTTCCAAGTTATGAGATTGGATGAGAAAGTTTGTTTGGCAACATATCTCAATGCCTATGATGCAAAATTGGGTTACCTGCTCAGAGAAAAAAATCCTAGAACCATTAGGGAAGCCCAGAGATATGTTGTAAATATTGAAAGTAATAGGACGGTATCAGGAAAGCTAGGTAGGAGAGAAGAGCATAAACCTCCTAGGTTTGGAAAGAAAGAATTGGATAAAGCTTCAAATGTAAAGCCTAGGGAGGATGATAATTTGAAACAAATCCTGAGTGCTTTGAAGGATTTGAAACCTGGTGAAAATAGAAACAGGTGACAAAATAATGCTAAGCCTCCTTTTAATAACTTTGATAGGCAACCAGGGTTATAGAATTTTCCTTACAATATCCAATGGAAGGATGGGAGGCCTACAATCCCAGAAAGAAAGGACAAACCAAATGATAAAACCCCTGATCCTTTCCAAATGCACTTTGTTAACATGACATATGATGTCTCGTGGTGCATATTCTGCCAGTACCCACATGATCCTGATTATTGTGCAATTTCTTAAAATATAGATGCAAATGAGGAATATGATGGGGAGGAAGATGAATCTTATGATGACCAGGGTTGTGCTATGACAATTTCACAACTATGGGAGGAAATTGATTCTGTAGAAGAAGATGAAAACCAAGATGCATCCTATTCCCAAGGTAGAAAGGAGATATATCATCAGCAGGTCTTTTCTGATGAGGAAGATATTGAAAATATAATTTTCAACACAAAGGAGGTTGATGGGCCTATTATATTAAGAAGGCCTTCTAATAAAGAAATAGCTCAAATCGCTGCTGATGTGGTCACTCAAGCTAGGGCTAATTATGTTTTGAGAAATAGAATAGTTGGTAATGCAGATGGTAGACCAGCAAGTGTTTTTATTAAGAAAAGTCAAGTGGACACTAAGCAAGCACAAAATAAAAGTAGGGATGTTGATAGTGTCAGGAAGATGAATATAAATGGGGGAGAAAAGCTAGCTCTTTCAAACAATATGTATAGAGTAAAAGTGAAGACACTAGTGAAAAGTACCCCTATTCCCCAAATGGAGACTAAGAAGAATAAGGAAGACAAGCTACACCTTCCATCATAGGTTGAGGATGAAAGTATGTTTTAGGGAAGGTAAGATTTATCTAGTGTCAAATACACACCTATTGATATGAGTCAGTTGTTATCTTAGATAACAGTCAAGGTTCCATTAATGGAAATGATGAGAATAGGTAGCACAAAAAGAAGGCCTTACATGGATAGTTGTTGTTCTTTCAACAAACATTCAAAAGATAGAAAACACTGAGACAACAAGGGGGACAAAAGGTATATATGAACAGAAGGGGAATGATATTGAAGAAATTGTTTTAGAAATACCCCAGATTTATCTAGATACAAATGTTGTTAGTACTTCTATGGGAACTGTTGATCCTTTTTTCCTAACTCTAGTCATAAATAGAAAAATGTCAAAAAATTACATGATAGACTCTGGAGCCTCCAATACAGTTATGCCTGCTAAGGTCATGAGAACAATGGGACTTCAAGTGGATACTCCTCATGGGAGATGTCAGGCCATGGATTCCAGAGAGGTACCTATCATTGGAACAATTAAGGCCTTGCTTTACAAACTTGCAGCTTATCCTGACAGACAACTAACTATGAGTATACTAGTTGTTGACATACCGCCTCAATATGGAATGTTATTGTCAAGAAAATGGAGTCTAGCAATGGGAGGTAGTATACAGTGTGACTTATCTTTTTCCACCTTCAAAATTGTTGGTCAAAATGTTAAGGTATCTAGGAAAAACAAAATTTCCCATATGATTGAAGAAGAAACACAAAATGAAAACATGAATTGTTTTCTTGACACTGATGTTAATTATTTATAAGTACAAAGCCCAAAGGTTGAAGGAAAAGATGAGCCTTTACTTTTGTTTGATGATAAGGAGAACTTGAAAGATCAGGATGGTTTATGGACCATGTACTTTGATGGTGCAAGCTCCAAGGAGAGAGCTGGTGCAGGTGTGTTGTTAATTGCTCCTACTAGAAGGACATTTAAGTGTTCATTTAATTTAATGTTCCCTTGTAGAAACAACATTGTAGACTATGAGGCTCTATTAATAGGGTTGAGGTTTATTTCAAAACAAAAAATTAGAAACATTAGAGTGATTGGAGATTCATAACTTGTGATATCTCAAGTAAGATCCAAGTATGCATCAAAGAATGATATACTGAAAAAATACAGGAATGCAGTTTGGGATGAGATAGAGTGTTTTGATGCTTTTGGTATTGAGTTGATGGACAGAAGTCAAAGAAAAATGGTTGACTTGCTTGCAAACATTGCTTTAAGACCAAAGGATATTACATTTGCTGGAATTTCTAAAATTGAGATTCAGTATAGACCTTCCATACCAGACAACATTGAGAATTGACAAGTTTTTGAAGATGATTTGGACATCTTAAGGTTTTTACATTTTGAGGCCAATCTAGAGGATAGAGAACTAGATTTTAGTGGGTATGTGGAAACTTCAAATAGTAAGCATATTGTTCTTGGTAAGGAAGTCTTGCAGTTAAAAACAAATAGAGTCCCAAAGGGTCTAGTTGTTCTTGAAAGGGCATTTGATAATAATGATAGGTTCTTTTCAACAAAAAATGTGGATAAGCCAGAGAATCTAGAGGAAATTAATTTAGGGACAGTTGAAACTCCAAAAAATATATATATTGGGGGAAAGTTATCTCCCAAAATAAGAAAGTCCCTGATTGATCTTCTTAGGAAATATAGGCATGTTTTTTCATGGTCTTATGATGACTTAAAAGCTTATAGATAGGATTTTTTTCAACATGAGATTCCTTTGAAAGAAGGAACAAATCCTTTCAGACAAAATTTAAGACCTGTGAACCCTACTTTGGCACCAAAAATGCAAGAAGAATTGTAGAGTATGAGTGATGCAGGCATCATTTAGCCTATCAGGCATTCTACATGGGTTTCTAACTTGGTCCCAGTAAGGAAAAAGAATGGAGACATTAGGCTTTATGTTGACTTTAGAAGTTTAAACATGAACTCATTAAAAGATAATTATGGATTGCCAAACATGGAGGCCATGTTACAAAGAGTTATTGGTTCAAAATTGATGTCTATGATGGAGGGGTTTTTAGGCTATAACCAAGTTATTGTCAAGGATACTAAACAATTTAAAACTATATTTACTACTCCATGGCGTACATATGTGTATGTTAGGATGCCTTTTGGTTTGACAAATGCTGGAGCTACTTTTCAAAGGGCCATGGATGTGGCATTTGCAGATTTCATCAACAAGTTTCTTGTGATATATGAGGATGACCTCACAACATGCTCAACAAAGGAGGATCAACATTGTGCACACCTTGAAAAATAATTTGTGAGACCTTTGGAGTATGGAGTATCTTTGAACCCAAATAAATGTGCTCTTGGGGTAACAGAAGGTAAGCTTTCAGATCACATCGTATCTAAGGATGGAGTTAGAACTGACCCTGAGAGGGTGATTGCAATTGACAAAGTACCATTGCCAATAAATGTCAAATGAATACAGTCTTTCTTTGGATAGATAAACTTTGTTAGAATATTTGTTCCAAATTTTGTTGAAACTAGTGTCCCTCTCTCCAAGATGTTGAAGAAGGATGCAAAGATGGATTGAAGAAGCTAGGAGGGCTTTTTTCTGAAAATAAGCAAGAAATCAAGGATGCACCTATGCCGAGGACACCGGATTATAGTAAGCCTCTCCAAATAATTTATTTTGCTTCCTTTCATACTATTGTTGTAGTATTGTTACAAAAGAACTTAGAGGGTTTTGAGAAGCCCATATCTTTTTTTGGTAAGTCTTTACAAGAAACTAAGTTAAAATATGATATAAATGAGAAATAGGCCTATGCATTGGTTAAAGCTATCAAAAATTTTAGATGCTACTTAGTTGGAGCAACTATAGTTGCATATGTGCCTAGTGCTGCTATGAAAGACATCTTAGTACAACAGGAAGTTTCAGGAAGAAGGTGTAGATGGATTAACAGAATTCAGGAATTCAACATTGACATTCAAATCACAAAACTAGTCAGAGGACTGGGATTAGCTAAACTCATAGCCCAAAGAAATTTAGATGCTAACCATATAAATGTTCTTGAAGAAGAATAGAGGCCATATATATGTGATTTAGATTGTTGTGATTGGTACAAAGATATTGTTGGAAACTTGCAGAGAATGTATCTTCCTCCTGAACTGGATGACAATAAAAAGATGATTGTCAAATTGCAGGCTATAAGGTATGTAATTTTCAAAGGTGAATTATGGTGGAGGAGAAATGAAGGTGTCTTTCTCAAATGTGTTGATCATGAAAGGGTTAAACACTTGTTATGAGAAATGCATGAAGGTGTGCATGGTGGCCATTACATGGCTAAGACAACCATGCATAAGATATTAAGGTCTAGTTTCGGGTGGCCTACAATTTTCAAAGATACACATATACTTGTGAAGAAGTGTGAAGCCTACCAGAGGTTCACAGGAAAATTAAAATTCAGTGGTAATTTTCCTTTGAAACCTGTTGCAGTAGTGGCTCCTTTCCAGAAATGGGGTATGGACTTTATTGGGGAAATTCCAAAAAAATTAAGTGGGATTCCAAGTTGCAGCTGGCTCTATGGGCTGATAGAGTGACAGTAAAAAAGGCAATTGGTTGTGCTCCTTTTGATTTAGTATATGGAATTCATGCTAGGTTACCACAAAATAATCTTCTACAGATGTACAAATTCATCCAAATATATGATGATGATTTGGATAATGAGATGAGGATCCGATTAGAAGATTTGATACAATTGGATGAATCATGAAGAGAGGCTCATGATAAGAATATCAACTTGCAGTTGCAGTATAAGAGCTTGGATGACAAAAAGACCATAGTTAGAAGTTTTTGCATTAATGATTTGGTTCTGATGTGGAATTCTAGGTTGGAAGATAGAGGTAAGCATAGTAAATTTGACCCAATATGGTTGGGATGCTATCTCATTGATGCAAAATGGGGATCTGACTCCTATATCTTGAAGGATCTAGTTGGAAATGCTTTGGAATTTCTAGTTCATGGACAATTTCTAAAGTTGTACTTTTCATAAGGTACTCTCTTTAAACATGAATAGTAGGTTAGTTTTCCCTTTTAGTTGTGTGTTTCTTTTCCCCTTTCTTGTTTTAGTTTTGCTTATTTTTTGAAGAGGTGCCATGCGAGTTTTGTCATGTAGGTAGTTTGCTCTCCCAATGATTCTAAGTCCTTTCTATGCCTACAAGAGGCATACCTCCCCAGTTAGAGCCACTATTAGCCCATTTTCCTGAAAAAATGCAAAATCCAAATAAAATGGCCTATTCCTTGCAAAATCTATAAAATTGTCATGCCCTAGCTACAACACACTTTTGATCTACGAAGAAGATGTACAAGGTTTCATAGCTTGTGAGCTTAGTCATAGATTAATCAAGATGTGACCAAACCCCATTTCAGATCACATGTGCTAACATGCAGAAACCAGAGAGCCATGCCACTTCACACCTGTGTAAGAGTTATGCTTAGTGTTTCTTTACATTTTCATATGATGTCTTGATTGAACAATAGATGAGTTCTTCAATATTCTCTAAGTTGTTGCTAACCTAGATTTTAGACTATTTGATTGTATTCTTGAATCAAAGTTTTTTAATTTTGTTTAGTTTATTCAAGTCTTAGTGGTACCAAATTGATTCACTTGGGAGTTAGCAACCCACATTGCCTATTTTTTGGACAAGAGGATACTTTCAATAATCTTTTTTTCTAGATTTATCCTAGACCTCATGAAGTTTGAAATTAGATTCATGGTGTTTCAAGCCTTTTAGACCAAATCCTTTCTCATGACATATAGTTTTCTTACAATATATTCCTTGGATTCTTATTGAATTTACCCAAATTTGATATGATTTTATGGTAAAATTTATTTTTAGCATTTGGAAAGAGAAAATTCATATTGTATTAATTAGCTATGTTGTTGGCATTCACTTCTTGATTTTTACTAAGACTATTATTATTCAAGTGAAGCAAACAAAGGTGTCGTTGAGTTGGCACATCTATACATTCTTTTACAATGTTGGATTAATAATGACCATGTATAGTGTCACTATTACTATACTCCCCGTGGACATCAAGGTGGGTGCAAGTAAATTACTTTGGAGGTCATGACACTAAATCATATACTTTTCAACCCCTTTAAGAAAATTTAGGGATTAGTTTGTTCATTGATCTTAGCTCTCCTACTTGCCTTTAGCCTCTTCTTAATCTCATCATGATTGAGCTTCTAGAGTGCCATATATGAGTCATTCCACCTACTCATGATACTCAACCACTTGCAAAGGAAGCAAATGAGAACTTGGCATGATTGTTGGTTGGTAGGTCATTCTTGATGGCTCAAAACTTGTCAATGTATGAAAAGAATTGGATTACTATAACCCTTGTCCACACTTAGTGGTATAGGTTATTAATTTGAACTTGATGACATTTGAAGATTGAGATGTGAGTTTTTCTACCCATATTTTTATAAAAATATATGATTTGTTGAATAAACAATATAAAACTCTTATTCATTAAGGGATAAATGATAATAATACACATCGTCAAGCAAGATAAAAGGTTGCAACTTGTTATACTGTCATGGAAAAAGGGGAAAAAAGTTCTAACCTTATTATAATAATGCAAATAAGTTATAAGATGCAAGGGTTCAATAGCAGAGTAAGCTTGTCTCTATATAGTCTTAAATTCTATGAAAAAAAGTATACAAATTTTAAAAGACCCACTAAATTCTTTTTCATTTTTATTCTTTTTTAATGTTAAACAAAGAAAATTTACAAATAATATAAGCTACTAATAGATAACGAGAATGAATGAAAACAAACTATCAAGAATAACAAAAATTCATATAAAAAATTAAACACTTAATATGAAAATAAAGTTCATACTTTAAGTGAAAACATTTTGCAATTGCTAAATTTTTAATGGCTGTAGAATAAAGTTAGATTCCTCTTGCTTCTTTAAATTGCTTTTTCGTGGTCGAGAAAAAGGGATAAGTCGTATCGATTATGAACCTGTTACAGTAATGTCAACATAATGTTTTTCTTTAAAACAAAACTTACATAACTGATGGTACAGCTGTACATTTTGTATTTCATCAGCGGATTCACCGACAAATAACAGGCCTAGCCATGGGTACAATGCCTTACTTTCACCACTCTCATGTCACGAGACCTCTTTCATGGAATCTCAGGGTACAAAAACTTAACAAATGCATAGTCTTTATTAATTAAACGGATCTTCTCATGCATTCTAGTCCTCATCATCACCAACATCATCTGTAATAAGCAAAGTGGAAAGCCCTTGCTGTGTCAAAGGTAAAGCATTCCATAGACATACCTCTCTGCGAGCCTCACACAGATAACTGCAACTTCTGCTCAACGAAACTTCCAACAACCGATGGCTACCACAAACTTCCCATACTCTCGGCAGAAATGTCAGGTACCCAACTACACGCTCTAAAAGACCTTCCACGATATTATTAACACCCTCTTCAGGAGCGGTCGTGATGTAATTTTTGATGAGCTGTGGCAACAGTGAACCCAGCCCCAAAGACGTCTCAGTTTCGACTCCCTTCAGAGAACAAACGACCCATATCTCCTCTTCCAATCGCACGGTGACCTTCAACGCAGAGCTATTCACAAGCCCAATTTTAGAAATCTCATCATTTCCTTGCAAGAAGTCTTGTACTGCAACTTCGAATTCGAAAGAGGGAATCATTTTTTCCGCCTCCAAGACCTCAACTTCACACCACTGAAGCACGTTCCCTCCATCCACGGCCGCCTGTGCGAAACCATTCCATATCTCTGTAGCAGAAAAACTGGAGGCACAGATCTCTGTAATAATATTCTGCTGAAGTAAAAATGGCGCGAGCTCAGCAAGAAAAGCCGCCGCAGCTTTTGTAGCCTGTTGAGTTGCCTCTCTGGCGGTCTTGCAAGCCACCGCCGTGATTTCGGCATCTACAATTATCCACCACCGCTTATCATTTTCGGCCTGGGTCAAGAAGCGGGAGTAGGCATATAATTTATCCAGCAGTTTCTCCACAGACGTGATGTGCATCTGGAGCGCCACAAGAAGTTTGCATTTGGGTGGTAAATGGAGAGATGATTTGGATCGCTTGAGCCCGATGTTACTGAAGTTGTAATCCATGCTGTTGCGAATGGGCAGGGGAAGGGCTTCAATTGACCACACCAGCCCATTCATTCGCATCTCAAAATGCCCGCGTCTGACATTGAATTCAATCAGGCCATCTAAAGGCCTAGAGCTCTCCTATACGGCGATTTTAATTTCCAGCTCCAGTTCGCAATTCTTGCCAGCCATGTGGGAAACACAAGTTGATTATAGTAGTTCTTCTGAGAATTTCGCTAGCCCGCAATCTCTGTCTTTGTTTTTAAACAATTTGGTTGCAAGCAGATTTGCAATTTATTTGCCCCTTCTTTCCCGTTTCATTCTACTCTCTTCGCAATACGCAGGAAATAGATTGAAATTCAAGAACACGGTTTTCCGATTTATCTTGGCCTTCATGCCCATTTCATTCAGTTTTCTTGGCAATATCCAGGAAACTGGTTGCGATTCATCTGCCCTTTTCATTCCGCTTTCCTGTTTATGGCTACGAAATTGTCAAGCTAAAGTTAGTTATCTGGGATTTGTAAGTAATAATAAGGCCCCATTTGTTTGCGGAATTGGAATTTGAGTCAAAACCTGATTATCTCAAAATCAGGTTTTGAGTTTCCGGAAGATGAACTTCTAGAAGATGAGCTTCTAATTTTGAACTGTTTGGTTGACCCAAAAGATGTTTGATAGAAGAGGTCCGAGGTTCAAATTTGGGAAACGTATAATGGACTCGAAATTGCAGAGAAAATGATATGAATTGCAAAAAGCTATCAGTGGACGCCTGCATGCACGCTGCCCAGAACGGATGTTGTGGAAGCTGGGCCTTCCACAGGAACGGCTACGACCGTTGAAGAAGCTTCGAGTCTATCCAGACAAGCCGTAAAAGTTGAAACTGGTCAAATGACAGAAGAAGAGGAGGAGAGTGATGCCACGTATCTGTTACAATCTCCAGAACATACACCATTTGAGGAGAGCGTTCAGATGGCTCCGCTTCAGCCGGATTCAGATATTTTGATGCAGTCCTATGATCAATGAGCGTTCAAATGGCTCCGCTTCAGCCGGATTCAGATATTTTGATGCAGTCCTATGATCAATCGCGGACAGAGGAGGAAGATTTTCAAATTTTACTTTTCCGCTGGTTACATAACTGGGTTATGAAAATGAATTCCATCTATTTTGGTGGAAGATGTGCTTCCCATTTTTTCTCCAAAATGGGAAGATGAAAACCATCTTCCAATTCTGGTTCAAATATCAATGCATCATTCAAACTAGGGATATCAAGACATAACCGGAAGATGGCCCCCAAATTCCTATTCCTTCCTGCAAACAAACGGGGCCTAAGTATTTTTGTTTACGCATGAAAAATGGTAGAAGATCACTTTAACAGTACAGAAGTACCAGTCAAAAAGTATTACACCCTTTACCGTGTGCTAATAAAATGCATACACGTATGTATATTTAAAGCTAGACTAAGAGAGACGATATATTAATTTTGAGTTTCTTGACTTTTTAAGGAAATTTAGTAGGCAAGTTTTGAGTTTCTAAATTAAAGTTTTAAAGTCATATCATCAAATATGATATTATATTAGTATTTTGTTTTTTCAAGGTGTCAAAAAAGGTTTCTCATGATTGTTTGTTCTTGAATACATTTTATTCAATCATGGATAACAATCATAATTACTAACATCTTTAAAGTTACAACTATTAGTACAATATTATAAAAAATATTAAACATTAAAACAATAAGTATTATAACAATTATTGACACATGTTAAATAGGATAGATCAAATAAGTTTAATTGTCATAGACATAATAATTATGAAAATAAATGGAAACAATAAAGATGATTTTGTTTTGAGATTTACGACTAAATATCAAACACATATTACCTTGAAGTCAAAGGTTCCTAGGATTCAAGGTCCATGTCTATATGGATCAAATAGAACATTCATTTTGTTTTTAATTTATTTTTTTATCATTTTTTTTTTGCCTCAGGCTTGTAATTACAAATTCAATTTGTAATAACAATGAATTCAACCTATTGTGCTTTCACTTTTCTTTTACTTTCATCATCGTAGATGAATAATTATGTTGAAGGCATTTTCGACAAACAAAACATGGTGGAATATTTCATGAAAAAAAGACTCACTAGATTTATTTTGATGAATTGGTAGTTTTTCCTTTAATGTAACTCACTTGAAGTTTTGCCTTGAATGTAACAGATCAAAATATTTGGTAAGGCATTTATAATTTGATGACTTTGCAATTATATTTGCATTGATACAATATTTGTTATTGCAAATTAAATAGTCTTGTCTATGTTTTGATGGGAAGTTTTTGATTAAGGCTAGGGTGCAATCATGACAGACTTGGAAGTGGGTTTGCAAAGCTATAATGTTATAGTGTAAGAGGCATATATAAGAGAGTTTTGTGGCTAAGATGGTTTGAAAGATATTTTCGTTCAATATGATTGACACCAAGTATTTTCATATCCATATCCAACACAAGGTACATAACAAAAAGTTGATCATTCTAATCTCAAATCTAAAGAAAAGTTAAGTTTTTGACATATGATTCTTTTTGTTTTATTTTGGTGCTTGCATTTGCAAGATACCCACAACAAACATATACCAATCGTAGGTAGGGATGGATGTAACTACAACATCTGACAAAAACTCTTGTCATTCGGGCTTTGATGGATGTCCAAACTCTTTTCAAAAGATCCCATTTTGGTGAGCAAGCAGGAAAGATGGTGGTGAAGGTCATATAATTTGTCTTTACACCTACAAATTGCATTTGGGAAGGTTTCTAAAACCTTTTGACAAATCCATTTTTTGTGTATCCTACAATCATTGTAGTCATGAAGGATTCAGTTCTTTCAGGAAACTTAAATAAATTTAATAGCAATATAAAATTATAATTTAGAAATTTTTTGATGAAAAATATTTAACTTGTAACTAAAAAAAATAAAATAAATTGATGAAAAATATTTAACTTATAACTAAATAAAGATAATTTAAATCAATTGGCAGTAATATAAAGTTTCAATCTATGCATATTCTTTGATTGTGATTTTTCATGAGGCATTCTATTAAATAGTTCATGTTTCTTATCTATTTACTTACACTTCTTGACTTCTATTGGATGACATTTCTCTCTGATTGCACATGCACAAAGTATGTTGATAAAAGTCATCTTATAATATTCTAAAACTTTATGACTCCATCAAACCCATTTTCCGAATATCCTAGACCTACGCTTTTATTCTCTCCATGGCGTAAGAAACTTATTGAATGAAGGCACTTAAAGGGTGAGAAATTTAAGAAAATGTTTTCTATAACTTCCTTTAGGATGCATTCATTATCTAGTCTTTACTACTTCATAACATAGTGAATTGTAATTAAGAAATATTAATATGTGATTCACCATTCCCATACCAATTCAATGCATCACCACATGAATGCCTTGCATTTGATGCTGAATATAGAAATTTCAATTTTGAAATTGAAGTTTTAACAAACAAACGTAATGAAATAGAGAAAAAATAAAATCATTTAAAGAAGGAATAATAATTGCAAAGCATTGATTCTAAACATATGATATCGACATATAAGTTACATAATATTTTCAAAATAATAAATATGCTAGTATAATTTTATTTGATGGGAACACAATACAACCATAAATTTTGTATTTGATGGGTGGGTTCACCAACAATTTACAAGCCTAGCTATGGGTAAAAAATTTATGAAAAGTGTGTTGTAACCAAAAAGAACAGAACACAAGGAGATTATGTGACTCTTGAAAAGATGTAAGACCAAAAACATTGTTCTTCATGACATCACATGTCATCTTAACATACATAAACTTCAATATACATAGTCTTTAATTGAATATATTAGTAACATAACTTTGTAAAGTGTTAAGTTACCAATTCACAACATACTATTAAGTAGTACAATAATCTAAATATTTGCATTCTCCTTCTCATTTACCTTTGCTTTCTTATTGGTGTCTATGAGATTTTATGATAAGTTGAAACCATCAAAATGAAGCTATGTAAGTGGCAAGGACCAAACTTACTCATCGTTTTGCCTTCTCATACAAGTGAAGAGCAACATTCTTTTTCATCTCATAACAACCCTATTGGAGAATAAAGTAAAAAGGATTGATCTGTAATTTGGATCTTAGTTTAAAAATGGTTTTTGATACTTTTGCATCCATTTGGCCACTACAAGCCATAAATATAATTCCCCTTTTTATCTATTCGCTAACTCTATCCTCTAGATCCTACCGTCTATGTGCTTGCTCTAGAAGGGTTTGGTTGTCTCTTGGCCATTGTTGTATCATTGAGCTCATTAAAAGATATTTTTTTGAACAATTTCATAGTACACGTTGTTAACCGTTACTATATAAATGACCCTTCTCTTGTCCATTTGGAGGAAACAAATAACAATATTAATTAAGTTCTACAATGTCTAGATATTTTCTACAAGTCTCTAAAAAGTGACACATTTAGTTGGAAAAAAACTTAATGTTATAGACAATATTTACCAACTAAGATAAATTGACAAAAATTTAATTGTTAGAATATATATCTTTCAACTTTTTTATATATCTTATGGGTGATTTAATATCCACTAACTTTTTTTTAAATGAATAATATATTTTTAATTATATATATAATATAAATGACCTATTCATCAAAATAATAATAATAATAATAATATTCCTCTTATTTCTTTAAATTCCTTTTCGTTGTGGAAAAAAATGGACAACTCATATCGATTATGGACGTGTTAGGATTATTGTGTTAACAGTGAAGTTTGAACAGTAACCGTAAACGTAAACTTACATAAATGATAGTACAGCTATACATTTTGTATTTCACCAGCGGATTCACAGACAAATATCAGGCTAGCCATGTGTACAATGCCTATTACTTTCAGCAGTAAGCAACATTTTCATGGCATCACAGTATAGAAAAGAATAAAAAATGTGCATAATCTTTATTAATTAAATAGATCTTCTAATTTTCTAGTTCTCATCATTTCTAGCTCCAGTTCGCAATCCTTGCTGGCCATTTTGGTTGCAATCTGAGTGATTTTTTTAAGCAATTTGGTTGCAAGAAGATTTGCAATTTATTTCCCCCTCCTTTTCAGTTTCAGTTTACTCTCATCGCAATCTGCAGGAAACATATTGCATTTCAAGAATACGGAGTTCCAATTACCCTTGCCCATTTCGTTCAGTTTTCTTGGCAATATCCACGAAATTGATTGCAAGTTAGAACACGTATTTGCAATTTTTCTGCCCGTTACTTTCTGGTAATAGCCAGGAAATTGTCAAGCGAAAGCTAGTTAGCCTGATCTCAGATTTGTTAGTAATTATTTTCGTTTACGCTTAGAAAATGGTAGAAGATAGCTTTGAAAGTACAATTATAGTCCTCTGAAAAAAATTGGTTAAAAAGCATTATATGACAACTCCTACCGTTTACCGTGCGCTAATAAAATGCATACAAATAAGTATATTTAGGGGTGGAATCATTTTAATTTTGGGCTTTTCAAAATCTTGTCTTAAAATTTCAAATCATTTTTTAAGGTAGTTTATTTGACTAGTCTTCTATTTATAAATTAAGTTTTGAAGGTCACCTCATCAAAAATGATATCTTTGATGTCACACAATATATTTTTGTTAAATGTGTCTAAAAAAATCCCTAAAGAAACATTAGATTCATATGTGTACACCAAGTTATATAGGTGCAATGATGTGACATCACATGATTGGTTGCTCTTTAGATCTAAGGAATACATTTCATTCAATCATGAGTAGCTATCAAAACCACTAATATCTTTAAAGTCAAAATTATTGATACAATGTTGTCAAAAATACTAAATATGAAAATAAGAAGTATTATAACAATTGTTGAAACATGTTAAATAAAATGAAGTGTAACTCATCTAAAGGATGAAATTATTATGTACATGACAATTACATTTATTTGGTAAGGCATTTATAATTTCATGTCGCTACACTTATATTTGTATTTATAGGGTATTTTTCAATTGCAAATTAAACAAGCTTGCCTGAATTTTGATGAGAGGTTTTTTTTTTAATCTAGGCTAGGGGCAATCATGGAAGTCCTAAAAGTCGGTTTGCAAAGTTAGTGTTGCAAAAGAGGCGCATGTCGAAGAGATTTGTGGCTAAGTAGACATGAAAGAGATTTGTGTTCAACATGTCTGACACCAAATATATTCAATGAACCAACACAATGTACACAACAAAATATTGATCATTCTAATATCAAATCTAAAGAAAAGCTAAAATTTTGACATAACAATCTTCTTGTTTTGTTTTGTGTATTAGCATGATACTTGCAACAAGTATATTACCAACCATAGGCTAGGATGGATGCAACTAAAACATTTGAGAAAAAAACTTTGTTTCGCATGCTTTGATAGATGTTCAAACTCTATTCAAAAGCCCCCATTTTGGTGAGCAAGCAAGGAGGATGGTGGAAAAGGTTATAAAATTTGGCTCTACACCTACAAATTGTGTTTACATGAAGGTTTATAAAGCCTTTGACAAATCCATAAATGATGAAGGGTTCTCCCCTTAATACCACGAACACATAACAGAAAAAGAGAAACAACAACAATAATATGCAAGAACAGAAAATTGGCTTCTTATTATCTCCACAAATGTGGAATTACAAACTTTCAGAATTACAATATGCAAAGCCACATGGGCATTCCCTTACAATATTCTGTAGGACAAAGCCTCTAACTATTACCCAGATCCACTACCCAGAACTATTCTGAACTGCCTAAGACAACAATAAAACCTTCCTTATAGGGGCAATTATCCACCGCCTGGGAAGGTTCCAAAATTTTAGCCAATAAGGCCGACCAAACTTAGAATTATTTTATTTTACATTTTATTACGTCATAGTCGGCTCAAGATAACCTTTGAAACCCGAACAAAAATTTTGAAGAAAATTATTTTTCGCCATTTCAGGTGGCCCAACTTCCGAAGACCATAAGTCATCACCAGCTGACCCGATCGGCTATTGTAACCCCATTTCAAAAATGCCACGAAGCGCTCTACAGGCTTGACCCGCGCAAGCACCCGTCACCCAAATTTTTGACCTCATCTGGGGCCTCTAAAGCCATCAAAACTGAGTTCAAAGTTTCTGTACCCTGTTGCCAATACCGAAAATCTTCAATATCTTCCAATATACACTTGATCTGGCAATGAAACTTTACTGGCAGACTTACATGACCAAAATGAACCTCCAAGAAAGAAATCAGATCATTCTGAGCACATGCAAAAATTACCAAAAATAGTAACTTTCCATAAATAGCAGCTCTGCACTAAAATAGCCCTTATTGAATATAAAAATAGAAATATTTTTGGGTGATACAAGATTGCTCTTACACCCAGGATGCTCCTGCATCAATAAATCTCCTATTTTGGTGAGCAAGCAGGGAGGATGGTGTCAAAGGTTATAAAATTTGGCTCTACACCTACAAATTGCATTTATGTGAAGGTTTCTAAAGCCTTTTGACAAATCCATTGTGTGCATATCTTGCAATCATTGTAGTCATGGAGGACACATTTCTTTCATGAAATTTAAATCAATTTGATATCAATATAATTTTATAATTTAGAAAAAGTTTGATGCAAAATCTTAAAGTTTTTACTATATAAAGATAATTTAAATCAATTGACAATAATATAAAACTTCAATTTATGCATATTCTTTGACTGCGATTTTTTGTGAGGCAATCTATTAAATAGTTCATGTTTCTTGTCTATTGACTTACACTTGTTGACTTCTATTTGATGTCATTTCTTTCTGACTGCACATGCATGAAGTATGATGATAAATGTCACTCTTATAATATTCTAAAACTTAATGACTCCATCAAATCCATTTTGTCAATATCCTAGACTTGTGCTTTTATTCTCTCCATGGTGTAAGAAACTTATTGTATGAAGGCACTAAAAGGGCGAGAAATTTAACAAAATGTTTTCTTTAACTTATTTTGGGACACATTCATGATCTGGCCTTTATTACTTCATAACATAGTGAATCATAATTAAGAGATTAATATGTGATTCACCACACATACCAGCTCAATGCCTCACCACAATTGAAAAGAATGCCTTACATTCGATATTGAACATGGTAACTTCAATCTTGAAATCGAAGTTCAAACAAATAGATATAAAGTGAGGCTCAAGGGTCATCACAGTATCTCATGAAAGGGACGGAGCTTAATCCCAAATAGCCTTTACACTTCACGCGATAACTTACATAACTGTAGTGAGTTGTAATGGAAATGCATGCCAGTTAAATGCCACGTCTCGCTTTAATTAGATAAATGTCTTTTAAAAGTTTACGTTACATTACTTCATGCAAATTTGTGATGTTGCACTACCTATAAGTTTATTTATCAAATGTGTATATAGGTGCGCAATGCGTATTTTAAAGAAATATGGAAGGTAAATTTAATTTTTCAATATATTTGTCTAGTATATAGACGTGATAGATTCAAATCAAATATATATCTATTTAATGTTGGTACAAGGATTCAAATATGATCAAATTAAAAAGACAATTAGATTCTAGTACGAGTAAATTGATGTCATGTTTGAAATAGAGAGAGGGGAAGAGAGAGGGAAAGATATATGAATAGAAAGAAGAAGAGATAGAAGGGGGAATAGTGAATGAGAAAGAGAGAGGGATAAAGAGATAGAATTAGGGGATATAGATATTGGTGGAGAGGGAGAGGGAGAGGGAAAGGTAGAAAGAGATAAAAGGAATAGAATCTACAAAATTATTTAAATTGCATCCTCCATTAAATGCAATAGACATCCTCAATCTTGAAGTTTTATCTTCAATTTTTTTTTTGGTGAAAGAATCCCAGCCAATTATAAATTTGATATGACTCCCATTCAAAAACATAACTACCCAATCAATATTGGGGTTCCGAAAGAATGTCTCATTAAAGAAAAGATAGTAAGTATCATGGGACAATGGGGTTAGATTTGAATATGACAATATTCCTAGCTTTCCTAATCCCTACAAAAAGACATTTTTAAAATTTGACCAAGAATCATTAAACAATAGAAATACAAATACATCAATTTAGGGATTAGTTTGTTCATTGATCTTAGCTCTCCTACTTGCCTTTAGCCTCTTCTTAATCTCATCATGATTGAGCTTCTAGAGTGCCATATATGAGTCAGTCCACCTACTCATGATACTCAACCACTTGCAAAGGAAGCAAATGAGAACTTGGCACGATTGTTGGTTGGTAGGTCATTCTTGATGGCTCAAAACTTGTCAATGTATGAAAATAATTGGATTACTATAACCCTCATCCACACTTAGTGGTATAGGTTATTAATTTGAAATTGATGACATTTGAAGATTGAGATGTGAGTTTTTCTACCCGTATTTTTATAAAAATATATGATTTGTTGAATAAACAATAGAAAACTCTTATTCATTAAGAGATAAATGATAATAATACACATCGTCAAGAAAGATAAAAGGTTGCAAGTTGTTATACTGTCATGGAAAAAAGGGAAAAAAGGTCTAATCTTATTATAATAATGCAAATAAGTTATAAGATGCAAGGGTTCCATAGAAAAGTAAGCTTGTCTCTATATAGTCTTAAATTCTATAAAAAAATTATACAAATTTTAAAAGACCCACTAAATTCTTTTTCATTTTATTCTTCTTTTTTAATGTTAAACAAAGAAAATTTACAAATAATATAAGCTACTAATAGATAACGAGAATGAATTAAAACAAACTATCAAGAATAACAAAAATTCATATAAAAAATTAAACACTTATTATTTTCTGTCGCTTAAATTTATGCTTTGCTACGCATTTTATAGTTTCAATCATGCTTTGAATAGGAAACTTATCACTTTTTCTGTTAAAGTGTTGCTTAGCTTATATCATTTTTTGCAAAATTAAGTTCTTCTTACGCCTTTGAATAAGCTATTCACGCCTGTCTAACTTTGAATATCGTTTGAGCCGCTATAAAGTGATGCTCGCTATTCTCAAAGTTATGCCTATGAGAAGTTTAGTCACACCTATTAGTTGGACGATGTCGCTTAAGACTTGCTGTCTGTATTTGTAGTTAATTTGATCAAACTACTTGGCTAACTCTCAATTTTTATGATCTAACAGTATATGAGTAGTCACAGAAAAGTGTAGAGACCTGAGAGCAAATTCAACAAAGAGGAAAAGTCTTTAAGAAAGAGGATCAAGGAGGAAAATTTTGAGCACATAAAGGCTGTTCTTGAGAGTACACAAGAAGAAGAAAATAAGGTATTTCAAAATTACCTTAAAATCGTTGAAGCCTATAAAAAAAAGTTTATTTCGTTAAATTGGATCTTTAGTCCATAATTCAAATTCTTGTTTGAAAGATTTGCAATTAGAAGGCTTAAAATTCATTACATAAAATGCATGCTTTGTAAATTTGATTTTGGTTTCCCCTCACTTTTCTTGTTTGTGTTGGACTAATTTGTTGGAGGAGGGAGCAGGAACGATCGCCACTAGGTGAGTGGAAATAAGATGAAAATTAATCGTTCAAAAATGCCCCTAGCTTTATGCTAGCTACGGGCAAGGTATTCATCTATTCAATCTTGCATTTGCTTAGATTGCAGCATTCATTTGATATAAGCTTGGGATAAGATAGGAAATGAATTTCACACTTCAATTATAAGAATCCCCTTATCAAGGGATTGAAAAAGAACAAACGTGTGTTAAATTGGGTGGAACAAAGAAAGACAATAGGGATATTCTCTTCACTCTTTGAGTGAATCAAACTCCTAAACTTGTCCTACTAAGTTTGTTTCTTGCTTTTACAATGAACATGCTAGAGAATTAGTGGGCTCGCCTAACGAGTTTGCCTTAACAAGGCCGGTGAGAGGGACAACCCAAAGTGGGATACACTTGCTATTACCACGAGAATCCAACCCACTCTAAAATGAAATGCATGTATCCTTAATGGGGTGCATGACAAAAAGGTTTTAATTTCTCGAACTTCCTCTAGTAGTCCTTACAAATTACGCAAAATCATACTTCGGTGCATGTGGGAAGCCCCTTAACATACTTAGGGGATGAGGGATTTTAATCCATTTTGAATGGAATACTTACTAAATCCTAGTAAAATACCAAAGCCACCTTGTAGAGCCATGTTACAAGCCAAAATTGACTCTAGGTAGGTTGTTTGGAATTCTTTATCATGATATACTTGTCAAAACATCAGAGAACATACACATTAGAGTGTTTTTAGGGACATGATGATAAAGTGATGTGTGTGTTGCGCTTGTTTTTGTATTTTCAAACAAAGAAATGTCCAAAAATTGATCTTAAACATTTTAAAAATCAAAATTCTTACACCCTGGTCAGAGAAGTGTCGCCTGGACACAAAACAAACCTGCCTATCAGAGGTTCAGTCATGCCTGTGACTTATTCAAACACGCGTAAACACACTGAAGTCACACTTAGAAAAATTTGAGACACACCTGGTTAGAACTGGAAACTTGCTTGGTAATAACAAAGTCTCACCTGGTAACCTACAAGGAGTCACCTAACAAGAAACTAGTGCACGTGTATACAAGTTCTAGTCACGCCTATGCTCAGATCAGTCACACCCATAAACTTAAAAGGGAAAACAGTGAGTACTTACAGAAGAGGTCATAAAATTTTGAACACATATTTGGGTACCCTTTTTTGTGTTCTTGATACTCCAACTCTCAGGTTGGTCAAAAATCCCATTCTATACTATTCTTACAAATCATAAGAAGGATTAGACCACTGGCAGTTTTAGCTCTCATTCCCCAAGGTTCATGCCTGCATTTACTAGATCTTATTCTATTAAACAAACCTTGCAAGTTGACGGGACCTATTTGAGACAAGAGCTTCCTTACGCCGGAGATGAGACTACTCCTAGAATACCACAAAAGTCACCAGAAAAAGAAGGGGAGGACAACATGATGTACTATGGTGGTTTTGGTGGTAAAGACAATAGTGGTATTGATATCACTAACCAAGGTGATGCCACTAACGGGGGCATTGATATAAATAACCAAAGCAATACCAACAATGGAGGAGCAGATCAAAATGCTTAAGGGATTGACCAAACTCACACTTGAAATAACACCGAACTAATGGTAGCAGATGCCACAGATGAAAAGGTTAGTGAGGCTATCCAATGTCCTTATTTTCAAAAGCTCATGGAAAAGGCAATGGACAGGGACAAAGAAAAACATTTTCTGGACTTAGTACAAAAAGGTCTCAAACTTCCTTGTGACTACGATGTTAACCAACTTAAACTACTGGAAGTTGAGGAAAGTACCTTAGACATCATGAACAAGCAATTCAAGATGTTTCAAATGCAATTGGACAACATTAAGAAAAGTAGGGCTCCCAAGCCTTTCTCCATAGAAGCATTGTGTCCATTCCCGTTTGATAAAAGCTTGGTTATGGTGCCATTCCCAATCAATGTTGTATTCCCCAAGTATGATAAGTATGAAGGAATGATGGATCCCCAAGATCACTTATGGGAGTTTTGTGCATTGAGCTTAGAGTTCATGCATGATACAACATATTTAATGAGATTATTTCCATGAAGCTTAGGAGGCATGGCTATGGAGTGGTTTTCTAAGTTACACTCTGGCATTAAGACCTTCGAAGATCTAGCTTCGAAATTCATGGCCCATTACTCATATAACATTAAACATGAGGTCACGATGATAACATTATGTAACACTAAGAAAAAAGATGGAGAGGCATTCCTCACTTTTCTACAAAGGTGGAGGACGGTTTTTGCAAGATATCCAAGGATTGTGCTAGAAAAAGAGAAGATGGATATCTTCATAAACAGTTTGAGTAATGAATTGAACTATCGATTACGAATGCAGTGTCCAAAGACCTTCCAAGATTTAATTGAAAATGGAATAACAATGGAGGAAGTGCTGGTCAAAAGTGGAGAACTCAAACTATACAAAGATAATAAGAATAACTCTAATAATTCCAACAATGGCAATAGTGGTAACAATGGCAACAATCAGAAGAATAATTGGTTCAATAGTAATAGCCGCTATAAGAACAACAATAAGGGGATTGTGAATGATGGAGTAGTAGAATCTAGTAACTTGAAGGTGGTCCCATTTTCTCTTACAAGGACACCTAATCAGGTGAACAATACCAATCAGCTTTCCAATGCGCCATCCAACAACAACCAAGCCAATAATGGAAATGAGGGAGATAATGCAAGGAGTGCTAAATTTGATAAATATTTGAGGCCAATTCCTCAAAGGAACTTCACACCCTTGGGTGAACCCCTTGAAAAGGCCTTAAAGACACTCATGGATAAAAATGTCATTACTCTACCCAACATTCAGCCTGTTATACACTAAGTTTGCACCCTTGTTTCAAGCTCTCTATGTCTTGATAACTTAGTATAACATGGGAATTATCTCCAGGTGTGGGACCTATGCTAACTAAGATGAGACCTCCAGGTTCTAGGCTGGTTCCTCTTGATAATCACCTTAATTTTCTTCTTTGATAGGAAAGTAAAACTTGAGGGGAAGAGGGATAGAAGGAATGCTTGAAAGGGAAAAGACTTGAAAGAAAACTACCTACTAGGTGATACACCGAAAAGATGGCATGAATTGCAGTATAAAAGATGGATTCAATGAATAAACTTAGGTCTAGGGGATCAAACCTCACTGAATAGGCTTGCATAAGTATTTCATAGAAGGGTTTGCAAATAAAAGAGGGGTATTCGGGGAAAGAGAGATTCTTTCACAAACAATAACACTCTTAGGATTAGACAACAATCTATGACCTACAAACAAACATTCACCTCTGCAACTAGGTATAGGAATGAGACAAGATTGTTAAGGGGTTTTAGTATACCCACAAAAGCATTCACATCAAATCATCCACAATAATACTCATAAATTGCAGAAAGGAAGAAGGATTAGGAACCCTAAGATATTATTGAAAACGTACAAACACTGAATTCATTAAGAGATAACTCACACAAGAAGGGATAGGGACAAAAGAATGTCACAAAATACCTTGCAATATTTGAATAATCAATGGGAATTTACAACTGTAGAAACCAGAGGACAAAGAAAATGCCATAGATCACTCTTAAGAAAGGTGATTTTTTTTTACAATTGTCCCACCCCGAGCCCTAAAAAGCTCTCAAAAATAATATATACATCTCCCATTTTGCACGTAGGCAGGAGCAAAAAATATCTAATTAGGGCTACGCAAATTTTCATACAATAATAAAACCCTAATTCTGTCAATTTTGGCCATAAATGTGTCTTGAAATATCTTAGCCGATCAGATATGTGCTTTGAATGCAATTTACATCACCAACTATTTGTAAACATCGAGCTGCCATGATCCATCTACCTTCCTGCAACTCAGTCTCACCATAACTATAAAAATCTGACATTCTGAGATATTTGAATTTAAATATATTAATGGTCATAGGTAGTGCCATACTTTTATCCATCGACGACTAATATTTAAACTCTAATCTCACTTTAAAATGCGACTGTTAGATCTTTCCTTTTTACCCGGCACCGCTTGACTACAAATTAACCTCAAGTTCACCTTAGGTCTCTTTCCCCTTTGTTCACAGAATCGTTAAATGTTTTAGCTGACCCCGGTTAAGTCTGGCGAATAGGAGATAACCCTTTAGTCGCTGATTTGCAGAATATTTTCTTGACACTGGGCCAGACCTACCACTTGTCAAAATTCTATTCACCCCATCCGCCTCATCAACAAACACCTTGGCTAATTCTGACATTGGACCCACTGAGAACTAGATTCGCATCCAACGGCAGGTGCATGATCCCATAGCCCCCAAATATTCCTTCCGATCATGTGCCAACTGTTGATCATTTTAATCTGCCACCTCACTAAAAATGCTCGGACCCACTGAAGTCTTTGTCATCACCCGGCAACCAATCACAAACAAGCACATCAGCAATGAATCAACATATTGGACCCACTTGTTATAAGCTTTAGATCAAACGGTTGGCGCAAGATCTCATAGCTCTGACACACTCCATGAGATCATGCACCATCTGTTAGATCCTCCATACTGACATCCCTTCAGAGTCTTTCAGGCCCACTGACATGTCCCCATTCCTTTCCAGCTCGGCCAATCAAAATAAGACATGTCAATGATGAATCGGCATGCGGTCCCACTTATTCTCAGCAAACTTAACCTTTTGTCCATCCAGTGAACATGAAACTAAAAGAATTTCCAAGTTGCAAGATACTTTGTTTTAACCTCAGTTTGATCAAGTGATTCAGTGAACAAAACATTTCACTGAATCGCTGAGTCCTTTCTTAACCCTCGGTTGTATTCCACGAATGCACAAAAACCTTTATTTGCGAGTTCGCTAAATCTTTTGGAGCTTCACTATTTTATTTTGAGACTCAGCGAATACATACATTTGTGTATTTGCTAAAAAACTTAGAACCCTGCCAGATCATTCTGTGAATGAATGAACACATAGAACTTTATCAGAGCTGCTAAACTTTAAACCAAAAAAATGACGCCATTGCCAACTCGTCGAGAAATTTGATAACCTTGGGCCTGCCAAAAAACTTGCCACATGTTAACACACCATTTGCCACTTCTGCTGGGTCACCTATGACATAGGACCCACTACGCACCGGCATCTAATCGAATGGTGGGTGCAAGATCGCATGGGGGAAGAATATTCCATGCGATCATGCACTGACCGTTGATCAAAAAACTTTGACACTCGGCCCCTCTGACAAGCTCCAACTCATTATCATGTGGACCAATGAGAAGCTACCATTTGTGTACATGTAGTAGTGGACCCGCCTATTTGAAAAGTTACATCACAAAGGAGAATCAACGGTTGTCTTAAGATCGCAAGCCTCTAACAGACCCTATGCGAACATACGCCCACTATTGATTCTTTGTAGATGTCAGAGAGTTGGGCCCAGGAAATATAAAGGTTGAAAACATTAGAAAAGAAGCGCTAGGACTTAGGAAAAATTAAAGACCGCCAGGCATTGGAGACTTTAGGAAAAATTAAAGGGAAAACCTCTGCAGGGTGATAGGAAATTATAAAGCACATGCGTTTATGAGATTTTTAAGTGGCCTGAAAAGTAACACAAAAATAGATTTAAAACCAGGGCACACTAGGGTTTTCCACTCAAACGGCTAGATTTTTTGAAATTTGAACTCGTAGACCAGGGAGTTTGGATAAATTGTAGAGGCTAGAAGACAAGACACAAAGCGATAAAATTTTCAGGGGTGCTTGGCAAGATTAAAATGCAGACCCTGGGACAAAACTTAGCCAAATTTGCACGGAGCAGGGAAAATTGGGTAACATTTTGGTGATTTCTGCTGGATGTCAGCCTGCTAGCCATGGAAACCAGTGGCCTTGACATATTCATTGGGCATGGAGTCAATTTCTGAGCACAAAACTTTGACAGATGGATAGAATTGGAACCGGAAGGACAAACTTGTGCATAGAAACTTCTTGGAAAGCAGGAAAACTAACTTAGAAAATAGGAAAAGAAAGCAGAAAAATATATTTACAAGAATTTACAGAGAGGGATTAACCTCAAAGCAGGGCTTCAAGTGCAAACCATTCATTGATATAGGCAAGGCATTTCCCTCAAGACTTTATAGTTGAAAAGAATTAGGCCCCTTACATTCTATAATAACAAATGGTCCACCCTAGAATGAATCAAATTTTGTATGTCTGACAGGTCTGGATCTGAATTCATCCTACTTGAGAACTACATCTCCAATTTTGAAATTTTTGATCCTGGCTATTTTATCAAAACTCTTCTTTGTCTGAACCTGATGAAACTCCATATTCTTCATGGATTTATCTCTGAGTTCTTCTAACTCCATCAGCTGAGCATACCTGATTTGTAAGGGATCTCCTTCTTCAAATAGGACATATTGAGTAGCCAAGTCCAAAGCTGGCAATTCAGTTGAAATGGACAACTTAGCCTCTCTACCATATACTAACACATAATGAGAATTCCCAATGATCTTCTTTGGGGTAATTCTGTCTAACCATAAGGTAGACTTTAATTTAGTATGCCAATCTCTTTGGTTATCCTGCAGAGTCTTCTTGATTATCCTAATCAAGTTCTTGTTTGTTGATTCTGCTAAGCCATTGCCCTGGGGATAATAATTTGAGCTTGTATTCAGATAAATGTCATTTCTGATTGCCCATTCTAAGACTTTAAGGCTTGTGAATTTCAATGCATTATCTAATATTATGGAGTTTGGAGTGCCAAATTTGTGAATTATATCATCATAAAAACTTAATACATCACTCTCATTTGATTCCTTTAAGGCAACTGCCTCTGTCCATCTAGTGAAATAATCTGTTGCAGTGATTATCAACATATGGCCTGCACTAGATGGAGGATTGATCATGCCAATGAAGTCTATACCCCACTTCATGAAAGGTTTCTCTATTTTGATTGGTTGTAGGGGCAAAGCTCCGAGCCTTTCTTTTCTTGCAAACATGGCACATTTGATGCATTTTCTCACATACTCATGACTATCCTTGAAGATAGATGGCCAATAGTATCCAGCCCTCATGATTTTAAAAGCAGTGGTCCTAGGAGAAAAGTGACCTCCAAAAGGTCCACCATGAAACTCAAATAGGACATCAACTATCTTTTCTGAATCATTGCATCTTAAAAGGACACCATTGTGATCCTTTCTAAAAAGAACCTCATCTATCAGCACAAAAGGGACAGATTGTAATCTATAGTATCTTCTTTTTTTTGAATCTAGACCTACAAGACATTGTCCTATCTTCAAAAAATGAATCATGTTAGGCAACCAACTTGATACCTTGGCATGTTCTTCTGTAGAATGCACAACCAAAGATGCATCCATTTGCTCTTTTTTCTTTGAAATTTCATCTCCTGCCAAATGTTCACAAAGACCTCTTCCTCTAACCAGCTTGGTGGTCTAAATATCAATGCCATATTTCATCACCTTGGTGATCCAACTAGCTCTTTTCTCATTTAGGTCCTTGGAAAGCAAAAATTCTTTAACACTTGGATGAGTAACCTTCAAATGTACCTTGCTATGGGTCAATAGATACCTGAACTTCTTAAGGCTCTTCACCATAGCAAGTACATGTTTCTCTACAAAAGAGTATCTCTATTCATACTCTTCCAAACCTTTGCTAAAGAAAGCAATAGGCTGCTCCAATCCATCTGAATTTTCTTGAGTCAACATAGCAGATATAGCATCATGTCCTCCATAAGCATAAAGGATAAAATCCTTACTAAAATTTGGATTTAACAAGGTAGGAGCTTCTGTCAAGGCTTCCTTAATAGCTTGGAAATTGGCTTTTCCTTCTTTAGTCCAGCTGAAAGTTGAACTCTTCTTTAACATGGCTGTTAAAGGCTTTAGTAAATCTACAATATTAGGCAAGAAATGCCTGACAAAGTTAATCTTTCCTATGAAAGATTGGAGACCTTTCTTATGATGTGGCAAGGGTAGCTTTAGGATGGCTGCAATTCTCTCAAGATCCACTGTAATTCCTTCTTTGGATACTACATATCCCAACAATTTTCCCTCATGAACTGCAAAAACACATTTCTTGGGATTAAGAGATATCCCAAACTCTCTACACCTTTCAAAAATCTTCCTCAAATGTTTGATATGGTCTGATGCATGTTTAGAATAGACAGTTATGTCATCTAAGTAGACCAATACAAACTTGTACATGAGGCTCTTAAAGGCCATATCCATTGTCTTTTGAAAAGTAGCACCTGCATTTGACAAACCAAAGGGCATCTTTTGATAAGCCATGGTTCCCCACTTGGTTGTAAATGCAATCTTATATTGATCTTCTTCATTAACTAGGATTTTATTGTATCCTAAATAGCCATCCAACAATGAAAATCTCTCAGATCCAGAGACACATTGTAAGATTTTCTCCATTGAGGGTAACGGATGGTGGTCCTTTAAAGAGGCTCTGTTAAGATCTCTAAAGTCAACACATAACCTCAACTCCCCATTCTTCTTCCTGATAGGAACAAGGTTGGAAACCCAACTAGTATGCTTAATGGGGTAGATGATACCGCTTTCTATCAATTTGAGCACTTCCTTATGCATAAGTGGCTCAAGCTTGGGATTAACAGGCCTTTGCTTTTGCCTCACTAGTTTGGCATTAGGGTCTAATTCAATAGTGTGTTGAGCAAGGGGTGGATCAAAACCTTTAAGGTCTTCATATTGCCATGCAAAAACATCACTGAATTCTTTAAATAATTAGGTGTAAGCTTTCTTTTCCAATTCAGTGTTTACTTTTTCAAATTGTAAGCTCTTGCCTGGCTCTAACTCTAATTCAACACAATGTTCCTGCTGAAATACCAGGCCAGCTTTGTTTTTCTTAACTTGATCATCCTTGTTGAAGACAGTCTCTAAAGTGACAAGGCCTCTAGGCATCTTATTAGACCTAAGTTGTATCACTTGATCACCATAGTTCTGTGATAATCTAACCTGATTATGCTTTGAAAAAACATCTTCTTCAAACAAGAACTGTAGAATTTGCTCATCATTGTCAAACACCTGCCAATTGACATCATTATCAGGAATAGAGGGTTTGACAATCACTTTAATATGTTTTTGGGTCTCCTCCTTTGAAATACTATTTGGAATATCATACTGAGATCCAACAGCATCTAATCTATCTGCATTTTGATTTAGCTTCCTAGGGATAGCGACAATATTGAAAGCATAAAAGTCTTCAATTTCATCCCAAACTCTATGTTTGTATGTTTTCAAGATGTCATTCTTGGTTTCACTTATCCCTCTTACTTGGCTAACAACTAACTCACTGTCACCATAAACTTTTAGAGCCTTGAGCCCTCTTTTTCTAGCCCACTTCAGTCTATTCACTAGGCTTTCATATTCTGCAGTGTTGCTAGTGCAGGAGAAACTGAATCTGAAAGCTATGTAGTCCCTTTATCCTTTTGGGGACACTAACATAGCACCACCACCAGAACCATGTCAGCTTCTAGCACCATCAAAAAATAGTTCCCAAACCTGATTGCTTTGATCCTCTACATCAATGTCCTCTTTGAAAAGGTTTGGGTCTATGGATCCACTTTCTTGTATCAAATAACTTCCCAAACCAAAATCCCAAATAAGATTTTCTTGGGCCTCTGAAGCTCTTTCATCTAGTGAAATATCAGGGATATTCTCTATCTTAGTGTCTGCTTCCCCAATGGTTTGGAAATCATTGTTATCAAATATGGGGCAGTTTACATTGATGGTATTGGACACATATGGTTCTATATGGTCTACTGCCAATGGTTCTGATTTAATGGTTACCTTGGTACCATATCTTGTGTGAAATAGCATGTGAGACTAGTCAAAAGAAAGGTAGCCTCCTATTTTGGTTGTGAACTCCCTTGACAAACATATGGAAAATAAAGAAGGGAGATCTATGATATATATATCAAGGAGGATGGATAAATTAGGACTAGCATGAAGGATTAGACTGGTATCCTTGGCCACACCTATAGTATTGACTGAGGATCCATCAAGTTGTGTAACCTTCTTTTGAAAGGGTTCATATTTTAGTCCTAATTGGTCAGCCACTTTCTTGGGCATTACAATGCTAGTAGCTCCACTATCTACCATACAATTATGTACTAAAGATTTTCCAATGATTAAAGATACATAAAAGGGAGGTGGTTTTGAATTCCTAATTGAATGGTATTGGTATTGGAGTTGCTACTTGGGGCCTCCTTTTCCTGATCAGTGTTGCTCTAAATGATCTGGCGAATAAGCAAATGAGTGGTCACTAAGTCTCTAAATAAACTGGCAGTAACCTGAGGCATTCAGCGAATGGGAGATAGCCTTCAGTCGCTAGTTCTCCAAATAGTAATTGGGGTCATTTGTTGAGCTTGTTCGCTGAATCATTGAATGGAGCTTGAGTTAGGAATTTCTTTTCAAGAATGAGCGAAGCCTTGTTGCGTGTTCACCAAATGTAAACCAGGATTCCTATTGAGTTAGGTCATGAAGCCCGGGAAAGATGAAGATCTAACGGTCGTGATATAAAGTTGATCCAGATTCAAATGCTGACTGCCAATTTGTTGCTGGCACCATGAAAGTAGCCGTTTCTTCCAGGATTTGAATATTTTAAGGGTTTCAGTGACAAAAGGACTGAAATTGAATGCTTAAGTGGCTAGATCTAGTAGATTTGATTGTGTCAACTGTTGCAATATGGTCCAGAGAGTTCCATGATTGATTGCAGAGGATTGTACTATGAAGGAAGAGTTGCTCGAGGCATGTTGCAGGAGTATGATCAGATTGATTGGCATGGTAGATTCATGATCTTCGGTACAAATCAAGAGATTTCTCATAATCGAAGATCACTCTTGGATCTGACCGCCTGGTTTCCTTCCAGTGTAATTAATTTTGATTGGTTTGGTGGGTGAAAACCCTAACCCTTGGCTCAGTCATCTGTAGCTTGTTGCATCCTGACTTTTTGGGATTCCAAGATGACTGATGGTATATATTGCAGCTATTTTTACCTTCCAAAAGGTTGTTGATGGTGTTATGTCTAGAGTCAATGTAAAAGACTGAGCAAGGAGAGCTTGGATTTAGGGTTTGTTTCCTAGCATTTTGTTGTCTTGCAATGTATTGATTCTGATAATTTTAATGAGAACACACTTGGATTCCAATCTCATATTTGTGTATGTCTTCCTATTTTGATCTTGTGTTCATATATATTAATATCACAAAGTGAGTTAGTGTATGGTATACAAAGTATATTGTGGGATTATCTTTGAGTTCCTGACAAAGTTAGGATTAAAGTCTTTAAGGTATTTTCAGTGAATTCATGGTTAAAAAGGAATTTGATGTCTAGGTATGTGAGGGAGAGGGATAATAGGCAAAGCACTTATCTTGAATTTAAGGGTATTTGAGTTTGGGTTTTCAGTTGATATGTGTTGTTGGTGACTCCATGCCCTAGGTTAAGGCACTGATCTATTCTCTAGAAGTAGTTCATCATCATTAATCACAAAATTAAATGATAAAATCTTTAAATTAGTTAGTAAAGGGTATAAATGTATAATATCTAGTGATTCCTTTCAAGAAGTGAATCAAAGGTACACCCGCCTAAGCATCTAGGCTCAAAGTGTAGGAGGATCCTTGTTGATCCTTGTTAATTGGCCCTTTTCCTTGTAGACTTTGGAGTGGTGATAGAGTCAATGACATTAATTTGTCAATCATAGTGTAAACCTGCAAGTAGAAAGACAAGGGAAACCAACATGTTGAACATATTTGAGACAACAAAAGAAAAATGGAGAAAAAACACATAACACACAAAATTATAGTAGTTTTCCAAATCTATCTATGCCCAGTCTCAAGGTAGGGAAATAAATTTAAAAAAATTAGAAAAAAATATTTCTTTGGTATTATAGTTTCTTATTTGTATTATTATATTTTTCATCTATTTTATTGTGTTATATATTCACATAAGTTAACATATAGTTAAATTATTTATTATGTAGAATATAATAATTTTAATTATTTAAATATATAAAGAAAATATTATAAATCTAAAATCTTGTATATGTCAATGGATATGGGTATAATTTATAGATTAAATTTATATTATTAATCATATTTTAAGGTTTAATAAATTTACTAATAAATGTATTAAAAATATCTTTATATCACAAATAAAAAAATTATCTAACAAGTTATTTAATATAATATCTTAACAATTCTTTTACATACAAATAAATTGGAATATCTTAACTATATTAGGATATAATAATTTGTAAATGTGTCTAAATGTAGTCATAGAATTCAATTGTATGCTTCTTGTTCAATTTAATTAGTTGGCAAAGTTTAAACAACCTTACCAACATTTTAGTAGGAACTTTGTCGCTCTACAACCTTGTTTCTAAAGATTAATAGTAAATTTATAAATTTATGATATTCATATTTGTTAGTATTGAAATTAGTGAGAATTACTTAATTATAAATTATTTGAAACAAATTAGATTTTTTATTTTTATAAGTAACAAATTAGAAGTTATTATTTTTATTCAAAATGTTGGATTTTTTATGACATATCACATCAATATTATAGATATGTTTTAACAAATATGTATTGTTATGAATCAATTTATTCTAATTATTTTTTTTCTTGAATTCAAGAACTATTAGTATTGAAAAATACCTCAAAGAAATCATTGGATCATATGACCCAAATTCTCCTTGCTCAATACTCTTGATTGAATCAATTTTATTGTAATTTAAGAATATCAAAGGACATAGTTAGACATTCAAATATTTTAGATTATGTGATGCAAAATTATACTCCTTTCATTAGTTCAAGTTGAAATATTCCTTGAATTCTTCTTATTTGCAATGTATATGAGTTTTCCTTTGATAATTAAATATTAATTAATTACACAATTTGGTAGCTCCACATAATTATATATATATTTTCCTCTTTAATTTCAACATCCTTTATATAAAACCAATTGAAGGGGCATATTCTAATCATTAGTATTAAATTTGATGACTATTATAATAGTGAATTTTTAACAACAATAATCAATAATAGATCTTTTTTTTTCTTTTTATTTTATATAGATAATAGGCCTAGGTTAGTAATTTACTTTATTGAAAAAATTAAAAGCACAACTCCATTCAGTGTGGGCACCGATAGGAAAGAATGGTGTAAAGAAAACCTTCGGTCTAGCCCGGAATTTGAAAGATCCTGTACAATAAGAAGTTTACATATCTAGTATTCTTTTTCATTTTAGAGGACACCATATTTTTGCTCCAAACGTGGTCTTATTTCAAATTTATCAAAAAGAATCTTTCAATTTATATACTAGAAAAATAATTTTATCTATCTATGTAGAAGTAATTCATTCTTTTACTTTTATACCTTTTTTCACATAGTTAGTTTAGTGGTTATAATTATGTCCAATTTTAAAATCTTAAGATAGGCTATTTATTGAAATGTTCTCTTATATGATTTTCAATGTCTAGATGGAGTGGTCATTGCAAGATAGTGCATAATGTCAACATCCTTCCATGTATCATTTTCATGAGTATTCTAATAATTTGTTTTGTTGTACTTTGACATGTAATAAAAGTTACATACCTCATAAATTTTTATTCATCTTAAACTTTGATCTATATGTCACCATTGCAATGATTTCCATATACAATAAATTCCATTATAAGACTTGATAAATAACTTGAATATGGCCATCAAATATTCTTAGAGAGTGATCTCAACTCTATGATTTATCCATAAAAGATGTTCCATAAAATGAAGAGAAATAATTAAAAAGCTCTACAATACATTTGGGGTAAAGTTGGAAAGGAAGCTACCTCGAGAATACTAAATGGCAAGGCCCACCACATTTGACAATGTAATGAGGTTAAAATGATTGTGTAACTTGTAAGTAGTGAATACCATTCACCAATGGTGAATTTACCTTGTCTAGGCTACCCAAGCTCTTTCTTCGAGGTGGTGAAATGAATGCCCAGACAAGAATATTGGCTTTGGTCGGGAATATTTTTGAGGAAACTTCGATTTAGTTGGCATTCTGATACTTAATTTATAAATTTATGTTGTTCTTTTTTTAAGTATTGCATTTATTTTAAGGAATAAATGTTTGAGTTGGGTTATGTATGTATTGCAGATATTTTTATGTTTATTTCAATTTAGTTATTGAATGTCTTAATTTTTTCATTTAATTATACAAGTTTAGTTTTCAAGGTCATGAGTCTTTTTATTTCAAAATTCATGTTTAAATTTTATTTTAGCTAAAAAAATTTACATTTCTATCTTTAATTGATTAATTAGATGTTTTTTAAAAAAATTAATATTATGTACTAAAATTTAAGAGAATTGATTAGCATTCATCTCACATATCTGAATTTACAAGTTGTCTCCTTATGAAACATTTAATAACCCATCTTCAAGTGACAAAATTAAACAAAGTAACAAAAAATCATTCAATTCAATATTAGACGATAATTATATTGTGTAGCCTCCCAAGCCCAACTTAAGAGCACACATCTAACACAAGTTTTGAGACATTCACTAATAAATAAATTATAATTTTTTAAATAGACAAGTATTTGATGCAATTAGTTTCTGGATTCGATTGTGGATTGATTTCAAAATATTTATCACTGAAGCACATTCTCCAATCATTGAACTAAGTACTCTTATTCATTGTATCTACTTTCCATAATTTGAAGTTTCCAATTAATTGATACAAAGATTGTGAAGCAACTCAATGCCCAAGCTCTATTGCAACAATCTGGCCTCTCTTTTTTGGTGATTAAAATCTTCCGTCTTGATGATCATCATAAGTATTCATTTGGAAAGAAGCTTTTTTAGATGATTGTAAGTAAGCCTATTTAGTTTCACGAATCTAGAACAAGTTTTGATGCATTTTTAATGTGTGTGTGACTGTAGGAAGGCTTGAAAAGGCCCAAGAAAAAAAAATCAAATTTCATGATTTTGGCACAAACTTATTTCTTGATTCGTCCTCAAAATCCATAGTTCCTTTTTTTCTTTTGTGGAAATCCATTGATTGAAAATGATTTGTTTTATCTGAACCCATGAGGGGCCGAACATGCATATGACATTGTAAAATTTGATTCTTCTAATTGGAACATTCTACTAAGTATTAGGCTTTAGTAAGGTTAGTGTTGCATCACCATTTTTATTTTATTTATGCTAGTTTTCAACTAAATATGGTGGGTAACCATATTAATTATCATGAGAAAAGTCTAACATTTTTTTTTATTATAATTTCCATCATGTATGCTCACATGGTAGATGGGCCAAGCTTAATGTTCGTATATGGGCTTGCAGATTTATTTTGATTTAACACCAAGGATTAGCTGTATGTTCTATATGGATTATTAGATCCATCAAAGGGCATGAAGAATGTCGAAGTACACTATTGGTGTTAGGCTTGTAAGAAATTTGGGTTTAATACTCTTCTTATTTTAAAGGAGCCTATTCAAATATAGGTCGCTATTTTTATTATAAGGATATTGAAATATTTAGAGATATATCAAATAATATCAATTCAAGTCCCCTAATATGCTCTATCAAATTAGGGTAAAAATTTTCAAACCTTTTTGGAAAATATTCAAATGATGCCCAGCCATGCCACTTCACACCTGTGTAAGAGTTATGCTTAGTGTTTCTTTACATTTTCATATGATGTCTTGATTGAACAATAGATGAGTTCTTCAATATTCTCTAAGTTGTTGCTAACCTAGATTTTAGACTATTTGATTGTATTCTTGAATCAAAGTTTTTTAATTTTGTTTAGTTTATTCAATTCTTAGTGGTACCAAATTGATTCACTTGGGAGTTAGCAACCCACATTGCCTATTTTTTGGACAAGAGGATACTTTCAATAATCTTTTTTTCTAGATTTATCCTAGACCTCATGAAGTTTGAAATTAGATTCATGGTGTTTCAAGCCTTTTAGACCAAATCCTTTCTCATGACATATAGTTTTCTTACAATATATTCCTTGGATTCTTATTGAATTTACCCAAATTTGATATGATTTTATGGTAAAATTTATTTTTAGCATTTGGAAAGAGAAAATTCATATTGTATTAATTAGCTATGTTGTTGGCATTCACTTCTTGATTTTTACTAAGACTATTATTATTCAAGTGAAGCAAACAAAGGTGTCGTTGAGTTGGCACATCTATACATTCTTTTACAATGTTGGATTAATAATGACCATGTATAGTGTCACTATTACTATACTCCCCGTGGACATCAAGGTGGGTGCAAGTAAATTACTTTGGAGGTCATGACACTAAATCATATACTTTTCAACCCCTTTAAGAAAATTTAGGGATTAGTTTGTTCATTGATCTTAGCTCTCCTACTTGCCTTTAGCCTCTTCTTAATCTCATCATGATTGAGCTTCTAGAGTGCCATATATGAGTCATTCCACCTACTCATGATACTCAACCACCTGCAAAGGAAGCAAATGAGAACTTGGCATGATTGTTGGTTGGTAGGTCATTCTTGATGGCTCAAAACTTGTCAATGTATGAAAAGAATTGGATTACTATAACCCTTGTCCACACTTAGTGGTATAGGTTATTAATTTGAACTTGATGACATTTGAAGATTGAGATGTGAGTTTTTCTACCCATATTTTTATAAAAATATATGATTTGTTGAATAAACAATATAAAACTCTTATTCATTAAGGGATAAATGATAATAATACACATCGTCAACCAAGATAAAAGGTTGCAACTTGTTATACTGTCATGGAAAAAGGGGGAAAAAGATCTAACCTTATTATAATAATGCAAATAAGTTATAAGATGCAAGGGTTCAATAGCAGAGTAAGCTTGTCTCTATATAGTCTTAAATTCTATGAAAAAAGGTATACAAATTTTAAAAGACCCACTAAATTCTTTTTCATTTTTATTCTTTTTTAATGTTAAACAAACAAAATTTACAAATAATATAAGCTACTAATAGATAACGAGAATGAGTGAAAACAAACTATCAAGAATAACAAAAATTCATATAAAAAATTAAACACTTAATATGAAAATAAAGTTCATACTTTAAGTGAAAACATTTTGCAATTGCTAAATTTTTAATGGCTGTAGAATAAAGTTAGATTCCTCTTGCTTCTTTAAATTGCTTTTTCGTGGTCGAGCAAAAGGGATAAGTCGTATCGATTATGAACCTGTTACAGTAATGTCAACATAATGTTTTTCTTTAAAACAAAACTTACATAACTGATGGTACAGCTGTACATTTTGTATTTCATCAGCGGATTCACCGACAAATAACAGGCCTAGCCATGGGTACAATGCCTTACTTTCACCACTCTCATGTCACGAGACCTCTTTCATGGAATCTCAGGGTACAAAAACTTAACAAATGCATAGTCTTTATTAATTAAACGGATCTTCTCATGCATTCTAGTCCTCATCATCACCAACATCATCTGTAATAAGCAAAGTGGAAAGCCCTTGCTGTGTCAAAGGTAAAGCATTCCATAGACATATCTCTCTGCGAGCCTCACACAGATAACTGCAACTTCTGCTCAACGAAACTTCCAACAACCGATGGCTACCACAAACTTCGCATACTCTCGGCAGAAATGTCAGGTACCCAACTACACGCTCTAAAAGACCTTCCACGATATTATTAACACCCTCTTCAGGAGCGGTCGTGATGTAATTTTTGATGAGCTGTGGCAACAGTGAACCCAGCCCCAAAGACGTCTCAGTTTCAACTCCCTTCAGAGAACAAACGACCCATATCTCCTCTTCCAATCGCACGGTGACCTTCAGCGCAGAGCTATTCACAAGCCCAATTTTAGAAATCTCATCATTTCCTTGCAAGAAGTCTTGTACTGCAACTTCGAATTCGAAAGAGGGAATCATTTTTTCCGCCTCCAAGACCTCAACTTCACACCACTGAAGCACGTTCCCTCCATCCACGGCCGCCTGTGCGAAACCATTCCATATCTCTGTAGCAGAAAAACTGGAGGCACAGATCTCTGTAATAATATTCTGCTGAAGTAAAAATGGCGCGAGCTCAGCAAGAAAAGCCGCCGCAGCTTTTGTAGCCTGTTGAGTTGCCTCTCTGGCGGTCTTGCAAGCCACCGCCGTGATTTCGGCATCTACAATTATCCACCACCGCTTATCGTTTTCGGCCTGGGTCAAGAAGCGGGAGTAGGCATATAATTTATCCAGCAGTTTCTCCACAGACGTGATGTGCATCTGGAGCGCCACAAGAAGTTTGCATTTGGGTGGTAAATGGACAGATGATTTGGATCGCTTGAGCCCGATGTTACTGAAATGGTAATCCATGCTGTTGCGAATGGGCAGGGGAAGGGCTTCAATTGACCACACCAGCCCATTCATTCGCATCTCAAAATGCCCGCGTCTGACATTGAATTCAATCGGGCCATCTAAAGGCCTAGAGCTCTCCTATACGGCGATTTTAATTTCCAGCTCCAGTTCGCAATTCTTGCCAGCCATGTGGGAAACACAAGTTGATTATAGTAGTTCTTCTGAGAATTTCGCTAGCCCGCAATCTCTGTCTTTGTTTTTAAACAATTTGGTTGCAAGCAGATTTGCAATTTATTTGCCCCTTCTTTCCCGTTTCATTCTACTCTCTTCGCAATACGCAGGAAATAGATTGAAATTCAAGAACACGGTTTTTCGATTTATCTTGGCCTTCATGCCCATTTCATTCAGTTTTCTTGGCAATATCCAGGAAACTGGTTGCGATTCATCTGCCCTTTTCATTCCGCTTTCCTGTTTATGGCTACGAAATTGTCAAGCTAAAGTTAGTTATCTGGGATTTGTAAGTAATAATAAGGCCCCGTTTGTTTGCGGAATTGGAATTTGAGTCAAAACCTGATTATCTCAAAATCAGGTTTTGAGTTTCCGGAAGATGAACTTCTAGAAGATGAGCTTCTAATTTTGAACTGTTTGGTTGACCCAGAAGATGTTTGATAGAAGAGGTCCGAGGTTCGAATTTGGGAAACGTATAATGGACTCGAAATTGCAGAGAAAACGATATGAATTGCAAAAAGCTATCAGTGGACGCCTGCATGCACGCTGCCCAGAACGGATGTTGTGGAAGCTGGGCCTTCCACAGGAACGGCTACGACCGTTGAAGAAGCTTCGAGTCTATCCAGACAAGCCGTAAAAGTTGAAACTGGTCAAATGACAGAAGAAGAGGAGGAGAGTGATGCCACGTATCTGTTACAATCTCCAGAACATACACCATTTGAGGAGAGCGTTCAGATGGCTCCGCTTCAGCCGGATTCAGATATTTTGATGCAGTCCTATGATCAATGAGCGTTCAAATGGCTCCGCTTCAGCCGGATTCAGATATTTTGATGCAGTCCTATGATCAATCGCGGACAGAGGAGGAAGATTTTCAAATTTTACTTTTCCGCTGGTTACATAACTGGGTTATGAAAATGAATTCCATCTATTTTGGTGGAAGATGTGCTTCCCATTTTTTCTCCAAAATGGGAAGATGAAAACCATCTTCCAATTCTGGTTCAAATATCAATGCATCATTCAAACTAGGGATATCAAGACATAACCGGAAGATGGCCCCCAAATTCCTATTCCTTCCTGCAAACAAACGGGGCCTAAGTATTTTTGTTTACGCATGGAAAATGGTAGAAGATCACTTTAACAGTACAGAAGTGCTAGTCAAAAAGTATTACACTGTTTACCGTGTGCTAATAAAATGCATACATTTATGTATATTTAAAGCTAGACTAAGAGAGACGATATATTAATTTTGAGTTTCTTGACTTTTTAAGGAAATTTAGTAGGCAAGTTTTGAGTTTCTAAATTAAAGTTTTAAAGTCATATCATCAAATATGATATTATATTAGTATTTTGTTTTTTCAAGGTGTCAAAAAAGGTTTCTCATGATTGTTTGTTCTTGAATACATTTTATTCAATCATGGATAACAATCATAATTACTAACATCTTTAAAGTTACAACTATTAGTACAATATTATAAAAAATATTAAACATTAAAACAATAAGTATTATAACAATTATTGACACATGTTAAATAGGATAGATCAAATAAGTTTAATTGTCATAGACATAATAATTATGAAAATAAATGGAAACAATAAAGATGATTTTGTTTTGAGATTTACGACTAAATATCAAACACATATTACCTTGAAGTCAAAGGTTCCTAGGATTCAAGGTCCATGTCTATATGGATCAAATAGAACATTCATTTTGTTTTTAATTTATTTTTTTATCATTTTTTTTTTGCCTCAGGCTTGTAATTACAAATTCAATTTGTAATAACAATGAATTCAACCTATTGTGCTTTCACTTTTCTTTTACTTTCATCATCGTAGATGAATAATTATGTTGAAGGCATTTTCGACAAACAAAACATGGTGGAATATTTCATGAAAAAAAGACTCACTAGATTTATTTTGATGAATTGGTAGTTTTTCCTTGAATGTAACTCACCTGAAGTTTTGCCTTGAATGTAACAGATCAAAATATTTGGTAAGGCATTTATAATTTGATGACTTTGCAATTATATTTGCATTGATACAATATTTGTTATTGCAAATTAAATAGTCTTGTCTATGTTTTGATGGGAAGTTTTTGATTAAGGCTAGGGTGCAATCATGACAGACTTGGAAGTGGGTTTGCAAAGCTATAATGTTATAGTGTAAGAGGCATATATAAGAGAGTTTTGTGGCTAAGATGGTTTGAAAGATATTTTCGTTCAATATGATTGACACCAAGTATTTTCATATCCATATCCAACACAAGGTACATTACAAAAAGTTGATCATTCTAATCTCAAATCTAAAGAAAAGTTAAGTTTTTGACATATGATTCTTTTTGTTTTATTTTGGTGCTTGCATTTGCAAGATACCCACAACAAACATATACCAATCGTAGGTAGGGATGGATGTAACTACAACATCTGACAAAAACTCTTGTCATTCGGGCTTTGATGGATGTCCAAACTCTTTTCAAAAGATCCCATTTTGGTGAGCAAGCAGGAAAGATGGTGGTGAAGGTCATATAATTTGTCTTTACACCTACAAATTGCATTTGGGAAGGTTTCTAAAACCTTTTGACAAATCCATTTTTTGTGTATCCTACAATCATTGTAGTCATGAAGGATTCAGTTCTTTCAGGAAACTTAAATAAATTTAATAGCAATATAAAATTATAATTTAGAAATTTTTTGATGAAAAATATTTAACTTGTAACTAAAAAAAATAAAATAAATTGATGAAAAATATTTAACTTATAACTAAATAAAGATAATTTAAATCAATTGGCAGTAATATAAAGTTTCAATCTATGCATATTCTTTGATTGTGATTTTTCATGAGGCATTCTATTAAATAGTTCATGTTTCTTATCTATTTACTTACACTTCTTGACTTCTATTGGATGACATTTCTCTCTGATTGCACATGCACAAAGTATGTTGATAAAAGTCATCTTATAATATTCTAAAACTTTATGACTCCATCAAACCCATTTTCCGAATATCCTAGACCTACGCTTTTATTCTCTCCATGGCGTAAGAAACTTATTGAATGAAGGCACTTAAAGGGTGAGAAATTTAAGAAAATGTTTTCTATAACTTCCTTTAGGATGCATTCATTATCTAGTCTTTACTACTTCATAACATAGTGAATTGTAATTAAGAAATATTAATATGTGATTCACCATTCCCATACCAATTCAATGCATCACCACATGAATGCCTTGCATTTGATGCTGAATATAGAAATTTCAATTTTGAATATGAAGTTTTAACAAACAAAAGTAATGAAATAGAGAAAAAATAAAATCATTTAAAGAAGGAATAATAATTGCAAAGCATTGATTCTAAACATATGATATCGACATATAAGTTACATAATATTTTCAAAATAATAAATATGCTAGTATAATTTTATTTGATTGGAACACAATACAACCATAAATTTTGTATTTGATGGGTGGGTTCACCAACAATTTACAAGCCTAGCTATGGGTAAAAAATTTATGAAAAGTGTGTTGTAACCAAAAAGAACAGAACACAAGGAGATTATGTGACTCTTGAAAAGATGTAAGACCAAAAACATTGTTCTTCATGACATCACATGTCATCTTAACATACATAAACTTCAATATACATAGTCTTTAATTGAATATATTAGTAACATAACTTTGTAAAGTGTTAAGTTACCAATTCACAACATACTATTAAGTAGTACAATAATCTAAATATTTGCATTCTCCTTCTCATTTACCTTTGCTTTCTTATTGGTATCTATGAGATTTTATGATAAGTTGAAACCATCAAAATGAAGCTATGTAAGTGGCAAGGACCAAACTTACTTATCGTTTTGCCTTCTCATACAAGTGAAGAGCAACATTCTTTTTCATCTCATAACAACCCTATTGGAGAATAAAGTAAAAAGGATTGATCTGTAATTTGGATCTTAGTTTAAAAATGGTTTTTGATACTTTTGCATCCATTTGGCCACTACAAGCCATAAATATAATTCCCCTTTTTATCTATTCACTAGCTCTATCCTCTAGATCCTACCGTCTATGTGCTTGCTCTAGAAGGGTTTGGTTGTCTCTTGGCCATTGTTGTATCATTGAGCTCATTAAAAGATATTTTTTTGAACAATTTCATAGTACACGTTGTTAACCGTTACTATATAAATGACCCTTCTCTTGTCCATTTGGAGGAAACAAATAACAATATTAATTAAGTTCTACAATGTCTAGATATTTTCTACAAGTCTCTAAAAAGTGACACATTTAGTTGGAAAAAAACTTAATGTTATAGACAATATTTACCAACTAAGATAAATTGACAAAAATTTAATTGTTAGAATATATATCTTTCAACTTTTTTATATATCTTATGGGTGATTTAATATCCACTAACTTTTTTTTAAATGAATAATATATTTTTAATTATATATATAATATAAATGACCTATTCATCAAAATAATAATAATAATAATAATAATAATAATAATATTCCTCTTATTTCTTTAAATTCCTTTTCGTTGTGGAAAAAAATGGACAACTCATATCGATTATGGACGTGTTAGGATTATTGTGTTAACAGTGAAGTTTGAACAGTAACCGTAAACGTAAACTTACATAAATGATAGTACAGCTATACATTTTGTATTTCACCAGCGGATTCACCGACAAATATCAGGCTAGCCATGTGTACAATGCCTATTACTTTCAGCAGTAAGCAACATTTTCATGGCATCACAGTATAGAAAAGAATAAAAAATGTGCATAATCTTTATTAATTAAATAGATCTTCTAATTTTCTAGTTCTCATCATTTCTAGCTCCAGTTCGCAATCCTTGCTGGCCATTTTGGTTGCAATCTGAGTGATTGTTTTTAAGCAATTTGGTTGCAAGAAGATTTGCAATTTATTTCCCCCTCCTTTTCAGTTTCAGTTTACTCTCGTCGCAATCTACAGGAAACATATTGCATTTCAAGAATACGGAGTTCCAATTACCCTTGCCCATTTCGTTCAGTTTTCTTGGCAATATCCACGAAATTGATTGCAAGTTAGAACACGTATTTGCAATTTTTCTGCCCGTTACTTTCTGGTAATAGCTAGGAAATTGTCAAGCGAAAGCTAGTTAGCCTGATCTCAGATTTGTTAGTAATTATTTTCGTTTACGCTTAGAAAATGGTAGAAGATAGCTTTGAAAGTACAATTATAGTCCTCTGAAAAAAATTGGTTAAAAAGCATTATATGACACTTCCTACCGTTTACCGTGCGCTAATAAAATGCATACAAATAAGTATATTTAGGGGTGGAATCATTTTAATTTTGGGCTTTTCAAAATCTTGTCTTAAAATTTCAAATCATTTTTTAAGGTAGTTTATTTGACTAGTCTTCTATTTATAAATTAAGTTTTGAAGGTCACCTCATCAAAAATGATATCTTTGATGTCACACAATATATTTTTGTTAAATGTGTCTAAAAAAATCCCTAAAGAAACATTAGATTCATATGTGTACACCAAGTTATATAGGTGCAATGATGTGACATCACATGATTGGTTGCTCTTTAGATCTAAGGAATACATTTCATTCAATCATGAGTAGCTATCAAAACCACTAATATCTTTAAAGTCAAAATTATTGATACAATGTTGTCAAAAATACTAAATATGAAAATAAGAAGTATTATAACAATTGTTGAAACATGTTAAATAAAATGAAGTGTAACTCATCTAAAGGATGAAATTATTATGTACATGACAATTACATTTATTTGGTAAGGCATTTATAATTTCATGTCGCTACACTTATATTTGTATTTATAGGGTATTTTTCAATTGCAAATTAAACAAGCTTGCCTGAATTTTGATGAGAGGTTTTTTTTTTAATCTAGGCTAGGGGCAATCATGGAAGTCCTAAAAGTCGGTTTGCAAAGTTAGTGTTGCAAAAGAGGCGCATGTCGAAGAGATTTGTGGCTAAGTAGACATGAAAGAGATTTGTGTTCAACATGTCTGACACCAAATATATTCAATGAACCAACACAATGTACACAACAAAATATTGATCATTCTAATATCAAATCTAAAGAAAAGCTAAAATTTTGACATAACAATCTTCTTGTTTTGTTTTGTGTATTAGCATGATACTTGCAACAAGTATATTACCAACCATAGGCTAGGATGGATGCAACTAAAACATTTGAGAAAAAAACTTTGTTTCGCATGCTTTGATAGATGTTCAAACTCTATTCAAAAGCCCCCATTTTGGTGAGCAAGCAAGGAGGATGGTGGAAAAGGTTATAAAATTTGGCTCTACACCTACAAATTGTGTTTACATGAAGGTTTATAAAGCCTTTGAAAAATCCATAAATGATGAAGGGTGCTCCCCTTAATACCACAAACACATAACAGAAAAAGAGAAACAACAACAATAATATGCAAGAACAGAAAATTGGCTTCTTATTATCTCCACAAATGTGGAATTACAAACTTTCAGAATTACAATATGCAAAGCCACATGGGCATTCCCTTACAATATTCTGTAGGACAAAGCCTCGAACTATTACCCAGATCCACTACCCAGAACTATTCTAAACTGCCTAAGACAACAATACAACCTTCCTTATATAGGCAATTATCCACCGCCTGGGAAGGTTCCAGAATTTTAGCCAATAAGGCCGACCAAACTTAGAATTATTTTATTTTACATTTTATTACGTCATAGTCGGCTCAAGATAACCTTTGAAACCCGAACAAAAATTTTGAAGAAAATTATTTTTCGCCATTTCAGGTGGCCCAACTTCCGAAGACCATAAGTCATCACCAGCTGACCCGATCGTCTATTGTAACCCCATTTCGAAAATGCCACGAAGCGCTCTACAGGCTTGACCCGCGCAAGCGCCCGTCACCCAAATTTTTGACCTCATCTGGGGCGTCTAAAGCCATCAAAACTGAGTTCAAAGTTTCTGTACCCTGTTACCAATACCGAAAATCTTCAATATCTTCCAATATACACTTGATCTGGCAATGAAACTTTACTGGCAGACTTACATGACCAAAATGAACCTCCAAGAAAGAAATCAGATCATTCTGAGCACATGCAAAAATTACCAAAAATAGTAACTTTCCATAAATAGCAGCTCTGCACTAAAATAGCCCTTATTGAATATAAAAATAGAAATATTTTTGGGTGATGCAAGATTGCTCTTACACCCAGGATGCTCCTGCATCAATAAATCTCCCATTTTGGTGAGCAAGCAGGGAGGATGGTGTCAAAGGTTATAAAATTTGGCTCTACACCTACAAATTGCATTTATGTGAAGGTTTCTAAAGCCTTTTGACAAATCCATTGTGTGCATATCTTGCAATCATTGTAGTCATGGAGGACACATTTCTTTCATGAAATTTAAATCAATTTGATATCAATATAATTTTATAATTTAGAAAAAGTTTGATGCAAAATCTTAAAGTTTTTACTATATAAAGATAATTTAAATCAATTGACAATAATAGAAAATTTCAATTTATGCATATTCTTTGACTGCGATTTTTTGTGAGGCAATCTATTAAATAGTTCATGTTTCTTGTCTATTGACTTACACTTGTTGACTTCTATTTGATGTCATTTCTTTCTGACTGCACATGCATGAAGTATGATGATAAATGTCACTCTTATAATATTCTAAAACTTAATGACTCCATCAAATCCATTTTGTCAATATCCTAGACTTGTGCTTTTTATTCTCTCCATGGTGTAAGAAACTTATTGTATGAAGGCACTAAAAGGGCGAGAAATTTAACAAAATGTTTTCTTTAACTTATTTTGGGACACATTCATGATCTGGCCTTTATTACTTCATAACATAGTGAATCATAATTAAGAGATTAATATGTGATTCACCACACATACCAGCTCAATGCCTCACCACAATTGAAAAGAATGCCTTACATTCGATATTGAACATGGTAACTTCAATCTTGAAATCGAAGTTCAAACAAATAGAAGTAATGAAATAGAGGAAAAGTTTAAATAAAATGATATAAAAGGAAAATAATAAATTGCAAATCATTGTATCTAAGCAAACAATATCCACATATGCTACGCAAATTTTTTAAAATTATAAATATACTAGTATAATTCCTTTTGATTGGAACACGGTACAACCATAAATTTTGTATTTGATGAGCAAGTTCACCAACAATTTACAAGCCTAACTATGAGTAACAAATTTATGACAACTATGTTGCAACTGAAAAGGAAAAAAATACAAGAGTATGCGACTCTTGATAAGATGGAAAACCAAAAGCATTATTCTTCATGCCATAACATATCATCTTAACGTACATATAGTTCAATATACATAATTTCTTTGATTAAATACAGTAATATAACTGTGTAAAGTGTATATTACCAATTCACAACATACGATTAAGTAGTACCATAGTGTGAATATTTCCTATAAAGAGGTTGGGTATATATGCATCATTTGTAGCATAGTTAGGTGCTTCCTGCAAGGAATATATCCAGTCTTATACTGTTGTCACCATGTGTAAACCGAAAACATGTGACTGATATAGAGGCTTTTTTTTTTGGGTCGGTTAGTATCATTGAAATTTTATGGTAAGTAGAAACCATCGAAATGAAGCTGCGTAAGTAAGTGGCAAGGCCCACAATTACTCATCATTGCACCTTCTCATACAAGTGAAGAGCGGCATTATCCTTCATCTCATGACCGCCCTATTGGAGAATAAAGTAGAAAAGATTGATTTGTAATTAGCGAATAACGTCCACCAATGCTGCATTTGCCTTATCAAGGCGAACGAAGCCCTGCACTAGATGTAGTGTAAATTTTGCTTTTATAATAAGGAAAATTATCGAAAGATTCAGTTGGTTTCTTACGTGGGAAGGCGTCTTGATCGATGATTGAAAACACCACCTTCGTCTATCGCTTTCACTGCTTTTGCCACCGGTTTTTATCTTCAGCCAGGATCAATTTTGATTCCAAGATTGAGTGGAGTTTTTCAGCTCACGAAGATATAAAGTGAGGCTCAAGGGTCATCACAGTATCTCATGAAAGGGACGGAGCTTAATCCCAAATAGCCTTTACACTTCACGCGATAACTTACATAACTGTAGTGAGTTGTAATGGAAACGCATGCCAATTAAATGCCACGTCTCGCTTTAATTAGATAAATGTCTTTTAAAAGTTTACGTTACATTACTTCATGCGAATTTGTGATGCAGTACCTATAAGTTTATTTATCAAATGTGTATATAGGTGTGCAATGCGTATTTTAAAGAAATATGGAAGGTAAATTTAATTTTTCAATATATTTGTCTAGTATATAGACGTGATAGATTCAAATCAAATATATATCTATTTAATGTTGGTACAAGGATTCAAATATGATCAAATTAAAAAGACAATTAGATTCTAGTACGAGTAAATTGATGTCATGTTTGAAATAGAGAGAGGGGAAGAGAGAGGGAAAGATATATGAATAGAAAGAAGAAGAGATAGAAGGGGGAATAGTGAATGAGAAAGAGAGAGGGATAAAGAGATAGAATCAGGGGATATAGATATTGGTGGAGAGGGAGAGGGAGAGGGAAAGGTAGAAAGAGATAAAAGGAATAGAATCTACAAAATTATTTAAATTGCATCCTCCATTAAATGCAATAGACATCCTCAATCTTGAAGTTTTATCTTCAATTTTTTTTTTGGTGAAAGAATCCCAGCCAATTATAAATTTGATATGACTCCCATTCAAAAACATAACTACCCAATCAATATTGGGGTTCCTAAAGAATGTCTCATTAAAGAAAAGATAGTAAGTATCATGGGACAATGGGGTTAGATTTGAATATGACAATATTCCTAGCTTTCCTAACCCCTACAAAAAGACATTTTTAAAATTTGACCAAGAATCATTAAACAATAGAAATACAAATAAATCAATTTAGGGATTAGTTTGTTCATTGATCTTAGCTCTCCTACTTGCCTTTAGCCTCTTCTTAATCTCATCATGATTGAGCTTCTAGAGTGCCATATATGAGTCATTCCACCTACTCATGATACTCAACCACTTGCAAAGGAAGCAAATGAGAACTTGGCACGATTGTTGGTTGGTAGGTCATTCTTGATGGCTCAAAACTTGTCAATGTATGAAAATAATTGGATTACTATAACCCTCGTCCACACTTAGTGGTATAGGTTATTAATTTGAACTTGATGACATTTGAAGATTGAGATGTGAGTTTTTCTACCCGTATTTTTATAAAAATATATGATTTGTTGAATAAACAATAGAAAACTCTTATTCATTAAGAGATAAATGATAATAATACACATCGTCAAGAAAGATAAAAGGTTGCAAGTTGTTATACTGTCATGGAAAAAAGGGAAAAAAGGTCTAATCTTATTATAATAATGCAAATAAGTTATAAGATGCAAGGGTTCAATAGCAAAGTAAGCTTGTCTCTATATAGTCTTAAATTCTATAAAAAAAGTATACAAATTTTAAAAGACCCACTAAATTCTTTTTCATTTTATTCTTCTTTTTTAATGTTAAACAAAGAAAATTTACAAATAATATAAGCTACTAATAGATAACGAGAATGAATTAAAACAAACTATCAAGAATAACAAAAATTCATATAAAAAATTAAACACTTATTATGAAAATGAAGTTCATACTTTAAAAGTGAAAACATTTTGCAATTGCTAAATCTTTAATGGCTGTAGAATAAAGTTAGATTCCTCTTGCTTCTTTAAATTGCTTTTTGGTCGTCGAGCAAAAGGGATAAGTCATATCGATTACGAACCTGTCACAGTAAACGTCAACAAATTATTTTCTTTAAAACAAAACTTACATAAATGATGGTACAGCTCTACATTTTGTATTTCATCAGCGTCACCGACAAATAACAGGCCTAGCCATGGCTACAATGCCTATTACTTTCACCACTCTCATGTCATGGAATCTCAGGGTACAAAAACTTAAAAAATGCATAATCTTTATTAATTAAACAGATCTCCTGTATTCTAGTCCTCATCATCACCAACATCATCTGTAATAAGCAAAGTGGAAAGCCCTTGTTGCGTCAAAGGTAAAGCATTCCAGGCATATATCTCCCTGCGAGCCTCACACAGGTAACTGCAACTGCTGCTCAACGAAACTTCCAACAACCGATGGCTACCACAAACTTCGCATACTCTCGGCAGAAATGTCAGGTACCCAACTACGCGCTCTAGAAGACCTTCCACGATATTATTAACACCATCTTCAGGAGCGGTCGTAATGTAATTTCTGATGAGCTGTGGCAACAGTGAACCCAGCCCCAAAGACGTCTCGGTTTCGAGTCCCTTTTGAGAACAAACGACCCATATCTCCTCTTCCAATCGCACGGTAACCTTCAGCGCAGAGCTATTCACAAGCCCAATTTTAGAAATCTCATCATTTCCTTCCAAGAAGTCTTGTACTGCAACTTCAAATTCGAAAGAGGGAATCGTTTTTTCCACCTCCAAGACCTCAACTTCACACCACTGAAGCACGTTCCCTCCATCCACGGCCGCCTGCGCGAAACCATTCCATATCTCTGTAGCAAAAAAACTGGAGGCACAGATCTCTGTAATAATATTCTGCTGAGGTAAAAATGGCGCGAGCTCAGCAAGAAAAGTCGCCGCAGCTTTTGTAGCCTGTTGAGTTGCCTCTCTGGCGGTCTTGCAAGCCACCGCCGTGATTTCGGCATCTACAATTATCCACCACCGCTTATCGTTTTCGGCCTGGGTCAAGAAGCGGGAGTAGGCATATAATTTATCCAGCAGTTTCTCCACAGACGTGATGTGCATCTGGAGCGCCACAAGAAGAAGTTTGAATTTGGGTGGTAAATGGAGAAGCTTGAGCTCGATGTTACTGAAATTGTAATCCATGCTGTTGCGCAGGGGCAGGGCTTCAATTGACCACACCAGCCCATTCATTCGCATCTCAAAATGCCCGCGTCTGACATTGAATTCAATTTCAACTAGAGCCCTAGAGCTCCGCCATAGGGCGATTTCAGTTTCCAGCTCCAGTTCGCAATTCTTGCCGGCCATGTCGGAAACACAAGTTGATTGTAGTTGTTCTTCTGAGAATTTGGCTGCAAGCAGATTTGCAATTTATTTGCCCCTTCTTTCCCGTTTCACTCTAGTCTCTTCGCAATACGCAGGAAATCGATTGCAATTCAAGAACACGGTTTTCCAATTTATCTTGCCCTTCATGCCCATTTCATTCAGTTTTCTTGGCAATATCCAGGAAACTGGTTGCCATTCCTCTGCCCTTTTCATTCCGCTTTCCTGGTAATAGCTACGAAATTGTCAAGCTAAAGGTAGTTAACCTCATCTGGGATTTGTAAGTAAGTATTTTCGTTTACGCGTGGAACATGGTAGAAGATCGCTTTTAAAGTACAAAAATGTCAGTTAAAAAGTATCACATGACAACTCCTACCGTTTACCGTGCGCTAACAAAATTCATACACGTAAGTATATTTAAAGATGGACTAAGAGAGAGGATATCGTAATTTTGAGTTTCTTGACTTGTTAGGGAAATTTATTAGGCAAGTTTTGAGTTTTAAAATTAAGATGTTAAGGTACATCCGGGAAATTTAGTAGATAAATTTTGAGTTTTTAAATTAAGATTTTAAAGTCATATTATCAAATTTGATGCTACATCAGCATGTGTTTTTTGTTAAGGTGTCAAAAAAACACTGGCTAAATAGTCTAATATTTGCACCAGCCAGTGCCATTAGTTAAGAGCATTACCTATAACATAAACTAAAAGAATTATCATATCAAGGGAGACAGTTAGTTTTTTTTTCAAACTCTTATTTATAAATTTTAATGTATTTTTTTTTAATTTTCAAACTTTCTTTATAAATTTTAGGTTGTAAAAATTGTCTCTTTAAATTTCATAATTTTAATATTCTATTATAATTTATAATTAATTATATTATTAATTTTTTATTTATTTATTTTTCAAATTAATTATTAATATATTATTTATTATTTTAAAATTTTATTAATACATTTATTTTAATATTATTAATTTATATTTTCATTTTAAAAAATTAAAAGACTTTTTAATTTTATATATTTTTAATATTAATCTAGAATTTAATATTTATTACCTTGTTTTAATTTTATTGATTTATATTTTTCATATTAGAATTAACTCATAAATTTTATATTCAATTAATTATTTTGTTGGAGATAAACAACAATAAAAAAATTGACTTTCTAAAATTAAAAAGTCTTCTAAACAATATTGTAAAATTTGACATTAGAAAATTAGAAGCCTTTTAAACGAGTTGTCTATTTTTCTTTAAATTTTAATTCTTAATTTAAAAAAATAAAAAATTAATAAATTCAATTAATAATTTGGTTATATTTTATTTAAAATTTTAAGGATAGACATGTAGGATTATAACTTGATGATCAAAACTAGAGTTAGATGTAGAAATGAGGTTAATTAGGGTTATTGTTACAATTATGGATAAGATTAAGGGTTAGGCTTATAATTAAGATTAGAATTAGAGTTACATTTAGAATCTAAATTAAAATTATCTTTAAAATTAGGGTTAAAGTTATCTTTAAAGGTAGAATTAGAGTTATGGTGAAGATTAAGGTTATTGTTGGACTTAGTCTTAGAATTAGAGTTATGTTAGAATTACCTAAAGTTCAAATTATGAATACAATCAAAATTATTTTAGAATTAGAATTAAGCAAAGGTTTATAGTTTTAATTATGCTACTGTTTGGTTATGCATAGCTTTAAGTTTTTATTCTAACCCTAACCTTGATCCCAACCAAAATCTAATTCTAAGGCTAACTGTAGACACGTAAAATTGGACAAATATTTTTAAAATGGCAAAAATCAATTAAATGGCTCAAAATCATTAAAATGCACTAAAATGGACATAATTGAATAAAGTTGGATAAAATCAATCAAAGCAAAGGAAAAATTAAATAATGAGGTTAAATAATTAAATTGAAGCTTAAAAGGGCCAAAAACACTATATAATTGATTTTAATCAATTAATTGTATAGTAGTTTAAATCAAAAATCAAAATGAACCTATTACCCTTCCATGGCTAAATTTAATTAATTAATTGAATTTAATAATCCTTATTTTCTTTCAACAAAGTGACCAACCAATGAAAATTGAGAACAAAAGGACATAAATCACTCAAACATTTAAATTGTCCAAACATTTGAAACCATTTAAAGGCTTGTCCCCTCATTTGTCCCCCCATTTATGAACAAAGCAAAGTTTTTGACTTAACCAAGGGATAACCATGATTACTTCACTCTACCCCCTACCCTTGGACATTTACTATAAGTATGAGGCATTTTGGAGAGCATTTCCATCTTGGAATTTCATTTGCATAGCATTGTACTATAGGCAATTAAGATCATTTCCAAGAGCAATTTGAGCATTCTTGAGCATTTAGTATCATAATTTCATCATTCTTGAGCTAGAATCATCATAGATTAAGCATAGCATAAGAATTATAGAAGCATAGTTGCAGCAACATTCTCATTTTAGAAGTGTCACTAGTGAGGATCTAAGCTAAGAGCTTCACTTACCATTTCTTTCTAGAGAACCATGGGATAATATAGATCATAATTTCAATTCTTGTTAAATTTGCATTGTATTTAATTAAATTGATGTTAGTAGATCTTAATTTCATGAAGGTGATAAACTTCATCACACAAATGACGCCCATCATGAGGCCCTAAGCCTCATTTCATCATTTTCATCTCCATTTGCATTCCGGATATTTTGTTTTCCATGAATTGGTTGCAGGAAACTGGAAAAGTCATGCTTACGGGAGATCTGTGCATGCCTGTAGTCATTTTACTGTCGCCTACAATCTCTGTATTCACGCAGATTATCTGGAGACTCACACTTGAGATCGTAAAGCATTTAGCCTTTGCAGCTTAAAGTCACACTTGTGACTCAAGGAGTATCGCATAGCCTTTATTTTCTGTCGCTTAAATTTATGCTTTGCTACGCATTTTATAGTTTCAATCATGCTTTGAATAGGAAACTTATCACTTTTTCTGTTAAAGTGTTGCTTAGCTTATATCATTTTTTGCAAAATTAAGTTCTTCTTACGCCTTTGAATAAGCTATTCACGCCTGTCTAACTTTGAATATCATTTGAGCCGCTGTAAAGTGATGCTCGCTATTCTCAAAGTTATGCCTATGAGAAGTTTAGTCACACCTATTAGTTGGACGATGTCGCTTAAGACTTGCTGTCTGTATTTGTAGTTAATTTGATCAAACTACTTGGCTAACTCTCAATTTTTATGATCTAACAGTATATGAGTAGTCACAGAAAAGTGTAGAGACTTGAGAGCAAATTCAACAAAGAGGAAAAGTCTTTAAGAAAGAGGATCAAGGAGGAAAATTTTGAGCACATAAAGGCTGTTCTTGAGAGTACACAAGAAGAAGAAAATAAGGTATTTCAAAATTACCTTAAAATCGTTGAAGCCTATAAAAAAAAGTTTATTTCGTTAAATTGGATCTTTAGTCCATAATTCAAATTCTTGTTTGAAAGATTTGCAATTAGAAGGCTTAAAATTCATTACATAAAATGCATGCTTTGTAAATTTGATTTTGGTTTCCCCTCACTTTTCTTGTTTGTGTTGGACTAATTTGTTGGAGGAGGGAGAAGGAACGATCGCCACTAGGTGAGTGGAAATAAGATGAAAATTAATGGTTCAAAAATGCCCCTAGCTTTATGCTAGCTACGGACAAGGTATTCATCTATTCAATCTTGCATTTGCTTAGATTGCAGCATTCATTGGATATAAGCTTGGGATAAGATAGGAAATGAATTTCACACTTCAATTATAAGAATCCCCTTATCAAGGGATTGAAAAAGAACAAACGTGTGTTAAATTGGGTGGAACAAAGAAAGACAATAGGGATATTCTCTTCACTCTTTGAGTGAATCAAACTCCTAAACTTGTCCTACTAAGTTTGTTTCTTTCTTTTACAATGAACATGCTAGAGAATTAGTGGGCTCGCCTAACGAGTTTGCCTTAACAAGGCCGGTGAGAGGGACAACCCAAAGTGGGATACACTTGCTATTACCGCGAGAATCCAACCCACTCTAAAATGAAATGCATGTATCCTTAATGGGGTGCATGACAAAAAGGTTTTAATTTCTCGAACTTCCTCTAGTAGTCCTTACAAATTACGCGAAATCATACTTCGGTGCATGTGGGAAGCCCCTTAACATACTTAGGGGATGAGGGATTTTAATCCATTTTGAATCGAATACTTACTAAATCCTAGTAAAATAGCAAAGCCACCTTGTAGAGCCATGTTACAAGCCAAAATTGACTCTCGGTAGGTTGTTTGGAATTCTTTATCGTGATATACTTGTCAAAACATCAGAGAACATACACATTAGAGTGTTTTTAGGGACATGATGATAAAGTGATGTGTGTGTTGCGCTTGTTTTTCTATTTTCAAACAAAGAAATGTCCAAAAATTGATCTTAAACATTTTAAAAATCAAAATTCTTACACCCTGGTCAGAGAAGTGTCGCCTGGACACAAAACAAACCTGCCTATCAGAGGTTCAGTCATGCCTGTGACTTATTCAAACACGCGTAAACACACTGAAGTCACACTTAGAAAAATTTGAGACACACCTGGTTAGAACTGGAAACTTGCTTGGTAATAACAAAGTCTCACCTGGTAACCTACAAGGAGTCACCTAACAAGAAACTAGTGCACGTGTATACAAGTTCTAGTCACGCCTATGCTCAAATCGGTCACACCCATAAACTTAAAAGGGAAAACAGTGAGTACTTACAGAAGAGGTCATAAAATTTTGAACACATATTTGGGTACCCTTTTTTGTGTTCTTGATACTCCAACTCTCAGGTTGGTCAAAAATCCCATTCTATACTATTCTTACAAATCATACGAAGGATTAGACCACTGGCAGTTTTAGCTCTCATTCCCCAAGGTTCATGCCTGCATTTACTAGATCTTATTCTGTTAAACAAACCTTGCAAGTTGACGGGACCTATTTGAGACAAGAGCTTCCTTATGCCGGAGATGAGACTACTCCTAGAATACCACAAAAGTCACCCGAACAAGAAGGGGAGGACAACATGATGTACTATGGTGGTTTTGGTGGTAAAGACAATAGTGGTATTGATATCACTAACCAAGGTGATGCCACTAACGGGGGCATTGATATAAATAACCAAAGCAATACCAACAATGGAGGAGCAGATCAAAATGCTTAAGGGATTGACCAAACTCACACTTGAAATAACACCGAACTAACGGTAGCAGATGCCACAAATGAAAAGGTTAGTGAGGCTATCCAATGTCCTTATTTTCAAAAGCTCATGGAAAAGGCAATGGACAGGGACAGAGAAAAACATTTTCTGGACTTAGTACAAAAAGGTCTCAAACTTCCTTGTGACTACGATGTTAACCAACTTAAACTACTGGAAGTTGAGGAAAGTACCTTAGACATCATGAACAAGCAATTCAAGATGTTTCAAATGCAATTGGACAACATTAAGAAAAGTAGGGCTCCCAAGCCTTTCTCCATAGAAGCATTGTGTCCATTCCCGTTTGATAAAAGCTTGGTTATGGTGCCATTCCCAATCAATGTTGTATTCCCCAAGTATGATAAGTATGAAGGAACGATGGATCCCCAAGATCACTTATGGGAGTTTTGTGCATTGAGCTTAGAGTTCATGCATGATACAACATATTTAATGAGATTATTTCCATGAAGCTTAGGAGGCATGGCTATGGAGTGGTTTTCTAAGTTACACTCTGGCATTAAGACCTTCGAAGAGCTAGCTTCGAAATTCATGGCCCATTACTCATATAACATTAAACATGAGGTCACGATGATAACATTATGTAACACTAAGAAAAAAGATGGAGAGGCATTCCTCACTTTTCTACAAAGGTGGAGGACGGTTTTTGCAAGATATCCAAGGAGTGTGCTAGAAAAAGAGAAGATGGATATCTTCATAAACAGTTTGAGTAATGAATTGAACTATCAATTACGAATGCAGTGTCCAAAGACCTTCCAAGATTTAATTGAAAATGGAATAAAAATGGAGGAAGTGCTGGTCAAAAGTGGAGAACTCAAACTATACAAAGATAATAAGAATAACTCCAATAATTCCAACAATGGCAATAGTGGTAACAATGGCAACAATCAGAAGAATAATTGGTTCAATAGTAATAGCCGCTATAAGAACAACAATAAGGGGATTGTGAATGTGGAGTAGTAGAATCTAGTAACTTGAAGGTGGTCCCATTTGCTCTTACAAGGACACCTAATCAGGTGAACAATACCAATCACCTTTCCAATGCGCCATCCAACAACAACCAAGCCAATAATGGAAATCAGGGAGATAATGCAAGGAGTGCTAAATTTGATAAATATTTGAGGCCAATTCCTCAAAGGAACTTCACACCCTTGGGTGAACCCCTTGAAAAGGCCTTAAAGACACTCATGGATAAAAATGTCATTACTCTACCCAACATTCAGCCTGTTATACACTAAGTTTGCACCCTTGTTTCAAGCTCTCTTGGTCTTGATAACTTAGTATAACATGGGAATCATCTCCAGGTGTGGGACCTATGCTAACTAAGATGAGACCTCTAGGTTCTAGGCTGGTTCCTCTTGATAATCACCTTAATTTTCTTCTTTGACAGGAAAGTAAAACTTGAGGGGAAGAGGGATAGAAGGAATGCTTGAAAGGGAAAAGACTTGAAAGCAAACTACCTACTAGGTGATACACCGAAAAGATGGCATGAATTGCAGTATAAAAGATGGATTCAATGAATAAACTTAGGTCTAGGGGATCAAACCTCACTGAATAGGCTTGCATAAGTATTTCATAGAAGGGTTTGCAAATAAAAGAGGGGTATTCGGGGAAAGAGAGATTCTTTCACAAACAATAACACTCTTAGGATTAGACAACAATCTATGACCTGCAAACAAACATTCACCTCTGCAACTAGGTATAGGAATGAGACAAGATTGTTAAGGGGTTGTAGTATACCCACAAAAGCATTCACATCAAATCATCCACAATAATACTCATAAATTGCAGAAAGGAAGAAGGATTAGGAACCCTAAGATATTATTGAAAACGTACAAACACTGAATTCATTAAGAGATAACTCACACAAGAAGGGATAGGGACAAAAGAATGTCACAAAATACCTTGCAATATTTGAATAATCAATGGGAATTTACAACTGTAGAAACCAGAGGACAAAGAAAATGCCACAGATGACTCTTAAGAAAGGTGAATTTTTTTTACAATTGTCCCACCCCGAGCCCTAAAAAGCTCTCAAAAATAATATATACATCTCCCATTTTGCACGTAGGCAGGAGCAAAAAATATCTAATTAGGGCTACACAAATTTTCATACAATAATAAAACCCTAATTCTGTCAATTTTGGCCATAAATGTGTCTTGAAATATCTTAGCCGATCAGATATGTGCTTTGAATGCAATTTACATCACCAACTATTTGCAAACATCGAGCTGCCATGATCCATCTACCTTCCTGCAACTCAGTCTCACCATAACTATAAAAATCTGACATTCTGAGATATTTGAATTTAAATATATTAATGGTCATAGGTGGTGCCGTACTTTTATCCATCGACGACTAATATTTAAACTCTAATCTCACTTTAAAATGCGACTGTTAGATCTTTCCTTTTTACCCGGCACCGCTTGACTACAAATTAACCTCAAGTTCACCTGAGGTCTCTTTCCCCTTTGTTCACAGAATCGTTAAATGTTTTAGCTGACCCCGGTTAAGTCTGGCGAATAGGAGATAACCCTTTAGTCGCTGATTTGCAGAATATTTTCTTGACACTGGGCCAGACCTACCACTTGTCAAAATTCTATTCACCCCATCCGCCTCATCAACAAACACCTTGGCTAATTCTGACATTGGACCCACTGAGAACTAGATTCGCATCCAACGGCGGGTGCATGATCCCATAGCCCCCAAATATTCCTTCCGATCATGTGCCAACTGTTGATCATTTTAATCTGCCACCTCACTAAAAATGCTCGGACCCACTGAAGTCTTTGTCATCACCCGGCAACCAATCACAAACAAGCACATCAGCAATGAATCAACATATTGGACCCACTCGTTATAAGCTTTAGATCAAACAGTTGGCGCAAGATCTCATAGCTCTGACACACTCCATGAGATCATGCACCATCTGTTAGATCCTCCATACTGACATCCCTTCAGAGTCTTTCAGGCCCACTGACATGTCCCCATTCCTTTCCAGCTCGGCCAATCAAAATAAGACATGTCAATGATGAATCGGCATGCGGTCCCACTTATTCTCAGCAAACTTAACCTTTTGTCAATCCGGTGAACATGCAACTAAAAGAATTTCCAAGTTGCAAAATACTTTGTTTTAACCTCAGTTTGGTCAAGTGATTCAGTGAACAAAACATTTCACCGAATCGCTGAGTCCTTTCTTAACCCTCGGTTGTATTCCACGAATGCACAAAAACCTTTATTTGCGAGTTCGCTAAATCTTTTGGAGCTTCACTATTTTATTTTGAGACTCAGTGAATACATACATTTGTGTATTTGCTAAAAAACTTAGAACCCTGCCAGATCATTCTTCGAATCAACGAACACATAGAACTTTATCAGAGCTGCTAAACTTTAAACCAAAAAAATGACGCCATTGCCAACTCGTCGAGAAATTTGATAACCTTGGGCCTGCCAAAAAACTTGCCACATGTTAACACACCATTTGCCACTTCTGCTGGGTCACCTATGACATAGGACCCACTACCCACCGGCATCTAATCGAATGGTGGGTGCAAGATCGCATGGGGGAAGAATATTCCATGCGATCATGCACTGACCGTTGATCAAAAAACTTTGACACTCGGCCCCTCTGACAAGCTCCAACTCATTATCATGTGGACCAATGAGAAGCTACCATTTGTGTACATGTAGTAGTGGACCCGCCTATTTGAAAAGTTACATCACAAAGGAGAATCAACGGTTGTCTTAAGATCGCAAGCCTCTAACAGACCCTATGCGAACATACGCCCACTATTGATTCTTTGTAGATGTCAGAGAGTTGGGCCCAGGAAATATAAAGGTTGAAAACATTAGAAAAGAAGCGCTAGGACTTAGGAAAAATTAAAGACCGCCAGGCATTGGAGACTTTAGGAAAAATTAAAGGGAAAACCTCTGCAGGGTGATAGAAAATTATAAAGCACATGCGTTTATGAGATTTTTAAGTGGCCTGAAAAGTAACACAAAAATAGATTTAAAACCAGGGCACACTAGGGTTTTCCACTCAAACGGCTAGATTTTTTGAAATTTGAACTTGTAGACCAGGGAGTTTGGATAAATTGTAGAGGCTAGAAGACAAGACACAAAGCGATAAAATTTTCAGGGGTGCTTGGCAAGATTAAAATGCAGACCCTGGGACAAAACTTAGCCAAATTTGCACGGAGCAGGGAAAATTGGGTAACATTTTGGTGATTTCTGCTGGATGTCAGCCTGCTAGCCATGGAAACCAGTGGCCTTGACATATTCATTGGGCATGGAGTCAATTTCTGAGCACAAAACTTTGACAGATAGATAGAATTGGAACCGGAAGGACAAACTTGTGCACAGAAACTTCTTGGAAAGCAGGAAAACTAACTTAGAAAATAGGAAAAGAAAGCAGAAAAATATATTTACAAGAATTTACAGAGAGGGATTAACCTCAAAGCAGGGCTTCAAGTGCAAACCATTCATTGATATAGGCAAGGCATTTCCCTCAAGACTTTATAGTTGAAAAGAATTAGGCCCCTTATATTCTATAATAACAAATGGTCCACCCTAGAATGAATCAAATTTTGTATGTCTGACAGGTCTGGATCTGAATTCATCCTACTTGAGAACTACATCTCCAATTTTGAAATTTCTGATCCTGGCTATTTTATCAAAACTCTTCTTTGTCTGAACCTGATGAAACTCCATATTCTTCATGGATTTATCTCTGAGTTCTTCTAACTCCATCAGCTGAGCATACCTGATTTGTAAGGGATCTCCTTCTTCAAATAGGACATATTGAGTAGCCAAGTCCAAAGCTGGCAATTCAGTTGAAATGGACAACTTAGCCTCTCTACCATATACTAACACATAAGGAGAATTCCCAATGATCTTCTTTGGGGTAATTCTGTCTAACCATAAGGTAGACTTTAATTTTGTATGCCAATCTCTTTGGTTATCCTGCAGAGTCTTCTTGATTATCCTAATCAAGTTCTTGTTTGTTGATTCTGCTAAGCCATTGCCCTGGGGATAATAATTTGAGCTTGTATTCAGATAAATGTCATTTCTGATTGCCCATTCTAAGACTTTAAGGCTTGTGAATTTCAATGCATTATCTAATATTATGGAGTTTGGAGTGCCAAATTTGTGAATTATATCATCATAAAAACTTAATACATCACTCTCATTTGATTCCTTTAAGGCAACTGCCTCTGTCCATCTAGTGAAATAATCTGTTGCAGTGATTATCAACTTATGGCCTGCACTAGATGGAGGATTGATCATGCCAATGAAGTCTATACCCCACTTCATGAAAGGTTTCTCTATTTTGATTGGTTGTAGGGGCAAAGCTGCGAGCCTTTCTTTTCCTGCAAACATGGCACATTTGATGCATTTTCTCACATACTCATGACTATCCTTGAAGATAGATGGCCAATAGTATCCAGCCCTCATGATTTTAAAAGCAGTGGTCCTAGGAGAAAAGTGACCTCCAAAAGGTCCATCATGAAACTCAAATAGGACATCAACTATCTTTTCTGAATCATTGCATCTTAAAAGGACACCATTGTGATCCTTTCTAAAAAGAACCTCATCTATCAGCACAAAAGGGACAGATTGTAATCTATAGTATCTTCTTTTTGTTGAATCTAGACCTACAAGACATTGTCCTATCTTCAAAAAATGAATCATGTTAGGCAACCAACTTGATACCTTGGCATGTTCTTCTGTAGAATGCACAACCAAAGATGCATCCATTTGCTCTTTTTTCTTTGAAATTTCATCTCCTGCCAAATGTTCACAAAGACCTCTTCCTCTAACCAGCTTGGTGGTCTAAATATCAATGCCATATTTCATCACCTTGGTGATCCAACTAGCTCTTTTCTCATTTAGGTCCTTGGAAAGCAAAAATTCTTTAACACTTGGATGAGTAACCTTCAAATGTACCTTGCTATGGGTCAATAGATACCTAAACTTCTTAAGGCTCTTCACCATAGCAAGTACATGTTTCTCTACAAAAGAGTATCTCTATTCATACTCTTCCAAACCTTTGCTAAAGAAAGCAATAGGCTGCTCCAATCCATCTGAATTTTCTTGAGTCAACATAGCAGATATAGCATCATGTCCTCCATAAGCATAAAGGATAAAATCCTTACTAAAATTTGGATTTAACAAGGTAGGAGCTTCTGTCAAGGCTTCCTTAATAGCTTGGAAATTGGCTTTTCCTTCTTTAGTCCAGCTGAAAGTTGAACTCTTCTTTAACATGGCTGTTAAAGGCTTTAGTAAATCTACAATATTAGGCAAGAAATGCCTGACAAAGTTAATCTTTCCTATGAAAGATTGGAGACCTTTCTTATGATGTGGCAAGGGTATCTTTAGGATGGCTGCAATTCTCTCAAGATCCACTGTAATTCCTTCTTTGGATACTACATATCCCAACAATTTTCCCTCATGAACTGCAAAAACACATTTCTTGGGATTAAGAGATATCCCAAACTCTCTACACCTTTCAAAAATCTTCCTCAAATGTTTGATATGGTCTGATGCATGTTTAGAATAGACAGTTATGTCATCTAAGTAGACCAATACAAACTTGTACATGAGGCTCTTAAAGGCCATATCCATTGTCTTTTGAAAAGTAGCACCTGCATTTGACAAACCAAAGGGCATCTTTTGATAAGCCATGGTTCCCCACTTGGTTGTAAATGCAATCTTATATTGATCTTCTTCATTAACTAGGATTTTATTGTATCCTAAATAGCCATCCAACAATGAAAATCTCTCAGATCCAGAGACACATTGTAAGATTTTCTCCATTGAGGGTAACGGATGGTGGTCCTTTAAAGAGGCTCTGTTAAGATCTCTAAAGTCAACACATAACCTCAACTCCCCATTCTTCTTCCTGATAGGAACAAGGTTGGAAACCCAACTAGTATGCTTAATGGGGTAGATGATACCGCTTTCTATCAATTTGAGCACTTCCTTATGCATAAGTGGCTCAAGCTTGGGATTAACAGGCCTTTGCTTTTGCCTCACTAGTTTGGCATTAGGCTCTAATTCAATAGTGTGTTGAGCAAGGGGTGGATCAAAACCTTTAAGGTCTTCATATTGCCATGCAAAAACATCACTGAATTCTTTAAATAATTAGGTGTAAGCTTTCTTTTCCAATTCAGTGTTTACTTTTTCAAATTGTAAGCTCTTGCCTGGCTCTAACTCTAATTCAACACAATGTTCCTGCTGAAATACCAGGCCAGCTTTGTTTTTCTTAACTTGATCATCCTTGTTGAAGACAGTCTCTAAAGTGACAAGGCCTCTAGGCATCTTATTAGACCTAAGTTGTATCACTTGATCACCATAGTTCTGTGATAATCTATCCTGATTATGCTTTGAAAAAAAATCTTCTTCAAACAAGAACTGTAGAATTTGCTCATCATTGTCAAACACCTGCCAATTGACATCATTATCAGGAATAGAGGGTTTGACAATCACTTTAATATGTTTTTGGGTCTCCTCCTTTGAAATACTATTTGGAATATCATACTGAGATCCAACAGCATCTAATCTATCTGCATTTTGATTTAGCTTCCTAGGGATAGCGACAATATTGAAAGCATAAAAGTCTTCAATTTCATCCCAAACTCTATGTTTGTATGTTTTCAAGATGTCATTCTTGGTTTCACTTATCCCTCTTACTTGGCTAACAACTAACTCACTGTCACCATAAACTTTTAGAGCCTTGAGCCCTCTTTTTCTAGCCCACTTCAGTCTATTCACTAGGCTTTCATATTCTGCAGTGTTGCTAGTGCAGGAGAAACTGAATCTGAAAGCTATGTAGTCCCTTTATCCTTTTGGGGACACTAACATAGCACCACCACTACAACCATGTCAGCTTCTAGCACCATCAAAAAATAGTTCCCAAACCTGATTGCTTTGATCCTCTACATCAATGTCCTCTTTGAAAAGGTTTGGGTCTATGGATCCACTTTCTTGTATCAAATAACTTCCCAAACCAAAATCCCAAATAAGATTTTCTTGGGCCTCTGAAGCTCTTTCATCTAGTGAAATATCAAGGATATTCTCTATCTTAGTGTCTGCTTCCCCAATGGTTTGGAAATCATTGTTATCAAATATGGGGTAGTTTACATTGATGGCATTGGACACATATGGTTCTATATGGTCTACTGCCAATGGTTCTGATTTAATGGTTACCTTGGTACCATATCTTGTGTGAAATAGCATGTGAGACTAGTCAAAAGAAAGGTAGCCTCCTATTTTGGTTGTGAACTCCCTTGACAAACATATGGAAAATAAAGCAGGGAGATCTATGATATATATATCAAGGAGGATGGATAAATTAGGACTAGCATGAAGGATTAGACTGGTATCCTTGGCCACACCTATAGTATTGACTGAGGATCCATCAAGTTGTGTAACCTTCTTTTGAAAGGGTTCATATTTTAGTCCTAATTGGTCAGCCACTTTCTTGGGCATTACAATGCTAGTAGCTCCACTATCTACCATACAATTATGTACTAAAGATTTTCCAATGATTAAAGATACATAAAAGGGAGGTGGTTTTGAATTCCTAATTGAATGGTATTGGTATTGGAGTTGCTACTTGGGGCCTCCTTTTCCTGATCAGTGTTGCTCTAAATGATCTGGCGAATAAGCAAATGAGTGGTCACTAAGTCTCTAAATAAACTGGCAGTAACCTGAGGCATTCAGCGAATGGGAGATAGCCTTCAGTCGCTAGTTCTCCAAATAGTAATTGGGGTCATTTGTTGAGCTTGTTCGCTGAATCATTGAATGGAGCTTGAGTTAGGAATTTCTTTTCAAGAATGAGCGAAGCCTTGTTGCGTGTTCACCAAATGTAAACCAGGATTCCTATTGAGTTAGGTCATGAAGCCCGGGAAAGATGAAGATCTAACGGTCGTGATATAAAGTTGATCCAGATTCAAATGCTGACTGCCAATTTGTTGCTGGCACCATGAAAGTAGCCGTTTCTTCCAGGATTTGAATATTTTAAGGGTTTCAGTGACAAAAGGACTGAAATTGAATGCTTAAGTGGCTAGATCTAGTAGATTTGATTGTGTCAACTGTTGCAATATGGTCCAGAGAGTTCCATGATTGATTGCAGAGGATTGTACTATGAAGGAAGAGTTGCTCGAGGCATGTTGCAGGAGTATGATCAGATTGATTGGCATGGTAGATTCATGATCTTCGGTACAAATCAAGAGATTTCTCATAATCGAAGATCACTCTTGGATCTGACCGCCTGGTTTCCTTCCAGTGTAATTAATTTTGATTGGTTTGGTGGGTGAAAACCCTAACCCTTGGCTCAGTCATCTGTAGCTTGTTGCATCCTGACTTTTTGGGATTCCAAGATGACTGATGGTATATATTGCAGCTATTTTTACCTTCCAAAAGGTTGTTGATGGTGTTATGTCTAGAGTCAATGTAAAAGACTGAGCAAGGAGAGCTTGGATTTAGGGTTTGTTTCCTAGCATTTTGTTGTCTTGCAATGTATTGATTCTGATAATTTTAATGAGAACACACTTGGATTCCAATCTCATATTTGTGTATGTCTTCCTGTTTTGATCTTGTGTTCATATATATTAATATCACAAAGTGAGTTAGTGTATGGTATACAAAGTATATTGTGGGATTATCTTTGAGTTCCTGACAAAGTTAGGATTAAAGTCTTTAAGGTATTTTCAGTGAATTCATGGTTAAAAAGGAATTTGATGTCTAGGTATGTGAGGGAGAGGGATAATAGGCAAAGCACTTATCTTGAATTTAAGGGTATTTGAGTTTGGGTTTTCAGTTGATATGTGTTGTTGGTGACTCCATGCCCTAGGTTAAGGCACTGATCTATTCTCTAGAAGTAGTTCATCATCATTAATCACAAAATTAAATGATAAAATCTTTAAATTAGTTAGTAAAGGGTATAAATGTATAATATCTAGTGATTCCTTTCAAGAAGTGAATCAAAGGTACACCCGCCTAAGCATCTAGGCTCAAAGTGTAGGAGGATCCTTGTTGATCCTTGTTAATTGGCCCTTTTCCTTGCAGACTTTGGAGTGGTGATAGAGTCAATGACATTAATTTGTCAATCATAGTGTAAACCTGCAAGTAGAAAGACAAGGGGAACCAACATGTTGAACATATTTGAGACAACAAAAGAAAAATGGAGAAAAAACACATAACACACAAAATTATAGTAGTTTTCCAAATCTATCTATGCCCAGTCTCAAGGTAGGGAAATAAATTTAAAAAAATTAGAAAAAAATATTTCTTTGGTATTATAGTTTCTTATTTGTATTATTATATTTTTCATCTATTTTATTGTGTTATATATTCACATAAGTTAACATATAGTTAAATTATTTATTATGTAGAATATAATAATTTTAATTATTTAAATATATAAAGAAAATATTATAAATCTAAAATCTTGTATATGTCAATGGATATGGGTATAATTTATAGATTAAATTTATATTATTAATCATATTTTAAGGTTTAATAAATTTACTAATAAATGTATTAAAAATATCTTTATATCACAAATAAAAAAATTATCTAACAAGTTATTTAATATAATATCTTAACAATTCTTTTACATACAAATAAATTGGAATATCTTAACTATATTAGGATATAATAATTTGTAAATGTGTCTAAATGTAGTCATAGAATTCAATTGTATGCTTCTTGTTCAATTTAATTAGTTGGCAAAGTTTAAACAACCTTACCAACATTTTAGTAGGAACTTTGTCGCTCTACAACCTTGTTTCTAAAGATTAATAGTAAATTTATAAATTTATGATATTCATATTTGTTAGTATTGAAATTAGTGAGAATTACTTAATTATAAATTATTTGAAACAAATTAGATTTTTTATTTTTATAAGTAACAAATTAGAAGTTATTATTTTTATTCAAAATGTTGGATTTTTTATGACATATCACATCAATATTATAGATATGTTTTAACAAATATGTATTGTTATGAATCAATTTATTCTAATTTTTTTTTTTCTTGAATTCAAGAACTATTAGTATTGAAAAATACCTCAAAGAAATCATTGGATCATATGACCCAAATTCTCCTTGCTCAATACTCTTGATTGAATCAATTTTATTGTAATTTAAGAATATCAAAGGACATAGTTAGACATTCAAATATTTTAGATTATGTGATGCAAAATTATACTCCTTTCATTAGTTCAAGTTGAAATATTCCTTGAATTCTTCTTATTTGCAATGTATATGAGTTTTCCTTTGATAATTAAATATGAATTAATTACACAATTTGGTAGCTCCACATAATTATATATATATTTTCCTCTTTAATTTCAACATCCTTTATATAAAACCAATTGAAGGGGCATATTCTAATCATTAGTATTAAATTTGATGACTATTATAATAGTGAATTTTTAACAACAATAATCAATAATAGATCTTTTTTTTTTCTTTTTTTTTATATAGATAATAGGCCTAGGTTAGTAATTTACTTTATTGAAAAAATTAAAAGCACAACTCCATTCAGTGTGGGCACCGATAGGAAAGAATGGTGTAAAGAAAACCTTCGGTCTAGCCCGGAATTTGAAAGATCCTGTACAATAAGAAGTTTACATATCTAGTATTCTTTTTCATTTTAGAGGACACCATATTTTTGCTCCAAACGTGGTCTTATTTCAAATTTATCAAAAAGAATCTTTCAATTTATATACTAGAAAAATAATTTTATCTATCTATGTAGAAGTAATTCGTTCTTTTACTTTTATACCTTTTTTCACATAGTTAGTTTAGTGGTTATAATTATGTCCAATTTTAAAATCTTAAGATAGGCTATTTATTGAAATGTTCTCTTATATGATTTTCAATGTCTAGATGGAGTGGTCATTGCAAGATAGTGCATAATGTCAACATCCTTCCATGTATCATTTTCATGAGTATTCTAATAATTTGTTTTGTTGTACTTTGACATGTAATAAAAGTTACATACCTCATAAATTTTTATTCATCTTAAACTTTGATCTATATGTCACCATTGCAATGATTTCCATATACAATAAATTCCATTATAAGACTTGATAAATAACTTGAATATGGCCATCAAATATTCTTAGAGAGTGATCTCAACTCTATGATTTATCCATAAAAGATGTTCCATAAAATGAAGAGAAATAATTAAAAAGCTCTACAATACATTTGGGGTAAAGTTGGAAAGGAAGCTACCTCGAGAATACTAAATGGCAAGGCCCACCACATTTGACAATGTAATGAGGTTAAAATGATTGTGTAACTTGTAAGTAGTGAATACCATTCACCAATGGTGAATTTACCTTGTCTAGGCTACCCAAGCTCTTTCTTCGAGGTGGTGAAATGAATGCCCAGACAAGAATATTGGCTTTGGTCGGGAATATTTTTGAGGAAACTTCGATTTAGTTGGCATTCTGATACTTAATTTATAAATTTATGTTGTTCTTTTTTTAAGTATTGCATTTATTTTAAGGAATAAATGTTTGAGTTGGGCTATGTATGTATTGCAGATATTTTTATGTTTATTTCAATTTAGTTATTGAATGTCTTAATTTTTTCATTTAATTATACAAGTTTAGTTTTCAAGGTCATGAGTCTTTTTATTTCAAAATTCATGTTTAAATTTTATTTTAGCTAAAAAAATTTACATTTCTATCTTTAATTGATTAATTAGATGTTTTTTAAAAAAATTAATATTATGTACTAAAATTTAAGAGAATTGATTAGCATTCATCTCACATATCTGAATTTACAAGTTGTCTCCTTATGAAACATTTAATAACCCATCTTCAAGTGACAAAATTAAACAAAGTAACAAAAAATCATTCAATTCAATATTAGACGATAATTATATTGTGTAGCCTCCCAAGCCCAACTTAAGAGCACACATCTAACACAAGTTTTGAGACATTCACTAATAAATAAATTATAATTTTTTAAATAGACAAGTATTTGATGCAATTAGTTTCTGGATTCGATTGTGGATTGATTTCAAAATATTTATCACTGAAGCACATTCTCCAATCATTGAACTAAGTACTCTTATTCATTGTATCTACTTTCCATAATTTGAAGTTTCCAATTAATTGATACAAAGATTGTGAAGCAACTCAATGCCCAAGCTCTATTGCAACAATCTGGCCTCTCTTTTTTGGTGATTAAAATCTTCCGTCTTGATGATCATCATAAGTATTCATTTGGAAAGAAGCTTTTTTAGATGATTGTAAGTAAGCCTATTTAGTTTCACGAATCTAGAACAAGTTTTGATGCATTTTTAATGTGTGTGTGACTGTAGGAAGGCTTGAAAAGGCCCAAGAAAAAAAAATCAAATTTCATGATTTTGGCACAAACTTATTTCTTGATTCGTCCTCAAAATCCATAGTTCCTTTTTTTCTTTTGTGGAAATCCATTGATTGAAAATGATTTGTTTTATCTGAACCCATGAGGGGCCGAACATGCATATGACATTGTAAAATTTGATTCTTCTAATTGGAACATTCTACTAAGTATTAGGCTTTAGTAAGGTTAGTGTTGCATCACCATTTTTATTTTATTTATGCTAGTTTTCAACTAAATATGGTGGGTAACCATATTAATTATCATGAGAAAAGTCTAACATTTTTTTTTATTATAATTTCCATCATGTATGCTCACATGGTAGATGGGCCAAGCTTAATGTTCGTATATGGGCTTGCAGATTTATTATGATTTAACACCAAGGATTAGCTGTATGTTCTATATGGATTATTAGATCCATCAAAGGGCATGAAGAATGTCGAAGTACACTATTGGTGTTAGGCTTGTAAGAAATTTGGGTTTAATACTCTTCTTATTTTAAAGGAGCCTATTCAAATATAGGTCGCTATTTTTATTATAAGGATATTGAAATATTTAGAGATATATCAAATAATATCAATTCAAGTCCCCTAATATGCTCTATCAAATTAGGGTAAAAATTTTCAAACCTTTTTGGAAAATATTCAAATGATGCCCAGCCATGCCACTTCACACCTGTGTAAGAGTTATGCTTAGTGTTTCTTTACATTTTCATATGATGTCTTGATTGAACAATAGATGAGTTCTTCAATATTCTCTAAGTTGTTGCTAACCTAGATTTTAGACTATTTGATTGTATTCTTGAATCAAAGTTTTTTAATTTTGTTTAGTTTATTCAATTCTTAGTGGTACCAAATTGATTCACTTGGGAGTTAGCAACCCACATTGCCTATTTTTTGGACAAGAGGATACTTTCAATAATCTTTTTTTCTAGATTTATCCTAGACCTCATGAAGTTTGAAATTAGATTCATGGTGTTTCAAGCCTTTTAGACCAAATCCTTTCTCATGACATATAGTTTTCTTACAATATATTCCTTGGATTCTTATTGAATTTACCCAAATTTGATATGATTTTATGGTAAAATTTATTTTTAGCATTTGGAAAGAGAAAATTCATATTGTATTAATTAGCTATGTTGTTGGCATTCACTTCTTGATTTTTACTAAGACTATTATTATTCAAGTGAAGCAAACAAAGGTGTCGTTGAGTTGGCACATCTATACATTCTTTTACAATGTTGGATTAATAATGACCATGTATAGTGTCACTATTACTATACTCCCCGTGGACATCAAGGTGGGTGCAAGTAAATTACTTTGGAGGTCATGACACTAAATCATATACTTTTCAACCCCTTTAAGAAAATTTAGGGATTAGTTTGTTCATTGATCTTAGCTCTCCTACTTGCCTTTAGCCTCTTCTTAATCTCATCATGATTGAGCTTCTAGAGTGCCATATATGAGTCATTCCACCTACTCATGATACTCAACCACCTGCAAAGGAAGCAAATGAGAACTTGGCATGATTGTTGGTTGGTAGGTCATTCTTGATGGCTCAAAACTTGTCAATGTATGAAAAGAATTGGATTACTATAACCCTTGTCCACACTTAGTGGTATAGGTTATTAATTTGAACTTGATGACATTTGAAGATTGAGATGTGAGTTTTTCTACCCATATTTTTATAAAAATATATGATTTGTTGAATAAACAATATAAAACTCTTATTCATTAAGGGATAAATGATAATAATACACATCGTCAAGCAAGATAAAAGGTTGCAACTTGTTATACTGTCATGGAAAAAGGGGGAAAAAGATCTAACCTTATTATAATAATGCAAATAAGTTATAAGATGCAAGGGTTCAATAGCAGAGTAAGCTTGTCTCTATATAGTCTTAAATTCTATGAAAAAAGGTATACAAATTTTAAAAGACCCACTAAATTCTTTTTCATTTTTATTCTTTTTTAATGTTAAACAAACAAAATTTACAAATAATATAAGCTACTAATAGATAACGAGAATGAGTGAAAACAAACTATCAAGAATAACAAAAATTCATATAAAAAATTAAACACTTAATATGAAAATAAAGTTCATACTTTAAGTGAAAACATTTTGCAATTGCTAAATTTTTAATGGCTGTAGAATAAAGTTAGATTCCTCTTGCTTCTTTAAATTGCTTTTTCGTGGTCGAGCAAAAGGGATAAGTCGTATCGATTATGAACCTGTTACAGTAATGTCAACATAATGTTTTTCTTTAAAACAAAACTTACATAACTGATGGTACAGCTGTACATTTTGTATTTCATCAGCGGATTCACCGACAAATAACAGGCCTAGCCATGGGTACAATGCCTTACTTTCACCACTCTCATGTCACGAGACCTCTTTCATGGAATCTCAGGGTACAAAAACTTAACAAATGCATAGTCTTTATTAATTAAACGGATCTTCTCATGCATTCTAGTCCTCATCATCACCAACATCATCTGTAATAAGCAAAGTGGAAAGCCCTTGCTGTGTCAAAGGTAAAGCATTCCATAGACATATCTCTCTGCGAGCCTCACACAGATAACTGCAACTTCTGCTCAACGAAACTTCCAACAACCGATGGCTACCACAAACTTCGCATACTCTCGGCAGAAATGTCAGGTACCCAACTACACGCTCTAAAAGACCTTCCACGATATTATTAACACCCTCTTCAGGAGCGGTCGTGATGTAATTTTTGATGAGCTGTGGCAACAGTGAACCCAGCCCCAAAGACGTCTCAGTTTCGACTCCCTTCAGAGAACAAACGACCCATATCTCCTCTTCCAATCGCACGGTGACCTTCAGCGCAGAGCTATTCACAAGCCCAATTTTAGAAATCTCATCATTTCCTTGCAAGAAGTCTTGTACTGCAACTTCGAATTCGAAAGAGGGAATCATTTTTTCCGCCTCCAAGACCTCAACTTCACACCACTGAAGCACGTTCCCTCCATCCACGGCCGCCTGTGCGAAACCATTCCATATCTCTGTAGCAGAAAAACTGGAGGCACAGATCTCTGTAATAATATTCTGCTGAAGTAAAAATGGCGCGAGCTCAGCAAGAAAAGCCGCCGCAGCTTTTGTAGCCTGTTGAGTTGCCTCTCTGGCGGTCTTGCAAGCCACCGCCGTGATTTCGGCATCTACAATTATCCACCACCGCTTATCGTTTTCGGCCTGGGTCAAGAAGCGGGAGTAGGCATATAATTTATCCAGCAGTTTCTCCACAGACGTGATGTGCATCTGGAGCGCCACAAGAAGTTTGCATTTGGGTGGTAAATGGACAGATGATTTGGATCGCTTGAGCCCGATGTTACTGAAATGGTAATCCATGCTGTTGCGAATGGGCAGGGGAAGGGCTTCAATTGACCACACCAGCCCATTCATTCGCATCTCAAAATGCCCGCGTCTGACATTGAATTCAATCGGGCCATCTAAAGGCCTAGAGCTCTCCTATACGGCGATTTTAATTTCCAGCTCCAGTTCGCAATTCTTGCCAGCCATGTGGGAAACACAAGTTGATTATAGTAGTTCTTCTGAGAATTTCGCTAGCCCGCAATCTCTGTCTTTGTTTTTAAACAATTTGGTTGCAAGCAGATTTGCAATTTATTTGCCCCTTCTTTCCCGTTTCATTCTACTCTCTTCGCAATACGCAGGAAATAGATTGAAATTCAAGAACACGGTTTTCCGATTTATCTTGGCCTTCATGCCCATTTCATTCAGTTTTCTTGGCAATATCCAGGAAACTGGTTGCGATTCATCTGCCCTTTTCATTCCGCTTTCCTGTTTATGGCTACGAAATTGTCAAGCTAAAGTTAGTTATCTGGGATTTGTAAGTAATAATAAGGCCCCGTTTGTTTGCGGAATTGGAATTTGAGTCAAAACCTGATTATCTCAAAATCAGGTTTTGAGTTTCCGGAAGATGAACTTCTAGAAGATGAGCTTCTAATTTTGAACTGTTTGGTTGACCCAGAAGATGTTTGATAGAAGAGGTCCGAGGTTCGAATTTGGGAAACGTATAATGGACTCGAAATTGCAGAGAAAACGATATGAATTGCAAAAAGCTATCAGTGGACGCCTGCATGCACGCTGCCCAGAACGGATGTTGTGGAAGCTGGGCCTTCCACAGGAACGGCTACGACCGTTGAAGAAGCTTCGAGTCTATCCAGAGAAGCCGTAAAAGTTGAAACTGGTCAAATGACAGAAGAAGAGGAGGAGAGTGATGCCACGTATCTGTTACAATCTCCAGAACATACACCATTTGAGGAGAGCGTTCAGATGGCTCCGCTTCAGCCGGATTCAGATATTTTGATGCAGTCCTATGATCAATGAGCGTTCAAATGGCTCCGCTTCAGCCGGATTCAGATATTTTGATGCAGTCCTATGATCAATCGCGGACAGAGGAGGAAGATTTTCAAATTTTACTTTTCCGCTGGTTACATAACTGGGTTATGAAAATGAATTCCATCTATTTTGGTGGAAGATGTGCTTCCCATTTTTTCTCCAAAATGGGAAGATGAAAACCATCTTCCAATTCTGGTTCAAATATCAATGCATCATTCAAACTAGGGATATCAAGACATAACCGGAAGATGGCCCCCAAATTCCTATTCCTTCCTGCAAACAAACGGGGCCTAAGTATTTTTGTTTACGCATGGAAAATGGTAGAAGATCACTTTAACAGTACAGAAGTGCCAGTCAAAAAGTATTACACTGTTTACCGTGTGCTAATAAAATGCATACATTTATGTATATTTAAAGCTAGACTAAGAGAGACGATATATTAATTTTGAGTTTCTTGACTTTTTAAGGAAATTTAGTAGGCAAGTTTTGAGTTTCTAAATTAAAGTTTTAAAGTCATATCATCAAATATGATATTATATTAGTATTTTGTTTTTTCAAGGTGTCAAAAAAGGTTTCTCATGATTGTTTGTTCTTGAATACATTTTATTCAATCATGGATAACAATCATAATTACTAACATCTTTAAAGTTACAACTATTAGTACAATATTATAAAAAATATTAAACATTAAAACAATAAGTATTATAACAATTATTGACACATGTTAAATAGGATAGATCAAATAAGTTTAATTGTCATAGACATAATAATTATGAAAATAAATGGAAACAATAAAGATGATTTTGTTTTGAGATTTACGACTAAATATCAAACACATATTACCTTGAAGTCAAAGGTTCCTAGGATTCAAGGTCCATGTCTATATGGATCAAATAGAACATTCATTTTGTTTTTAATTTATTTTTTTATCATTTTTTTTTTGCCTCAGGCTTGTAATTACAAATTCAATTTGTAATAACAATGAATTCAACCTATTGTGCTTTCACTTTTCTTTTACTTTCATCATCGTAGATGAATAATTATGTTGAAGGCATTTTCGACAAACAAAACATGGTGGAATATTTCATGAAAAAAAGACTCACTAGATTTATTTTGATGAATTGGTAGTTTTTCCTTGAATGTAACTCACCTGAAGTTTTGCCTTGAATGTAACAGATCAAAATATTTGGTAAGGCATTTATAATTTGATGACTTTGCAATTATATTTGCATTGATACAATATTTGTTATTGCAAATTAAATAGTCTTGTCTATGTTTTGATGGGAAGTTTTTGATTAAGGCTAGGGTGCAATCATGACAGACTTGGAAGTGGGTTTGCAAAGCTATAATGTTATAGTGTAAGAGGCATATATAAGAGAGTTTTGTGGCTAAGATGGTTTGAAAGATATTTTCGTTCAATATGATTGACACCAAGTATTTTCATATCCATATCCAACACAAGGTACATAACAAAAAGTTGATCATTCTAATCTCAAATCTAAAGAAAAGTTAAGTTTTTGACATATGATTCTTTTTGTTTTATTTTGGTGCTTGCATTTGCAAGATACCCACAACAAACATATACCAATCGTAGGTAGGGATGGATGTAACTACAACATCTGACAAAAACTCTTGTCATTCGGGCTTTGATGGATGTCCAAACTCTTTTCAAAAGATCCCATTTTGGTGAGCAAGCAGGAAAGATGGTGGTGAAGGTCATATAATTTGTCTTTACACCTACAAATTGCATTTGGGAAGGTTTCTAAAACCTTTTGACAAATCCATTTTTTGTGTATCCTACAATCATTGTAGTCATGAAGGATTCAGTTCTTTCAGGAAACTTAAATAAATTTAATAGCAATATAAAATTATAATTTAGAAATTTTTTGATGAAAAATATTTAACTTGTAACTAAAAAAAATAAAATAAATTGATGAAAAATATTTAACTTATAACTAAATAAAGATAATTTAAATCAATTGGCAGTAATATAAAGTTTCAATCTATGCATATTCTTTGATTGTGATTTTTCATGAGGCATTCTATTAAATAGTTCATGTTTCTTATCTATTTACTTACACTTCTTGACTTCTATTGGATGACATTTCTCTCTGATTGCACATGCACAAAGTATGTTGATAAAAGTCATCTTATAATATTCTAAAACTCTATGACTCCATCAAACCCATTTTCCGAATATCCTAGACCTACGCTTTTATTCTCTCCATGGCGTAAGAAACTTATTGAATGAAGGCACTTAAAGGGTGAGAAATTTAAGAAAATGTTTTCTATAACTTCCTTTAGGATGCATTCATTATCTAGTCTTTACTACTTCATAACATAGTGAATTGTAATTAAGAAATATTAATATGTGATTCACCATTCCCATACCAATTCAATGCATCACCACATGAATGCCTTGCATTTGATGCTGAATATAGAAATTTCAATTTTGAAATTGAAGTTTTAACAAACAAAAGTAATGAAATAGAGAAAAAATAAAATCATTTAAAGAAGGAATAATAATTGCAAAGCATTGATTCTAAACATATGATATCGACATATAAGTTACATAATATTTTCAAAATAATAAATATGCTAGTATAATTTTATTTGATTGGAACACAATACAACCATAAATTTTGTATTTGATGGGTGGGTTCACCAACAATTTACAAGCCTAGCTATGGGTAAAAAATTTATGAAAAGTGTGTTGTAACCAAAAAGAACAGAACACAAGGAGATTATGTGACTCTTGAAAAGATGTAAGACCAAAAACATTGTTCTTCATGACATCACATGTCATCTTAACATACATAAACTTCAATATACATAGTCTTTAATTGAATATATTAGTAACATAACTTTGTAAAGTGTTAAGTTACCAATTCACAACATACTATTAAGTAGTACAATAATCTAAATATTTGCATTCTCCTTCTCATTTACCTTTGCTTTCTTATTGGTGTCTATGAGATTTTATGATAAGTTGAAACCATCAAAATGAAGCTATGTAAGTGGCAAGGACCAAACTTACTCATCGTTTTGCCTTCTCATACAAGTGAAGAGCAACATTCTTTTTCATCTCATAACAACCCTATTGGAGAATAAAGTAAAAAGGATTGATCTGTAATTTGGATCTTAGTTTAAAAATGGTTTTTGATACTTTTGCATCCATTTGGCCACTACAAGCCATAAATATAATTCCCCTTTTTATCTATTCGCTAGCTCTATCCTCTAGATCCTACCGTCTATGTGCTTGCTCTAGAAGGGTTTGGTTGTCTCTTGGCCATTGTTGTATCATTGAGCTCATTAAAAGATATTTTTTTGAACAATTTCATAGTACACGTTGTTAACCGTTACTATATAAATGACCCTTCTCTTGTCCATTTGGAGGAAACAAATAACAATATTAATTAAGTTCTACAATGTCTAGATATTTTCTACAAGTCTCTAAAAAGTGACACATTTAGTTGGAAAAAAACTTAATGTTATAGACAATATTTACCAACTAAGATAAATTGACAAAAATTTAATTGTTAGAATATATATCTTTCAACTTTTTTATATATCTTATGGGTGATTTAATATCCACTAACTTTTTTTTAAATGAATAATATATTTTTAATTATATATATAATATAAATGACCTATTCATCAAAATAATAATAATAATAATAATAATAATAATAATAATAATATTCCTCTTATTTCTTTAAATTCCTTTTCGTTGTGGAAAAAAATGGACAACTCATATCGATTATGGACGTGTTAGGATTATTGTGTTAACAGTGAAGTTTGAACAGTAACCGTAAACGTAAACTTACATAAATGATAGTACAGCTATACATTTTGTATTTCACCAGCGGATTCACCGACAAATATCAGGCTAGCCATGTGTACAATGCCTATTACTTTCAGCAGTAAGCAACATTTTCATGGCATCACAGTATAGAAAAGAATAAAAAATGTGCATAATCTTTATTAATTAAATAGATCTTCTAATTTTCTAGTTCTCATCATTTCTAGCTCCAGTTCGCAATCCTTGCTGGCCATTTTGGTTGCAATCTGAGTGATTGTTTTTAAGCAATTTGGTTGCAAGAAGATTTGCAATTTATTTCCCCCTCCTTTTCAGTTTCAGTTTACTCTCGTCGCAATCTACAGGAAACATATTGCATTTCAAGAATACGGAGTTCCAATTACCCTTGCCCATTTCGTTCAGTTTTCTTGGCAATATCCACGAAATTGATTGCAAGTTAGAACACATATTTGCAATTTTTCTGCCCGTTACTTTCTGGTAATAGCTAGGAAATTGTCAAGCAAAAGCTAGTTAGCCTGATCTCAGATTTGTTAGTAATTATTTTCGTTTACGCTTAGAAAATGGTAGAAGATAGCTTTGAAAGTACAATTATAGTCCTCTGAAAAAAATTGGTTAAAAAGCATTATATGACAACTCCTACCGTTTACCGTGCGCTAATAAAATGCATACAAATAAGTATATTTAGGGGTGGAATCATTTTAATTTTGGGCTTTTCAAAATCTTGTCTTAAAATTTCAAATCATTTTTTAAGGTAGTTTATTTGACTAGTCTTCTATTTATAAATTAAGTTTTGAAGGTCACCTCATCAAAAATGATATCTTTGATGTCACACAATATATTTTTGTTAAATGTGTCTAAAAAAATCCCTAAAGAAACATTAGATTCATATGTGTACACCAAGTTATATAGGTGCAATGATGTGACATCACATGATTGGTTGCTCTTTAGATCTAAGGAATACATTTCATTCAATCATGAGTAGCTATCAAAACCACTAATATCTTTAAAGTCAAAATTATTGATACAATGTTGTCAAAAATACTAAATATGAAAATAAGAAGTATTATAACAATTGTTGAAACATGTTAAATAAAATGAAGTGTAACTCATCTAAAGGATGAAATTATTATGTACATGACAATTACATTTATTTGGTAAGGCATTTATAATTTCATGTCGCTACACTTATATTTGTATTTATAGGGTATTTTTCAATTGCAAATTAAACAAGCTTGCCTGAATTTTGATGAGAGGTTTTTTTTTTAATCTAGGCTAGGGGCAATCATGGAAGTCCTAAAAGTCGGTTTGCAAAGTTAGTGTTGCAAAAGAGGCGCATGTCGAAGAGATTTGTGGCTAAGTAGACATGAAAGAGATTTGTGTTCAACATGTCTGACACCAAATATATTCAATGAACCAACACAATGTACACAACAAAATATTGATCATTCTAATATCAAATCTAAAGAAAAGCTAAAATTTTGACATAACAATCTTCTTGTTTTGTTTTGTGTATTAGCATGATACTTGCAACAAGTATATTACCAACCATAGGCTAGGATGGATGCAACTAAAACATTTGAGAAAAAAACTTTGTTTCGCATGCTTTGATAGATGTTCAAACTCTATTCAAAAGCCCCCATTTTGGTGAGCAAGCAAGGAGGATGGTGGAAAAGGTTATAAAATTTGGCTCTACACCTACAAATTGTGTTTACATGAAGGTTTATAAAGCCTTTGACAAATCCATAAATGATGAAGGGTGCTCCCCTTAATACCACAAACACATAACAGAAAAAGAGAAACAACAACAATAATATGCAAGAACAGAAAATTGGCTTCTTATTATCTCCACAAATGTGGAATTACAAACTTTCAGAATTACAATATGCAAAGCCACATGGGCATTCCCTTACAATATTCTGTAGGACAAAGCCTCGAACTATTACCCAGATCCACTACCCAGAACTATTCTAAACTGCCTAAGACAACAATACAACCTTCCTTATATAGGCAATTATCCACCGCCTGGGAAGGTTCCAGAATTTTAGCCAATAAGGCCGACCAAACTTAGAATTATTTTATTTTACATTTTATTACGTCATAGTCGGCTCAAGATAACCTTTGAAACCCGAACAAAAATTTTGAAGAAAATTATTTTTCGCCATTTCAGGTGGCCCAACTTCCGAAGACCATAAGTCATCACCAGCTGACCCGATCGTCTATTGTAACCCCATTTCGAAAATGCCACGAAGCGCTCTACAGGCTTGACCCGCGCAAGCGCCCGTCACCCAAATTTTTGACCTCATCTGGGGCATCTAAAGCCATCAAAACTGAGTTCAAAGTTTCTGTACCCTGTTGCCAATACCGAAAATCTTCAATATCTTCCAATATACACTTGATCTGGCAATGAAACTTTACTGGCAGACTTACATGACCAAAATGAACCTCCAAGAAAGAAATCAGATCATTCTAAGCACATGCAAAAATTACCAAAAATAGTAACTTTCCATAAATAGCAGCTCTGCACTAAAATAGCCCTTATTGAATATAAAAATAGAAATATTTTTGGGTGATGCAAGATTGCTCTTACACCCAGGATGCTCCTGCATCAATAAATCTCCCATTTTGGTGAGCAAGCAGGGAGGATGGTGTCAAAGGTTATAAAATTTGGCTCTACACCTACAAATTGCATTTATGTGAAGGTTTCTAAAGCCTTTTGACAAATCCATTGTGTGCATATCTTGCAATCATTGTAGTCATGGAGGACACATTTCTTTCATGAAATTTAAATCAATTTGATATCAATATAATTTTATAATTTAGAAAAAGTTTGATGCAAAATCTTAAAGTTTTTACTATATAAAGATAATTTAAATCAATTGACAATAATATAAAATTTCAATTTATGCATATTCTTTGACTGCGATTTTTTGTGAGGCAATCTATTAAATAGTTCATGTTTCTTGTCTATTGACTTACACTTGTTGACTTCTATTTGATGTCATTTCTTTCTGACTGCACATGCATGAAGTATGATGATAAATGTCACTCTTATAATATTCTAAAACTTAATGACTCCATCAAATCCATTTTGTCAATATCCTAGACTTGTGCTTTTTATTCTCTCCATGGTGTAAGAAACTTATTGTATGAAGGCACTAAAAGGGCGAGAAATTTAACAAAATGTTTTCTTTAACTTATTTTGGGACACATTCATGATCTGGCCTTTATTACTTCATAACATAGTGAATCATAATTAAGAGATTAATATGTGATTCACCACACATACCAGCTCAATGCCTCACCACAATTGAAAAGAATGCCTTACATTCGATATTGAACATGGTAACTTCAATCTTGAAATCGAAGTTCAAACAAATAGAAGTAATGAAATAGAGGAAAAGTTTAAATAAAATGATATAAAAGGAAAATAATAAATTGCAAATCATTGTATCTAAGCAAACAATATCCACATATGCTACGCAAATTTTTTAAAATTATAAATATACTAGTATAATTCCTTTTGATTGGAACACGGTACAACCATAAATTTTGTATTTGATGAGCAAGTTCACCAACAATTTACAAGCCTAACTATGAGTAACAAATTTATGACAACTATGTTGCAACTGAAAAGGAAAAAAATACAAGAGTATGCGACTCTTGATAAGATGGAAAACCAAAAGCATTATTCTTCATGCCATAACATATCATCTTAACGTACATATAGTTCAATATACATAATTTCTTTGATTAAATACAGTAATATAACTGTGTAAAGTGTATATTACCAATTCACAACATACGATTAAGTAGTACCATAGTGTGAATATTTCCTATAAAGAGGTTGGGTATATATGCATCATTTGTAGCATAGTTAGGTGCTTCCTGCAAGGAATATATCCAGTCTTATACTGTTGTCACCATGTGTAAACCGAAAACATGTGACTGATATAGAGGCTTTTTTTTTTGGGTCGGTTAGTATCATTGAAATTTTATGGTAAGTAGAAACCATCGAAATGAAGCTGCGTAAGTAAGTGGCAAGGCCCACAATTACTCATCATTGCACCTTCTCATACAAGTGAAGAGCGGCATTATCCTTCATCTCATGACCGCCCTATTGGAGAATAAAGTAGAAAAGATTGATTTGTAATTAGCGAATAACGTCCACCAATGCTGCATTTGCCTTATCAAGGCGAACGAAGCCCTGCACTAGATGTAGTGTAAATTTTGCTTTTATAATAAGGAAAATTATCGAAAGATTCAGTTGGTTTCTTACGTGGGAAGGCGTCTTGATCGATGATTGAAAACACCACCTTCGTCTATCGCTTTCACTGCTTTTGCCACCGGTTTTTATCTTCAGCCAGGATCAATTTTGATTCCAAGATTGAGTGGAGTTTTTCAGCTCACGAAGATATAAAGTGAGGCTCAAGGGTCATCACAGTATCTCATGAAAGGGACGGAGCTTAATCCCAAATAGCCTTTACACTTCACGCGATAACTTACATAACTGTAGTGAGTTGTAATGGAAACGCATGCCAATTAAATGCCACGTCTCGCTTTAATTAGATAAATGTCTTTTAAAAGTTTACGTTACATTACTTCATGCGAATTTGTGATGCAGTACCTATAAGTTTATTTATCAAATGTGTATATAGGTGTGCAATGCGTATTTTAAAGAAATATGGAAGGTAAATTTAATTTTTCAATATATTTGTCTAGTATATAGACGTGATAGATTCAAATCAAATATATATCTATTTAATGTTGGTACAAGGATTCAAATATGATCAAATTAAAAAGACAATTAGATTCTAGTACGAGTAAATTGATGTCATGTTTGAAATAGAGAGAGGGGAAGAGAGAGGGAAAGATATATGAATAGAAAGAAGAAGAGATAGAAGGGGGAATAGTGAATGAGAAAGAGAGAGGGATAAAGAGATAGAATCAGGGGATATAGATATTGGTGGAGAGGGAGAGGGAGAGGGAAAGGTAGAAAGAGATAAAAGGAATAGAATCTACAAAATTATTTAAATTGCATCCTCCATTAAATGCAATAGACATCCTCAATCTTGAAGTTTTATCTTCAATTTTTTTTTTGGTGAAAGAATCCCAGCCAATTATAAATTTGATATGACTCCCATTCAAAAACATAACTACCCAATCAATATTGGGGTTCCTAAAGAATGTCTCATTAAAGAAAAGATAGTAAGTATCATGGGACAATGGGGTTAGATTTGAATATGACAATATTCCTAGCTTTCCTAACCCCTACAAAAAGACATTTTTAAAATTTGACCAAGAATCATTAAACAATAGAAATACAAATAAATCAATTTAGGGATTAGTTTGTTCATTGATCTTAGCTCTCCTACTTGCCTTTAGCCTCTTCTTAATCTCATCATGATTGAGCTTCTAGAGTGCCATATATGAGTCATTCCACCTACTCATGATACTCAACCACTTGCAAAGGAAGCAAATGAGAACTTGGCACGATTGTTGGTTGGTAGGTCATTCTTGATGGCTCAAAACTTGTCAATGTATGAAAATAATTGGATTACTATAACCCTCGTCCACACTTAGTGGTATAGGTTATTAATTTGAACTTGATGACATTTGAAGATTGAGATGTGAGTTTTTCTACCCGTATTTTTATAAAAATATATGATTTGTTGAATAAACAATAGAAAACTCTTATTCATTAAGAGATAAATGATAATAATACACATCGTCAAGAAAGATAAAAGGTTGCAAGTTGTTATACTGTCATGGAAAAAAGGGAAAAAAGGTCTAATCTTATTATAATAATGCAAATAAGTTATAAGATGCAAGGGTTCAATAGCAAAGTAAGCTTGTCTCTATATAGTCTTAAATTCTATAAAAAAAGTATACAAATTTTAAAAGACCCACTAAATTCTTTTTCATTTTATTCTTCTTTTTTAATGTTAAACAAAGAAAATTTACAAATAATATAAGCTACTAATAGATAACGAGAATGAATTAAAACAAACTATCAAGAATAACAAAAATTCATATAAAAAATTAAACACTTATTATGAAAATGAAGTTCATACTTTAAAAGTGAAAACATTTTGCAATTGCTAAATCTTTAATGGCTGTAGAATAAAGTTAGATTCCTCTTGCTTCTTTAAATTGCTTTTTGGTCGTCGAGCAAAAGGGATAAGTCATATCGATTACGAACCTGTCACAGTAAACGTCAACAAATTATTTTCTTTAAAACAAAACTTACATAAATGATGGTACAGCTCTACATTTTGTATTTCATCAGCGTCACCGACAAATAACAGGCCTAGCCATGGCTACAATGCCTATTACTTTCACCACTCTCATGTCATGGAATCTCAGGGTACAAAAACTTAAAAAATGCATAATCTTTATTAATTAAACAGATCTCCTGTATTCTAGTCCTCATCATCACCAACATCATCTGTAATAAGCAAAGTGGAAAGCCCTTGTTGCGTCAAAGGTAAAGCATTCCAGGCATATATCTCCCTGCGAGCCTCACACAGGTAACTGCAACTGCTGCTCAACGAAACTTCCAACAACCGATGGCTACCACAAACTTCGCATACTCTCGGCAGAAATGTCAGGTACCCAACTACGCGCTCTAGAAGACCTTCCACGATATTATTAACACCATCTTCAGGAGCGGTCGTAATGTAATTTCTGATGAGCTGTGGCAACAGTGAACCCAGCCCCAAAGACGTCTCGGTTTCGAGTCCCTTTTGAGAACAAACGACCCATATCTCCTCTTCCAATCGCACGGTAACCTTCAGCGCAGAGCTATTCACAAGCCCAATTTTAGAAATCTCATCATTTCCTTCCAAGAAGTCTTGTACTGCAACTTCAAATTCGAAAGAGGGAATCGTTTTTTCCACCTCCAAGACCTCAACTTCACACCACTGAAGCACGTTCCCTCCATCCACGGCCGCCTGCGCGAAACCATTCCATATCTCTGTAGCAAAAAAACTGGAGGCACAGATCTCTGTAATAATATTCTGCTGAGGTAAAAATGGCGCGAGCTCAGCAAGAAAAGTCGCCGCAGCTTTTGTAGCCTGTTGAGTTGCCTCTCTGGCGGTCTTGCAAGCCACCGCCGTGATTTCGGCATCTACAATTATCCACCACCGCTTATCGTTTTCGGCCTGGGTCAAGAAGCGGGAGTAGGCATATAATTTATCCAGCAGTTTCTCCACAGACGTGATGTGCATCTGGAGCGCCACAAGAAGAAGTTTGAATTTGGGTGGTAAATGGAGAAGCTTGAGCTCGATGTTACTGAAATTGTAATCCATGCTGTTGCGCAGGGGCAGGGCTTCAATTGACCACACCAGCCCATTCATTCGCATCTCAAAATGCCCGCGTCTGACATTGAATTCAATTTCAACTAGAGCCCTAGAGCTCCGCCATAGGGCGATTTCAGTTTCCAGCTCCAGTTCGCAATTCTTGCCGGCCATGTCGGAAACACAAGTTGATTGTAGTTGTTCTTCTGAGAATTTGGCTGCAAGCAGATTTGCAATTTATTTGCCCCTTCTTTCCCGTTTCACTCTAGTCTCTTCGCAATACGCAGGAAATCGATTGCAATTCAAGAACACGGTTTTCCAATTTATCTTGCCCTTCATGCCCATTTCATTCAGTTTTCTTGGCAATATCCAGGAAACTGGTTGCCATTCCTCTGCCCTTTTCATTCCGCTTTCCTGGTAATAGCTACGAAATTGTCAAGCTAAAGGTAGTTAACCTCATCTGGGATTTGTAAGTAAGTATTTTCGTTTACGCGTGGAACATGGTAGAAGATCGCTTTTAAAGTACAAAAATGTCAGTTAAAAAGTATCACATGACAACTCCTACCGTTTACCGTGCGCTAACAAAATTCATACACGTAAGTATATTTAAAGATGGACTAAGAGAGAGGATATCGTAATTTTGAGTTTCTTGACTTGTTAGGGAAATTTATTAGGCAAGTTTTGAGTTTTAAAATTAAGATGTTAAGGTACATCCGGGAAATTTAGTAGATAAATTTTGAGTTTTTAAATTAAGATTTTAAAGTCATATTATCAAATTTGATGCTACATCAGCATGTGTTTTTTGTTAAGGTGTCAAAAAAACACTGGCTAAATAGTCTAATATTTGCACCAGCCAGTGCCATTAGTTAAGAGCATTACCTATAACATAAACTAAAAGAATTATCATATCAAGGGAGACAGTTAGTTTTTTTTTCAAACTCTTATTTATAAATTTTAATGTATTTTTTTTTAATTTTCAAACTTTCTTTATAAATTTTAGGTTGTAAAAATTGTCTCTTTAAATTTCATAATTTTAATATTCTATTATAATTTATAATTAATTATATTATTAATTTTTTATTTATTTATTTTTCAAATTAATTATTAATATATTATTTATTATTTTAAAATTTTATTAATACATTTATTTTAATATTATTAATTTATATTTTCATTTTAAAAAATTAAAAGACTTTTTAATTTTATATATTTTTAATATTAATCTAGAATTTAATATTTATTACCTTGTTTTAATTTTATTGATTTATATTTTTCATATTAGAATTAACTCATAAATTTTATATTCAATTAATTATTTTGTTGGAGATAAACAACAATAAAAAAATTGACTTTCTAAAATTAAAAAGTCTTCTAAACAATATTGTAAAATTTGACATTAGAAAATTAGAAGCCTTTTAAACGAGTTGTCTATTTTTCTTTAAATTTTAATTCTTAATTTAAAAAAATAAAAAATTAATAAATTCAATTAATAATTTGGTTATATTTTATTTAAAATTTTAAGGATAGACATGTAGGATTATAACTTGATGATCAAAACTAGAGTTAGATGTAGAAATGAGGTTAATTAGGGTTATTGTTACAATTATGGATAAGATTAAGGGTTAGGCTTATAATTAAGATTAGAATTAGAGTTACATTTAGAATCTAAATTAAAATTATCTTTAAAATTAGGGTTAAAGTTATCTTTAAAGGTAGAATTAGAGTTATGGTGAAGATTAAGGTTATTGTTGGACTTAGTCTTAGAATTAGAGTTATGTTAGAATTACCTAAAGTTCAAATTATGAATACAATCAAAATTATTTTAGAATTAGAATTAAGCAAAGGTTTATAGTTTTAATTATGCTACTGTTTGGTTATGCATAGCTTTAAGTTTTTATTCTAACCCTAACCTTGATCCCAACCAAAATCTAATTCTAAGGCTAACTGTAGACACGTAAAATTGGACAAATATTTTTAAAATGGCAAAAATCAATTAAATGGCTCAAAATCATTAAAATGCACTAAAATGGACATAATTGAATAAAGTTGGATAAAATCAATCAAAGCAAAGGAAAAATTAAATAATGAGGTTAAATAATTAAATTGAAGCTTAAAAGGGCCAAAAACACTATATAATTGATTTTAATCAATTAATTGTATAGTAGTTTAAATCAAAAATCAAAATGAACCTATTACCCTTCCATGGCTAAATTTAATTAATTAATTGAATTTAATAATCCTTATTTTCTTTCAACAAAGTGACCAACCAATGAAAATTGAGAACAAAAGGACATAAATCACTCAAACATTTAAATTGTCCAAACATTTGAAACCATTTAAAGGCTTGTCCCCTCATTTGTCCCCCCATTTATGAACAAAGCAAAGTTTTTGACTTAACCAAGGGATAACCATGATTACTTCACTCTACCCCCTACCCTTGGACATTTACTATAAGTATGAGGCATTTTGGAGAGCATTTCCATCTTGGAATTTCATTTGCATAGCATTGTACTATAGGCAATTAAGATCATTTCCAAGAGCAATTTGAGCATTCTTGAGCATTTAGTATCATAATTTCATCATTCTTGAGCTAGAATCATCATAGATTAAGCATAGCATAAGAATTATAGAAGCATAGTTGCAGCAACATTCTCATTTTAGAAGTGTCACTAGTGAGGATCTAAGCTAAGAGCTTCACTTACCATTTCTTTCTAGAGAACCATGGGATAATATAGATCATAATTTCAATTCTTGTTAAATTTGCATTGTATTTAATTAAATTGATGTTAGTAGATCTTAATTTCATGAAGGTGATAAACTTCATCACACAAATGACGCCCATCATGAGGCCCTAAGCCTCATTTCATCATTTTCATCTCCATTTGCATTCCGGATATTTTGTTTTCCATGAATTGGTTGCAGGAAACTGGAAAAGTCATGCTTACGGGAGATCTGTGCATGCCTGTAGTCATTTTACTGTCGCCTACAATCTCTGTATTCACGCAGATTATCTGGAGACTCACACTTGAGATCGTAAAGCATTTAGCCTTTGCAGCTTAAAGTCACACTTGTGACTCAAGGAGTATCGCATAGCCTTTATTTTCTGTCGCTTAAATTTATGCTTTGCTACGCATTTTATAGTTTCAATCATGCTTTGAATAGGAAACTTATCACTTTTTCTGTTAAAGTGTTGCTTAGCTTATATCATTTTTTGCAAAATTAAGTTCTTCTTACGCCTTTGAATAAGCTATTCACGCCTGTCTAACTTTGAATATCATTTGAGCCGCTGTAAAGTGATGCTCGCTATTCTCAAAGTTATGCCTATGAGAAGTTTAGTCACACCTATTAGTTGGACGATGTCGCTTAAGACTTGCTGTCTGTATTTGTAGTTAATTTGATCAAACTACTTGGCTAACTCTCAATTTTTATGATCTAACAGTATATGAGTAGTCACAGAAAAGTGTAGAGACTTGAGAGCAAATTCAACAAAGAGGAAAAGTCTTTAAGAAAGAGGATCAAGGAGGAAAATTTTGAGCACATAAAGGCTGTTCTTGAGAGTACACAAGAAGAAGAAAATAAGGTATTTCAAAATTACCTTAAAATCGTTGAAGCCTATAAAAAAAAGTTTATTTCGTTAAATTGGATCTTTAGTCCATAATTCAAATTCTTGTTTGAAAGATTTGCAATTAGAAGGCTTAAAATTCATTACATAAAATGCATGCTTTGTAAATTTGATTTTGGTTTCCCCTCACTTTTCTTGTTTGTGTTGGACTAATTTGTTGGAGGAGGGAGAAGGAACGATCGCCACTAGGTGAGTGGAAATAAGATGAAAATTAATGGTTCAAAAATGCCCCTAGCTTTATGCTAGCTACGGACAAGGTATTCATCTATTCAATCTTGCATTTGCTTAGATTGCAGCATTCATTGGATATAAGCTTGGGATAAGATAGGAAATGAATTTCACACTTCAATTATAAGAATCCCCTTATCAAGGGATTGAAAAAGAACAAACGTGTGTTAAATTGGGTGGAACAAAGAAAGACAATAGGGATATTCTCTTCACTCTTTGAGTGAATCAAACTCCTAAACTTGTCCTACTAAGTTTGTTTCTTTCTTTTACAATGAACATGCTAGAGAATTAGTGGGCTCGCCTAACGAGTTTGCCTTAACAAGGCCGGTGAGAGGGACAACCCAAAGTGGGATACACTTGCTATTACCGCGAGAATCCAACCCACTCTAAAATGAAATGCATGTATCCTTAATGGGGTGCATGACAAAAAGGTTTTAATTTCTCGAACTTCCTCTAGTAGTCCTTACAAATTACGCGAAATCATACTTCGGTGCATGTGGGAAGCCCCTTAACATACTTAGGGGATGAGGGATTTTAATCCATTTTGAATCGAATACTTACTAAATCCTAGTAAAATAGCAAAGCCACCTTGTAGAGCCATGTTACAAGCCAAAATTGACTCTCGGTAGGTTGTTTGGAATTCTTTATCGTGATATACTTGTCAAAACATCAGAGAACATACACATTAGAGTGTTTTTAGGGACATGATGATAAAGTGATGTGTGTGTTGCGCTTGTTTTTCTATTTTCAAACAAAGAAATGTCCAAAAATTGATCTTAAACATTTTAAAAATCAAAATTCTTACACCCTGGTCAGAGAAGTGTCGCCTGGACACAAAACAAACCTGCCTATCAGAGGTTCAGTCATGCCTGTGACTTATTCAAACACGCGTAAACACACTGAAGTCACACTTAGAAAAATTTGAGACACACCTGGTTAGAACTGGAAACTTGCTTGGTAATAACAAAGTCTCACCTGGTAACCTACAAGGAGTCACCTAACAAGAAACTAGTGCACGTGTATACAAGTTCTAGTCACGCCTATGCTCAAATCGGTCACACCCATAAACTTAAAAGGGAAAACAGTGAGTACTTACAGAAGAGGTCATAAAATTTTGAACACATATTTGGGTACCCTTTTTTGTGTTCTTGATACTCCAACTCTCAGGTTGGTCAAAAATCCCATTCTATACTATTCTTACAAATCATACGAAGGATTAGACCACTGGCAGTTTTAGCTCTCATTCCCCAAGGTTCATGCCTGCATTTACTAGATCTTATTCTGTTAAACAAACCTTGCAAGTTGACGGGACCTATTTGAGACAAGAGCTTCCTTATGCCGGAGATGAGACTACTCCTAGAATACCACAAAAGTCACCCGAACAAGAAGGGGAGGACAACATGATGTACTATGGTGGTTTTGGTGGTAAAGACAATAGTGGTATTGATATCACTAACCAAGGTGATGCCACTAACGGGGGCATTGATATAAATAACCAAAGCAATACCAACAATGGAGGAGCAGATCAAAATGCTTAAGGGATTGACCAAACTCACACTTGAAATAACACCGAACTAACGGTAGCAGATGCCACAAATGAAAAGGTTAGTGAGGCTATCCAATGTCCTTATTTTCAAAAGCTCATGGAAAAGGCAATGGACAGGGACAGAGAAAAACATTTTCTGGACTTAGTACAAAAAGGTCTCAAACTTCCTTGTGACTACGATGTTAACCAACTTAAACTACTGGAAGTTGAGGAAAGTACCTTAGACATCATGAACAAGCAATTCAAGATGTTTCAAATGCAATTGGACAACATTAAGAAAAGTAGGGCTCCCAAGCCTTTCTCCATAGAAGCATTGTGTCCATTCCCGTTTGATAAAAGCTTGGTTATGGTGCCATTCCCAATCAATGTTGTATTCCCCAAGTATGATAAGTATGAAGGAACGATGGATCCCCAAGATCACTTATGGGAGTTTTGTGCATTGAGCTTAGAGTTCATGCATGATACAACATATTTAATGAGATTATTTCCATGAAGCTTAGGAGGCATGGCTATGGAGTGGTTTTCTAAGTTACACTCTGGCATTAAGACCTTCGAAGAGCTAGCTTCGAAATTCATGGCCCATTACTCATATAACATTAAACATGAGGTCACGATGATAACATTATTTAACACTAAGAAAAAAGATGGAGAGGCATTCCTCACTTTTCTACAAAGGTGGAGGACGGTTTTTGCAAGATATCCAAGGAGTGTGCTAGAAAAAGAGAAGATGGATATCTTCATAAACAGTTTGAGTAATGAATTGAACTATCAATTACGAATGCAGTGTCCAAAGACCTTCCAAGATTTAATTGAAAATGGAATAAAAATGGAGGAAGTGCTGGTCAAAAGTGGAGAACTCAAACTATACAAAGATAATAAGAATAACTCCAATAATTCCAACAATGGCAATAGTGGTAACAATGGCAACAATCAGAAGAATAATTGGTTCAATAGTAATAGCCGCTATAAGAACAACAATAAGGGGATTGTGAATGTGGAGTAGTAGAATCTAGTAACTTGAAGGTGGTCCCATTTGCTCTTACAAGGACACCTAATCAGGTGAACAATACCAATCACCTTTCCAATGCGCCATCCAACAACAACCAAGCCAATAATGGAAATCAGGGAGATAATGCAAGGAGTGCTAAATTTGATAAATATTTGAGGCCAATTCCTCAAAGGAACTTCACACCCTTGGGTGAACCCCTTGAAAAGGCCTTAAAGACACTCATGGATAAAAATGTCATTACTCTACCCAACATTCAGCCTGTTATACACTAAGTTTGCACCCTTGTTTCAAGCTCTCTTGGTCTTGATAACTTAGTATAACATGGGAATCATCTCCAGGTGTGGGACCTATGCTAACTAAGATGAGACCTCTAGGTTCTAGGCTGGTTCCTCTTGATAATCACCTTAATTTTCTTCTTTGACAGGAAAGTAAAACTTGAGGGGAAGAGGGATAGAAGGAATGTTTGAAAGGGAAAAGACTTGAAAGCAAACTACCTACTAGGTGATACACCGAAAAGATGGCATGAATTGCAGTATAAAAGATGGATTCAATGAATAAACTTAGGTCTAGGGGATCAAACCTCACTGAATAGGCTTGCATAAGTATTTCATAGAAGGGTTTGCAAATAAAAGAGGGGTATTCGGGGAAAGAGAGATTCTTTCACAAACAATAACACTCTTAGGATTAGACAACAATCTATGACCTGCAAACAAACATTCACCTCTGCAACTAGGTATAGGAATGAGACAAGATTGTTAAGGGGTTGTAGTATACCCACAAAAGCATTCACATCAAATCATCCACAATAATACTCATAAATTGCAGAAAGGAAGAAGGATTAGGAACCCTAAGATATTATTGAAAACGTACAAACACTGAATTCATTAAGAGATAACTCACACAAGAAGGGATAGGGACAAAAGAATGTCACAAAATACCTTGCAATATTTGAATAATCAATGGGAATTTACAACTGTAGAAACCAGAGGACAAAGAAAATGCCACAGATGACTCTTAAGAAAGGTGAATTTTTTTTACAATTGTCCCACCCCGAGCCCTAAAAAGCTCTCAAAAATAATATATACATCTCCCATTTTGCACGTAGGCAGGAGCAAAAAATATCTAATTAGGGCTACACAAATTTTCATACAATAATAAAACCCTAATTCTGTCAATTTTGGCCATAAATGTGTCTTGAAATATCTTAGCCGATCAGATATGTGCTTTGAATGCAATTTACATCACCAACTATTTGCAAACATCGAGCTGCCATGATCCATCTACCTTCCTGCAACTCAGTCTCACCATAACTATAAAAATCTGACATTCTGAGATATTTGAATTTAAATATATTAATGGTCATAGGTGGTGCCATACTTTTATCCATCGACGACTAATATTTAAACTCTAATCTCACTTTAAAATGCGACTGTTAGATCTTTCCTTTTTACCCGGCACCGCTTGACTACAAATTAACCTCAAGTTCACCTGAGGTCTCTTTCCCCTTTGTTCACAGAATCGTTAAATGTTTTAGCTGACCCCGGTTAAGTCTGGCGAATAGGAGATAACCCTTTAGTCGCTGATTTGCAGAATATTTTCTTGACACTGGGCCAGACCTACCACTTGTCAAAATTCTATTCACCCCATCCGCCTCATCAACAAACACCTTGGCTAATTCTGACATTGGACCCACTGAGAACTAGATTCGCATCCAACGGCGGGTGCATGATCCCATAGCCCCCAAATATTCCTTCCGATCATGTGCCAACTGTTGATCATTTTAATCTGCCACCTCACTAAAAATGCTCGGACCCACTGAAGTCTTTGTCATCACCCGGCAACCAATCACAAACAAGCACATCAGCAATGAATCAACATATTGGACCCACTCGTTATAAGCTTTAGATCAAACAGTTGGCGCAAGATCTCATAGCTCTGACACACTCCATGAGATCATGCACCATCTGTTAGATCCTCCATACTGACATCCCTTCAGAGTCTTTCAGGCCCACTGACATGTCCCCATTCCTTTCCAGCTCGGCCAATCAAAATAAGACATGTCAATGATGAATCGGCATGCGGTCCCACTTATTCTCAGCAAACTTAACCTTTTGTCAATCCGGTGAACATGCAACTAAAAGAATTTCCAAGTTGCAAAATACTTTGTTTTAACCTCAGTTTGGTCAAGTGATTCAGTGAACAAAACATTTCACCGAATCGCTGAGTCCTTTCTTAACCCTCGGTTGTATTCCACGAATGCACAAAAACCTTTATTTGCGAGTTCGCTAAATCTTTTGGAGCTTCACTATTTTATTTTGAGACTCAGTGAATACATACATTTGTGTATTTGCTAAAAAACTTAGAACCCTGCCAGATCATTCTTCGAATGAACGAACACATAGAACTTTATCAGAGCTGCTAAACTTTAAACCAAAAAAATGACGCCATTGCCAACTCGTCGAGAAATTTGATAACCTTGGGCCTGCCAAAAAACTTTCCACATGTTAACACACCATTTGCCACTTCTGCTGGGTCACCTATGACATAGGACCCACTACCCACCGGCATCTAATCGAATGGTGGGTGCAAGATCGCATGGGGGAAGAATATTCCATGCGATCATGCACTGACCGTTGATCAAAAAACTTTGACACTCGGCCCCTCTGACAAGCTCCAACTCATTATCATGTGGACCAATGAGAAGCTACCATTTGTGTACATGTAGTAGTGGACCCGCCTATTTGAAAAGTTACATCACAAAGGAGAATCAACGGTTGTCTTAAGATCGCAAGCCTCTAACAGACCCTATGCGAACATACGCCCACTATTGATTCTTTGTAGATGTCAGAGAGTTGGGCCCAGGAAATATAAAGGTTGAAAACATTAGAAAAGAAGCGCTAGGACTTAGGAAAAATTAAAGACCGCCAGGCATTGGAGACTTTAGGAAAAATTAAAGGGAAAACCTCTGCAGGGTGATAGAAAATTATAAAGCACATGCGTTTATGAGATTTTTAAGTGGCCTGAAAAGTAACACAAAAATAGATTTAAAACCAGGGCACACTAGGGTTTTCCACTCAAACGGCTAGATTTTTTGAAATTTGAACTTGTAGACCAGGGAGTTTGGATAAATTGTAGAGGCTAGAAGACAAGACACAAAGCGATAAAATTTTCAGGGGTGCTTGGCAAGATTAAAATGCAGACCCTGGGACAAAACTTAGCCAAATTTGCACGGAGCAGGGAAAATTGGGTAACATTTTGGTGATTTCTGCTGGATGTCAGCCTGCTAGCCATGGAAACCAGTGGCCTTGACATATTCATTGGGCATGGAGTCAATTTCTGAGCACAAAACTTTGACAGATAGATAGAATTGGAACCGGAAGGACAAACTTGTGCACAGAAACTTCTTGGAAAGCAGGAAAACTAACTTAGAAAATAGGAAAAGAAAGCAGAAAAATATATTTACAAGAATTTACAGAGAGGGATTAACCTCAAAGCAGGGCTTCAAGTGCAAACCATTCATTGATATAGGCAAGGCATTTCCCTCAAGACTTTATAGTTGAAAAGAATTAGGCCCCTTATATTCTATAATAACAAATGGTCCACCCTAGAATGAATCAAATTTTGTATGTCTGACAGGTCTGGATCTGAATTCATCCTACTTGAGAACTACATCTCCAATTTTGAAATTTCTGATCCTGGCTATTTTATCAAAACTCTTCTTTGTCTGAACCTGATGAAACTCCATATTCTTCATGGATTTATCTCTGAGTTCTTCTAACTCCATCAGCTGAGCATACCTGATTTGTAAGGGATCTCCTTCTTCAAATAGGACATATTGAGTAGCCAAGTCCAAAGCTGGCAATTCAGTTGAAATGGACAACTTAGCCTCTCTACCATATACTAACACATAAGGAGAATTCCCAATGATCTTCTTTGGGGTAATTCTGTCTAACCATAAGGTAGACTTTAATTTTGTATGCCAATCTCTTTGGTTATCCTGCAGAGTCTTCTTGATTATCCTAATCAAGTTCTTGTTTGTTGATTCTGCTAAGCCATTGCCCTGGGGATAATAATTTGAGCTTGTATTTAGATAAATGTCATTTCTGATTGCCCATTCTAAGACTTTAAGGCTTGTGAATTTCAATGCATTATCTAATATTATGGAGTTTGGAGTGCCAAATTTGTGAATTATATCATCATAAAAACTTAATACATCACTCTCATTTGATTCCTTTAAGGCAACTGCCTCTGTCCATCTAGTGAAATAATCTGTTGCAGTGATTATCAACTTATGGCCTGCACTAGATGGAGGATTGATCATGCCAATGAAGTCTATACCCCACTTCATGAAAGGTTTCTCTATTTTGATTGGTTGTAGGGGCAAAGCTGCGAGCCTTTCTTTTCCTGCAAACATGGCACATTTGATGCATTTTCTCACATACTCATGACTATCCTTGAAGATAGATGGCCAATAGTATCCAGCCCTCATGATTTTAAAAGCAGTGGTCCTAGGAGAAAAGTGACCTCCAAAAGGTCCATCATGAAACTCAAATAGGACATCAACTATCTTTTCTGAATCATTGCATCTTAAAAGGACACCATTGTGATCCTTTCTAAAAAGAACCTCATCTATCAGCACAAAAGGGACAGATTGTAATCTATAGTATCTTCTTTTTGTTGAATCTAGACCTACAAGACATTGTCCTATCTTCAAAAAATGAATCATGTTAGGCAACCAACTTGATACCTTGGCATGTTCTTCTGTAGAATGCACAACCAAAGATGCATCCATTTGCTCTTTTTTCTTTGAAATTTCATCTCCTGCCAAATGTTCACAAAGACCTTTTCCTCTAACCAGCTTGGTGGTCTAAATATCAATGCCATATTTCATCACCTTGGTGATCCAACTAGCTCTTTTCTCATTTAGGTCCTTGGAAAGCAAAAATTCTTTAACACTTGGATGAGTAACCTTCAAATGTACCTTGCTATGGGTCAATAGATACCTAAACTTCTTAAGGCTCTTCACCATAGCAAGTACATGTTTCTCTACAAAAGAGTATCTCTATTCATACTCTTCCAAACCTTTGCTAAAGAAAGCAATAGGCTGCTCCAATCCATCTGAATTTTCTTGAGTCAACATAGCAGATATAGCATCATGTCCTCCATAAGCATAAAGGATAAAATCCTTACTAAAATTTGGATTTAACAAGGTAGGAGCTTCTGTCAAGGCTTCCTTAATAGCTTGGAAATTGGCTTTTCCTTCTTTAGTCCAGCTGAAAGTTGAACTCTTCTTTAACATGGCTGTTAAAGGCTTTAGTAAATCTACAATATTAGGCAAGAAATGCCTGACAAAGTTAATCTTTCCTATGAAAGATTGGAGACCTTTCTTATGATGTGGCAAGGGTATCTTTAGGATGGCTGCAATTCTCTCAAGATCCACTGTAATTCCTTCTTTGGATACTACATATCCCAACAATTTTCCCTCATGAACTGCAAAAACACATTTCTTGGGATTAAGAGATATCCCAAACTCTCTACACCTTTCAAAAATCTTCCTCAAATGTTTGATATGGTCTGATGCATGTTTAGAATAGACAGTTATGTCATCTAAGTAGACCAATACAAACTTGTACATGAGGCTCTTAAAGGCCATATCCATTGTCTTTTGAAAAGTAGCACCTGCATTTGACAAACCAAAGGGCATCTTTTGATAAGCCATGGTTCCCCACTTGGTTGTAAATGCAATCTTATATTGATCTTCTTCATTAACTAGGATTTTATTGTATCCTAAATAGCCATCCAACAATGAAAATCTCTCAGATCCAGAGACACATTGTAAGATTTTCTCCATTGAGGGTAACGGATGGTGGTCCTTTAAAGAGGCTCTGTTAAGATCTCTAAAGTCAACACATAACCTCAACTCCCCATTCTTCTTCCTGATAGGAACAAGGTTGGAAACCCAACTAGTATGCTTAATGGGGTAGATGATACCGCTTTCTATCAATTTGAGCACTTCCTTATGCATAAGTGGCTCAAGCTTGGGATTAACAGGCCTTTGCTTTTGCCTCACTAGTTTGGCATTAGGCTCTAATTCAATAGTGTGTTGAGCAAGGGGTGGATCAAAACCTTTAAGGTCTTCATATTGCCATGCAAAAACATCACTGAATTCTTTAAATAATTAGGTGTAAGCTTTCTTTTCCAATTCAGTGTTTACTTTTTCAAATTGTAAGCTCTTGCCTGGCTCTAACTCTAATTCAACACAATGTTCCTGCTGAAATACCAGGCCAGCTTTGTTTTTCTTAACTTGATCATCCTTGTTGAAGACAGTCTCTAAAGTGACAAGGCCTCTAGGCATCTTATTAGACCTAAGTTGTGTCACTTGATCACCATAGTTCTGTGATAATCTATCCTGATTATGCTTTGAAAAAAAATCTTCTTCAAACAAGAACTGTAGAATTTTCTCATCATTGTCAAACACCTGCCAATTGACATCATTATCAGGAATAGAGGGTTTGACAATCACTTTAATATGTTTTTGGGTCTCCTCCTTTGAAATACTATTTGGAATATCATACTGAGATCCAACAGCATCTAATCTATCTGCATTTTGATTTAGCTTCCTAGGGATAGCGACAATATTGAAAGCATAAAAGTCTTCAATTTCATCCCAAACTCTATGTTTGTATGTTTTCAAGATGTCATTCTTGGTTTCACTTATCCCTCTTACTTGGCTAACAACTAACTCACTGTCACCATAAACTTTTAGAGCCTTGAGCCCTCTTTTTCTAGCCCACTTCAGTCTATTCACTAGGCTTTCATATTCTGCAGTGTTGCTAGTGCAGGAGAAACTGAATCTGAAAGCTATGTAGTCCCTTTATCCTTTTGGGGACACTAACATAGCACCACCACTACAACCATGTCAGCTTCTAGCACCATCAAAAAATAGTTCCCAAACCTGATTGCTTTGATCCTCTACATCAATGTCCTCTTTGAAAAGGTTTGGGTCTATGGATCCACTTTCTTGTATCAAATAACTTCCCAAACCAAAATCCCAAATAAGATTTTCTTGGGCCTCTGAAGCTCTTTCATCTAGTGAAATATCAAGGATATTCTCTATCTTAGTGTCTGCTTCCCCAATGGTTTGGAAATCATTGTTATCAAATATGGGGTAGTTTACATTGATGGTATTGGACACATATGGTTCTATATGGTCTACTGCCAATGGTTCTGATTTAATGGTTACCTTGGTACCATATCTTGTGTGAAATAGCATGTGAGACTAGTCAAAAGAAAGGTAGCCTCCTATTTTGGTTGTGAACTCCCTTGACAAACATATGGAAAATAAAGCAGGGAGATCTATGATATATATATCAAGGAGGATGGATAAATTAGGACTAGCATGAAGGATTAGACTGGTATCCTTGGCCACACCTATAGTATTGACTGAGGATCCATCAAGTTGTGTAACCTTCTTTTGAAAGGGTTCATATTTTAGTCCTAATTGGTCAGCCACTTTCTTGGGCATTACAATCACAAAGGAGAATCAACGGTTGTCTTAAGATCGCAAGCCTCTAACAGACCCTATGCGAACATACGCCCACTATTGATTCTTTGTAGATGTCAGAGAGTTGGGCCCAGGAAATATAAAGGTTGAAAACATTAGAAAAGAAGCGCTAGGACTTAGGAAAAATTAAAGACCGCCAGGCATTGGAGACTTTAGGAAAAATTAAAGGGAAAACCTCTGCAGGGTGATAGAAAATTATAAAGCACATGCGTTTATGAGATTTTTAAGTGGCCTGAAAAGTAACACAAAAATAGATTTAAAACCAGGGCACACTAGGGTTTTCCACTCAAACGGCTAGATTTTTTGAAATTTGAACTTGTAGACCAGGGAGTTTGGATAAATTGTAGAGGCTAGAAGACAAGACACAAAGCGATAAAATTTTCAGGGGTGCTTGGCAAGATTAAAATGCAGACCCTGGGACAAAACTTAGCCAAATTTGCACGGAGCAGGGAAAATTGGGTAACATTTTGGTGATTTCTGCTGGATGTCAGCCTGCTAGCCATGGAAACCAGTGGCCTTGACATATTCATTGGGCATGGAGTCAATTTCTGAGCACAAAACTTTGACAGATAGATAGAATTGGAACCGGAAGGACAAACTTGTGCACAGAAACTTCTTGGAAAGCAGGAAAACTAACTTAGAAAATAGGAAAAGAAAGCAGAAAAATATATTTACAAGAATTTACAGAGAGGGATTAACCTCAAAGCAGGGCTTCAAGTGCAAACCATTCATTGATATAGGCAAGGCATTTCCCTCAAGACTTTATAGTTGAAAAGAATTAGGCCCCTTATATTCTATAATAACAAATGGTCCACCCTAGAATGAATCAAATTTTGTATGTCTGACAGGTCTGGATCTGAATTCATCCTACTTGAGAACTACATCTCCAATTTTGAAATTTCTGATCCTGGCTATTTTATCAAAACTCTTCTTTGTCTGAACCTGATGAAACTCCATATTCTTCATGGATTTATCTCTGAGTTCTTCTAACTCCATCAGCTGAGCATACCTGATTTGTAAGGGATCTCCTTCTTCAAATAGGACATATTGAGTAGCCAAGTCCAAAGCTGGCAATTCAGTTGAAATGGACAACTTAGCCTCTCTACCATATACTAACACATAAGGAGAATTCCCAATGATCTTCTTTGGGGTAATTCTATCTAACCATAAGGTAGACTTTAATTTTGTATGCCAATCTCTTTGGTTATCCTGCAGAGTCTTCTTGATTATCCTAATCAAGTTCTTGTTTGTTGATTCTGCTAAGCCATTGCCCTGGGGATAATAATTTGAGCTTGTATTCAGATAAATGTCATTTCTGATTGCCCATTCTAAGACTTTAAGGCTTGTGAATTTCAATGCATTATCTAATATTATGGAGTTTGGAGTGCCAAATTTGTGAATTATATCATCATAAAAACTTAATACATCACTCTCATTTGATTCCTTTAAGGCAACTGCCTCTGTCCATCTAGTGAAATAATCTGTTGCAGTGATTATCAACTTATGGCCTGCACTAGATGGAGGATTGATCATGCCAATGAAGTCTATACCCCACTTCATGAAAGGTTTCTCTATTTTGATTGGTTGTAGGGGCAAAGCTGCGAGCCTTTCTTTTCCTGCAAACATGGCACATTTGATGCATTTTCTCACATACTCATGACTATCCTTGAAGATAGATGGCCAATAGTATCCAGCCCTCATGATTTTAAAAGCAGTGGTCCTAGGAGAAAAGTGACCTCCAAAAGGTCCATCATGAAACTCAAATAGGACATCAACTATCTTTTCTGAATCATTGCATCTTAAAAGGACACCATTGTGATCCTTTCTAAAAAGAACCTCATCTATCAGCACAAAAGGGACAGATTGTAATCTATAGTATCTTCTTTTTGTTGAATCTAGACCTACAAGACATTGTCCTATCTTCAAAAAATGAATCATGTTAGGCAACCAACTTGATACCTTGGCATGTTCTTCTGTAGAATGCACAACCAAAGATGCATCCATTTGCTCTTTTTTCTTTGAAATTTCATCTCCTGCCAAATGTTCACAAAGACCTTTTCCTCTAACCAGCTTGGTGGTCTAAATATCAATGCCATATTTCATCACCTTGGTGATCCAACTAGCTCTTTTCTCATTTAGGTCCTTGGAAAGCAAAAATTCTTTAACACTTGGATGAGTAACCTTCAAATGTACCTTGCTATGGGTCAATAGATACCTAAACTTCTTAAGGCTCTTCACCATAGCAAGTACATGTTTCTCTACAAAAGAGTATCTCTATTCATACTCTTCCAAACCTTTGCTAAAGAAAGCAATAGGCTGCTCCAATCCATCTGAATTTTCTTGAGTCAACATAGCAGATATAGCATCATGTCCTCCATAAGCATAAAGGATAAAATCCTTACTAAAATTTGGATTTAACAAGGTAGGAGCTTCTGTCAAGGCTTCCTTAATAGCTTGGAAATTGGCTTTTCCTTCTTTAGTCCAGCTGAAAGTTGAACTCTTCTTTAACATGGCTGTTAAAGGCTTTAGTAAATCTACAATATTAGGCAAGAAATGCCTGACAAAGTTAATCTTTCCTATGAAAGATTGGAGACCTTTCTTATGATGTGGCAAGGGTATCTTTAGGATGGCTGCAATTCTCTCAAGATCCACTGTAATTCCTTCTTTGGATACTACATATCCCAACAATTTTCCCTCATGAACTGCAAAAACACATTTCTTGGGATTAAGAGATATCCCAAACTCTCTACACCTTTCAAAAATCTTCCTCAAATGTTTGATATGGTCTGATGCATGTTTAGAATAGACAGTTATGTCATCTAAGTAGACCAATACAAACTTGTACATGAGGCTCTTAAAGGCCATATCCATTGTCTTTTGAAAAGTAGCACCTGCATTTGACAAACCAAAGGGCATCTTTTGATAAGCCATGGTTCCCCACTTGGTTGTAAATGCAATCTTATATTGATCTTCTTCATTAACTAGGATTTTATTGTATCCTAAATAGCCATCCAACAATGAAAATCTCTCAGATCCAGAGACACATTGTAAGATTTTCTCCATTGAGGGTAACGGATGGTGGTCCTTTAAAGAGGCTCTGTTAAGATCTCTAAAGTCAACACATAACCTCAACTCCCCATTCTTCTTCCTGATAGGAACAAGGTTGGAAACCCAACTAGTATGCTTAATGGGGTAGATGATACCGCTTTCTATCAATTTGAGCACTTCCTTATGCATAAGTGGCTCAAGCTTGGGATTAACAGGCCTTTGCTTTTGCCTCACTAGTTTGGCATTAGGCTCTAATTCAATAGTGTGTTGAGCAAGGGGTGGATCAAAACCTTTAAGGTCTTCATATTGCCATGCAAAAACATCACTGAATTCTTTAAATAATTAGGTGTAAGCTTTCTTTTCCAATTCAGTGTTTACTTTTTCAAATTGTAAGCTCTTGCCTGGCTCTAACTCTAATTCAACACAATGTTCCTGCTGAAATACCAGGCCAGCTTTGTTTTTCTTAACTTGATCATCCTTGTTGAAGACAGTCTCTAAAGTGACAAGGCCTCTAGGCATCTTATTAGACCTAAGTTGTATCACTTGATCACCATAGTTCTGTGATAATCTATCCTGATTATGCTTTGAAAAAAAATCTTCTTCAAACAAGAACTGTAGAATTTGCTCATCATTGTCAAACACCTGCCAATTGACATCATTATCAGGAATAGAGGGTTTGACAATCACTTTAATATGTTTTTGGGTCTCCTCCTTTGAAATACTATTTGGAATATCATACTGAGATCCAACAGCATCTAATCTATCTGCATTTTGATTTAGCTTCCTAGGGATAGCGACAATATTGAAAGCATAAAGTCTTCAATTTCATCCCAAACTCTATGTTTGTATGTTTTCAAGATGTCATTCTTGGTTTCACTTATCCCTCTTACTTGGCTAACAACTAACTCACTGTCACCATAAACTTTTAGAGCCTTGAGCCCTCTTTTTCTAGCCCACTTCAGTCTATTCACTAGGCTTTCATATTCTGCAGTGTTGCTAGTGCAGGAGAAACTGAATCTGAAAGCTATGTAGTCCCTTTATCCTTTTGGGGACACTAACATAGCACCACCACTACAACCATGTCAGCTTCTAGCACCATCAAAAAATAGTTCCCAAACCTGATTGCTTTGATCCTCTACATCAATGTCCTCTTTGAAAAGGTTTGGGTCTATGGATCCACTTTCTTGTATCAAATAACTTCCCAAACCAAAATCCCAAATAAGATTTTCTTGGGCCTCTGAAGCTCTTTCATCTAGTGAAATATCAAGGATATTCTCTATCTTAGTGTCTGCTTCCCCAATGGTTTGGAAATCATTGTTATCAAATATGGGGTAGTTTACATTGATGGTATTGGACACATATGGTTCTATATGGTCTACTGCCAATGGTTCTGATTTAATGGTTACCTTGGTACCATATCTTGTGTGAAATAGCATGTGAGACTAGTCAAAAGAAAGGTAGCCTCCTATTTTGGTTGTGAACTCCCTTGACAAACATATGGAAAATAAAGCAGGGAGATCTATGATATATATATCAAGGAGGATGGATAAATTAGGACTAGCATGAAGGATTAGACTGGTATCCTTGGCCACACCTATAGTATTGACTGAGGATCCATCAAGTTGTGTAACCTTCTTTTGAAAGGGTTCATATTTTAGTCCTAATTGGTCAGCCACTTTCTTGGGCATTACAATGCTAGTAGCTCCACTATCTACCATACAATTATGTACTAAAGATTTTCCAATGATTAAAGATACATAAAAGGGAGGTGGTTTTGAATTCCTAATTGAATGGTATTGGTATTGGAGTTGCTACTTGGGGCCTCCTTTTCCTGATCAGTGTTGCTCTAAATGATCTGGCGAATAAGCAAATGAGTGGTCACTAAGTCTCTAAATAAACTGGCAGTAACCTGAGGCATTCAGCGAATGGGAGATAGCCTTCAGTCGCTAGTTCTCCAAATAGTAATTGGGGTCATTTGTTGAGCTTGTTCGCTGAATCATTGAATGGAGCTTGAGTTAGGAATTTCTTTTCAAGAATGAGCGAAGCCTTGTTGCGTGTTCACCAAATGTAAACCAGGATTCCTATTGAGTTAGGTCATGAAGCCCGGGAAAGATGAAGATCTAACGGTCGTGATATAAAGTTGATCCAGATTCAAATGCTGACTGCCAATTTGTTGCTGGCACCATGAAAGTAGCCGTTTCTTCCAGGATTTGAATATTTTAAGGGTTTCAGTGACAAAAGGACTGAAATTGAATGCTTAAGTGGCTAGATCTAGTAGATTTGATTGTGTCAACTGTTGCAATATGGTCCAGAGAGTTCCATGATTGATTGCAGAGGATTGTACTATGAAGGAAGAGTTGCTCGAGGCATGTTGCAGGAGTATGATCAGATTGATTGGCATGGTAGATTCATGATCTTCGGTACAAATCAAGAGATTTCTCATAATCGAAGATCACTCTTGGATCTGACCGCCTGGTTTCCTTCCAGTGTAATTAATTTTGATTGGTTTGGTGGGTGAAAACCCTAACCCTTGGCTCAGTCATCTGTAGCTTGTTGCATCCTGACTTTTTGGGATTCCAAGATGACTGATGGTATATATTGCAGCTATTTTTACCTTCCAAAAGGTTGTTGATGGTGTTATGTCTAGAGTCAATGTAAAAGACTGAGCAAGGAGAGCTTGGATTTAGGGTTTGTTTCCTAGCATTTTGTTGTCTTGCAATGTATTGATTCTGATAATTTTAATGAGAACACACTTGGATTCCAATCTCATATTTGTGTATGTCTTCCTGTTTTGATCTTGTGTTCATATATATTAATATCACAAAGTGAGTTAGTGTATGGTATACAAAGTATATTGTGGGATTATCTTTGAGTTCCTGACAAAGTTAGGATTAAAGTCTTTAAGGTATTTTCAGTGAATTCATGGTTAAAAAGGAATTTGATGTCTAGGTATGTGAGGGAGAGGGATAATAGGCAAAGCACTTATCTTGAATTTAAGGGTATTTGAGTTTGGGTTTTCAGTTGATATGTGTTGTTGGTGACTCCATGCCCTAGGTTAAGGCACTGATCTATTCTCTAGAAGTAGTTCATCATCATTAATCACAAAATTAAATGATAAAATCTTTAAATTAGTTAGTAAAGGGTATAAATGTATAATATCTAGTGATTCCTTTCAAGAAGTGAATCAAAGGTACACCCGCCTAAGCATCTAGGCTCAAAGTGTAGGAGGATCCTTGTTGATCCTTGTTAATTGGCCCTTTTCCTTGCAGACTTTGGAGTGGTGATAGAGTCAATGACATTAATTTGTCAATCATAGTGTAAACCTGCAAGTAGAAAGACAAGGGGAACCAACATGTTGAACATATTTGAGACAACAAAAGAAAAATGGAGAAAAAACACATAACACACAAAATTATAGTAGTTTTCCAAATCTATCTATGCCCAGTCTCAAGGTAGGGAAATAAATTTAAAAAAATTAGAAAAAAATATTTCTTTGGTATTATAGTTTCTTATTTGTATTATTATATTTTTCATCTATTTTATTGTGTTATATATTCACATAAGTTAACATATAGTTAAATTATTTATTATGTAGAATATAATAATTTTAATTATTTAAATATATAAAGAAAATATTATAAATCTAAAATCTTGTATATGTCAATGGATATGGGTATAATTTATAGATTAAATTTATATTATTAATCATATTTTAAGGTTTAATAAATTTACTAATAAATGTATTAAAAATATCTTTATATCACAAATAAAAAAATTATCTAACAAGTTATTTAATATAATATCTTAACAATTCTTTTACATACAAATAAATTGGAATATCTTAACTATATTAGGATATAATAATTTGTAAATGTGTCTAAATGTAGTCATAGAATTCAATTGTATGCTTCTTGTTCAATTTAATTAGTTGGCAAAGTTTAAACAACCTTACCAACATTTTAGTAGGAACTTTGTCGCTCTACAACCTTGTTTCTAAAGATTAATAGTAAATTTATAAATTTATGATATTCATATTTGTTAGTATTGAAATTAGTGAGAATTACTTAATTATAAATTATTTGAAACAAATTAGATTTTTTATTTTTATAAGTAACAAATTAGAAGTTATTATTTTTATTCAAAATGTTGGATTTTTTATGACATATCACATCAATATTATAGATATGTTTTAACAAATATGTATTGTTATGAATCAATTTATTCTAATTTTTTTTTTTCTTGAATTCAAGAACTATTAGTATTGAAAAATACCTCAAAGAAATCATTGGATCATATGACCCAAATTCTCCTTGCTCAATACTCTTGATTGAATCAATTTTATTGTAATTTAAGAATATCAAAGGACATAGTTAGACATTCAAATATTTTAGATTATGTGATGCAAAATTATACTCCTTTCATTAGTTCAAGTTGAAATATTCCTTGAATTCTTCTTATTTGCAATGTATATGAGTTTTCCTTTGATAATTAAATATGAATTAATTACACAATTTGGTAGCTCCACATAATTATATATATATTTTCCTCTTTAATTTCAACATCCTTTATATAAAACCAATTGAAGGGGCATATTCTAATCATTAGTATTAAATTTGATGACTATTATAATAGTGAATTTTTAACAACAATAATCAATAATAGATCTTTTTTTTTTCTTTTTTTTTATATAGATAATAGGCCTAGGTTAGTAATTTACTTTATTGAAAAAATTAAAAGCACAACTCCATTCAGTGTGGGCACCGATAGGAAAGAATGGTGTAAAGAAAACCTTCGGTCTAGCCCGGAATTTGAAAGATCCTGTACAATAAGAAGTTTACATATCTAGTATTCTTTTTCATTTTAGAGGACACCATATTTTTGCTCCAAACGTGGTCTTATTTCAAATTTATCAAAAAGAATCTTTCAATTTATATACTAGAAAAATAATTTTATCTATCTATGTAGAAGTAATTCGTTCTTTTACTTTTATACCTTTTTTCACATAGTTAGTTTAGTGGTTATAATTATGTCCAATTTTAAAATCTTAAGATAGGCTATTTATTGAAATGTTCTCTTATATGATTTTCAATGTCTAGATGGAGTGGTCATTGCAAGATAGTGCATAATGTCAACATCCTTCCATGTATCATTTTCATGAGTATTCTAATAATTTGTTTTGTTGTACTTTGACATGTAATAAAAGTTACATACCTCATAAATTTTTATTCATCTTAAACTTTGATCTATATGTCACCATTGCAATGATTTCCATATACAATAAATTCCATTATAAGACTTGATAAATAACTTGAATATGGCCATCAAATATTCTTAGAGAGTGATCTCAACTCTATGATTTATCCATAAAAGATGTTCCATAAAATGAAGAGAAATAATTAAAAAGCTCTACAATACATTTGGGGTAAAGTTGGAAAGGAAGCTACCTCGAGAATACTAAATGGCAAGGCCCACCACATTTGACAATGTAATGAGGTTAAAATGATTGTGTAACTTGTAAGTAGTGAATACCATTCACCAATGGTGAATTTACCTTGTCTAGGCTACCCAAGCTCTTTCTTCGAGGTGGTGAAATGAATGCCCAGACAAGAATATTGGCTTTGGTCGGGAATATTTTTGAGGAAACTTCGATTTAGTTGGCATTCTGATACTTAATTTATAAATTTATGTTGTTCTTTTTTTAAGTATTGCATTTATTTTAAGGAATAAATGTTTGAGTTGGGCTATGTATGTATTGCAGATATTTTTATGTTTATTTCAATTTAGTTATTGAATGTCTTAATTTTTTCATTTAATTATACAAGTTTAGTTTTCAAGGTCATGAGTCTTTTTATTTCAAAATTCATGTTTAAATTTTATTTTAGCTAAAAAAATTTACATTTCTATCTTTAATTGATTAATTAGATGTTTTTTAAAAAAATTAATATTATGTACTAAAATTTAAGAGAATTGATTAGCATTCATCTCACATATCTGAATTTACAAGTTGTCTCCTTATGAAACATTTAATAACCCATCTTCAAGTGACAAAATTAAACAAAGTAACAAAAAATCATTCAATTCAATATTAGACGATAATTATATTGTGTAGCCTCCCAAGCCCAACTTAAGAGCACACATCTAACACAAGTTTTGAGACATTCACTAATAAATAAATTATAATTTTTTAAATAGACAAGTATTTGATGCAATTAGTTTCTGGATTCGATTGTGGATTGATTTCAAAATATTTATCACTGAAGCACATTCTCCAATCATTGAACTAAGTACTCTTATTCATTGTATCTACTTTCCATAATTTGAAGTTTCCAATTAATTGATACAAAGATTGTGAAGCAACTCAATGCCCAAGCTCTATTGCAACAATCTGGCCTCTCTTTTTTGGTGATTAAAATCTTCCGTCTTGATGATCATCATAAGTATTCATTTGGAAAGAAGCTTTTTTAGATGATTGTAAGTAAGCCTATTTAGTTTCACGAATCTAGAACAAGTTTTGATGCATTTTTAATGTGTGTGTGACTGTAGGAAGGCTTGAAAAGGCCCAAGAAAAAAAAATCAAATTTCATGATTTTGGCACAAACTTATTTCTTGATTCGTCCTCAAAATCCATAGTTCCTTTTTTTCTTTTGTGGAAATCCATTGATTGAAAATGATTTGTTTTATCTGAACCCATGAGGGGCCGAACATGCATATGACATTGTAAAATTTGATTCTTCTAATTGGAACATTCTACTAAGTATTAGGCTTTAGTAAGGTTAGTGTTGCATCACCATTTTTATTTTATTTATGCTAGTTTTCAACTAAATATGGTGGGTAACCATATTAATTATCATGAGAAAAGTCTAACATTTTTTTTTATTATAATTTCCATCATGTATGCTCACATGGTAGATGGGCCAAGCTTAATGTTCGTATATGGGCTTGCAGATTTATTATGATTTAACACCAAGGATTAGCTGTATGTTCTATATGGATTATTAGATCCATCAAAGGGCATGAAGAATGTCGAAGTACACTATTGGTGTTAGGCTTGTAAGAAATTTGGGTTTAATACTCTTCTTATTTTAAAGGAGCCTATTCAAATATAGGTCGCTATTTTTATTATAAGGATATTGAAATATTTAGAGATATATCAAATAATATCAATTCAAGTCCCCTAATATGCTCTATCAAATTAGGGTAAAAATTTTCAAACCTTTTTGGAAAATATTCAAATGATGCCCAGCCATGCCACTTCACACCTGTGTAAGAGTTATGCTTAGTGTTTCTTTACATTTTCATATGATGTCTTGATTGAACAATAGATGAGTTCTTCAATATTCTCTAAGTTGTTGCTAACCTAGATTTTAGACTATTTGATTGTATTCTTGAATCAAAGTTTTTTAATTTTGTTTAGTTTATTCAATTCTTAGTGGTACCAAATTGATTCACTTGGGAGTTAGCAACCCACATTGCCTATTTTTTGGACAAGAGGATACTTTCAATAATCTTTTTTTCTAGATTTATCCTAGACCTCATGAAGTTTGAAATTAGATTCATGGTGTTTCAAGCCTTTTAGACCAAATCCTTTCTCATGACATATAGTTTTCTTACAATATATTCCTTGGATTCTTATTGAATTTACCCAAATTTGATATGATTTTATGGTAAAATTTATTTTTAGCATTTGGAAAGAGAAAATTCATATTGTATTAATTAGCTATGTTGTTGGCATTCACTTCTTGATTTTTACTAAGACTATTATTATTCAAGTGAAGCAAACAAAGGTGTCGTTGAGTTGGCACATCTATACATTCTTTTACAATGTTGGATTAATAATGACCATGTATAGTGTCACTATTACTATACTCCCCGTGGACATCAAGGTGGGTGCAAGTAAATTACTTTGGAGGTCATGACACTAAATCATATACTTTTCAACCCCTTTAAGAAAATTTAGGGATTAGTTTGTTCATTGATCTTAGCTCTCCTACTTGCCTTTAGCCTCTTCTTAATCTCATCATGATTGAGCTTCTAGAGTGCCATATATGAGTCATTCCACCTACTCATGATACTCAACCACCTGCAAAGGAAGCAAATGAGAACTTGGCATGATTGTTGGTTGGTAGGTCATTCTTGATGGCTCAAAACTTGTCAATGTATGAAAAGAATTGGATTACTATAACCCTTGTCCACACTTAGTGGTATAGGTTATTAATTTGAACTTGATGACATTTGAAGATTGAGATGTGAGTTTTTCTACCCATATTTTTATAAAAATATATGATTTGTTGAATAAACAATATAAAACTCTTATTCATTAAGGGATAAATGATAATAATACACATCGTCAAGCAAGATAAAAGGTTGCAACTTGTTATACTGTCATGGAAAAAGGGGGAAAAAGATCTAACCTTATTATAATAATGCAAATAAGTTATAAGATGCAAGGGTTCAATAGCAGAGTAAGCTTGTCTCTATATAGTCTTAAATTCTATGAAAAAAGGTATACAAATTTTAAAAGACCCACTAAATTCTTTTTCATTTTTATTCTTTTTTAATGTTAAACAAACAAAATTTACAAATAATATAAGCTACTAATAGATAACGAGAATGAGTGAAAACAAACTATCAAGAATAACAAAAATTCATATAAAAAATTAAACACTTAATATGAAAATAAAGTTCATACTTTAAGTGAAAACATTTTGCAATTGCTAAATTTTTAATGGCTGTAGAATAAAGTTAGATTCCTCTTGCTTCTTTAAATTGCTTTTTCGTGGTCGAGCAAAAGGGATAAGTCGTATCGATTATGAACCTGTTACAGTAATGTCAACATAATGTTTTTCTTTAAAACAAAACTTACATAACTGATGGTACAGCTGTACATTTTGTATTTCATCAGCGGATTCACCGACAAATAACAGGCCTAGCCATGGGTACAATGCCTTACTTTCACCACTCTCATGTCACGAGACCTCTTTCATGGAATCTCAGGGTACAAAAACTTAACAAATGCATAGTCTTTATTAATTAAACGGATCTTCTCATGCATTCTAGTCCTCATCATCACCAACATCATCTGTAATAAGCAAAGTGGAAAGCCCTTGCTGTGTCAAAGGTAAAGCATTCCATAGACATATCTCTCTGCGAGCCTCACACAGATAACTGCAACTTCTGCTCAACGAAACTTCCAACAACCGATGGCTACCACAAACTTCGCATACTCTCGGCAGAAATGTCAGGTACCCAACTACACGCTCTAAAAGACCTTCCACGATATTATTAACACCCTCTTCAGGAGCGGTCGTGATGTAATTTTTGATGAGCTGTGGCAACAGTGAACCCAGCCCCAAAGACGTCTCAGTTTCGACTCCCTTCAGAGAACAAACGACCCATATCTCCTCTTCCAATCGCACGGTGACCTTCAGCGCAGAGCTATTCACAAGCCCAATTTTAGAAATCTCATCATTTCCTTGCAAGAAGTCTTGTACTGCAACTTCGAATTCGAAAGAGGGAATCATTTTTTCCGCCTCCAAGACCTCAACTTCACACCACTGAAGCACGTTCCCTCCATCCACGGCCGCCTGTGCGAAACCATTCCATATCTCTGTAGCAGAAAAACTGGAGGCACAGATCTCTGTAATAATATTCTGCTGAAGTAAAAATGGCGCGAGCTCAGCAAGAAAAGCCGCCGCAGCTTTTGTAGCCTGTTGAGTTGCCTCTCTGGCGGTCTTGCAAGCCACCGCCGTGATTTCGGCATCTACAATTATCCACCACCGCTTATCGTTTTCGGCCTGGGTCAAGAAGCGGGAGTAGGCATATAATTTATCCAGCAGTTTCTCCACAGACGTGATGTGCATCTGGAGCGCCACAAGAAGTTTGCATTTGGGTGGTAAATGGACAGATGATTTGGATCGCTTGAGCCCGATGTTACTGAAATGGTAATCCATGCTGTTGCGAATGGGCAGGGGAAGGGCTTCAATTGACCACACCAGCCCATTCATTCGCATCTCAAAATGCCCGCGTCTGACATTGAATTCAATCGGGCCATCTAAAGGCCTAGAGCTCTCCTATACGGCGATTTTAATTTCCAGCTCCAGTTCGCAATTCTTGCCAGCCATGTGGGAAACACAAGTTGATTATAGTAGTTCTTCTGAGAATTTCGCTAGCCCGCAATCTCTGTCTTTGTTTTTAAACAATTTGGTTGCAAGCAGATTTGCAATTTATTTGCCCCTTCTTTCCCGTTTCATTCTACTCTCTTCGCAATACGCAGGAAATAGATTGAAATTCAAGAACACGGTTTTCCGATTTATCTTGGCCTTCATGCCCATTTCATTCAGTTTTCTTGGCAATATCCAGGAAACTGGTTGCGATTCATCTGCCCTTTTCATTCCGCTTTCCTGTTTATGGCTACGAAATTGTCAAGCTAAAGTTAGTTATCTGGGATTTGTAAGTAATAATAAGGCCCCGTTTGTTTGCGGAATTGGAATTTGAGTCAAAACCTGATTATCTCAAAATCAGGTTTTGAGTTTCCGGAAGATGAACTTCTAGAAGATGAGCTTCTAATTTTGAACTGTTTGGTTGACCCAGAAGATGTTTGATAGAAGAGGTCCGAGGTTCGAATTTGGGAAACGTATAATGGACTCGAAATTGCAGAGAAAACGATATGAATTGCAAAAAGCTATCAGTGGACGCCTGCATGCACGCTGCCCAGAACGGATGTTGTGGAAGCTGGGCCTTCCACAGGAACGGCTACGACCGTTGAAGAAGCTTCGAGTCTATCCAGAGAAGCCGTAAAAGTTGAAACTGGTCAAATGACAGAAGAAGAGGAGGAGAGTGATGCCACGTATCTGTTACAATCTCCAGAACATACACCATTTGAGGAGAGCGTTCAGATGGCTCCGCTTCAGCCGGATTCAGATATTTTGATGCAGTCCTATGATCAATGAGCGTTCAAATGGCTCCGCTTCAGCCGGATTCAGATATTTTGATGCAGTCCTATGATCAATCGCGGACAGAGGAGGAAGATTTTCAAATTTTACTTTTCCGCTGGTTACATAACTGGGTTATGAAAATGAATTCCATCTATTTTGGTGGAAGATGTGCTTCCCATTTTTTCTCCAAAATGGGAAGATGAAAACCATCTTCCAATTCTGGTTCAAATATCAATGCATCATTCAAACTAGGGATATCAAGACATAACCGGAAGATGGCCCCCAAATTCCTATTCCTTCCTGCAAACAAACGGGGCCTAAGTATTTTTGTTTACGCATGGAAAATGGTAGAAGATCACTTTAACAGTACAGAAGTGCCAGTCAAAAAGTATTACACTGTTTACCGTGTGCTAATAAAATGCATACATTTATGTATATTTAAAGCTAGACTAAGAGAGACGATATATTAATTTTGAGTTTCTTGACTTTTTAAGGAAATTTAGTAGGCAAGTTTTGAGTTTCTAAATTAAAGTTTTAAAGTCATATCATCAAATATGATATTATATTAGTATTTTGTTTTTTCAAGGTGTCAAAAAAGGTTTCTCATGATTGTTTGTTCTTGAATACATTTTATTCAATCATGGATAACAATCATAATTACTAACATCTTTAAAGTTACAACTATTAGTACAATATTATAAAAAATATTAAACATTAAAACAATAAGTATTATAACAATTATTGACACATGTTAAATAGGATAGATCAAATAAGTTTAATTGTCATAGACATAATAATTATGAAAATAAATGGAAACAATAAAGATGATTTTGTTTTGAGATTTACGACTAAATATCAAACACATATTACCTTGAAGTCAAAGGTTCCTAGGATTCAAGGTCCATGTCTATATGGATCAAATAGAACATTCATTTTGTTTTTAATTTATTTTTTTATCATTTTTTTTTTGCCTCAGGCTTGTAATTACAAATTCAATTTGTAATAACAATGAATTCAACCTATTGTGCTTTCACTTTTCTTTTACTTTCATCATCGTAGATGAATAATTATGTTGAAGGCATTTTCGACAAACAAAACATGGTGGAATATTTCATGAAAAAAAGACTCACTAGATTTATTTTGATGAATTGGTAGTTTTTCCTTGAATGTAACTCACCTGAAGTTTTGCCTTGAATGTAACAGATCAAAATATTTGGTAAGGCATTTATAATTTGATGACTTTGCAATTATATTTGCATTGATACAATATTTGTTATTGCAAATTAAATAGTCTTGTCTATGTTTTGATGGGAAGTTTTTGATTAAGGCTAGGGTGCAATCATGACAGACTTGGAAGTGGGTTTGCAAAGCTATAATGTTATAGTGTAAGAGGCATATATAAGAGAGTTTTGTGGCTAAGATGGTTTGAAAGATATTTTCGTTCAATATGATTGACACCAAGTATTTTCATATCCATATCCAACACAAGGTACATTACAAAAAGTTGATCATTCTAATCTCAAATCTAAAGAAAAGTTAAGTTTTTGACATATGATTCTTTTTGTTTTATTTTGGTGCTTGCATTTGCAAGATACCCACAACAAACATATACCAATCGTAGGTAGGGATGGATGTAACTACAACATCTGACAAAAACTCTTGTCATTCGGGCTTTGATGGATGTCCAAACTCTTTTCAAAAGATCCCATTTTGGTGAGCAAGCAGGAAAGATGGTGGTGAAGGTCATATAATTTGTCTTTACACCTACAAATTGCATTTGGGAAGGTTTCTAAAACCTTTTGACAAATCCATTTTTTGTGTATCCTACAATCATTGTAGTCATGAAGGATTCAGTTCTTTCAGGAAACTTAAATAAATTTAATAGCAATATAAAATTATAATTTAGAAATTTTTTGATGAAAAATATTTAACTTGTAACTAAAAAAAATAAAATAAATTGATGAAAAATATTTAACTTATAACTAAATAAAGATAATTTAAATCAATTGGCAGTAATATAAAGTTTCAATCTATGCATATTCTTTGATTGTGATTTTTCATGAGGCATTCTATTAAATAGTTCATGTTTCTTATCTATTTACTTACACTTCTTGACTTCTATTGGATGACATTTCTCTCTGATTGCACATGCACAAAGTATGTTGATAAAAGTCATCTTATAATATTCTAAAACTCTATGACTCCATCAAACCCATTTTCCGAATATCCTAGACCTACGCTTTTATTCTCTCCATGGCGTAAGAAACTTATTGAATGAAGGCACTTAAAGGGTGAGAAATTTAAGAAAATGTTTTCTATAACTTCCTTTAGGATGCATTCATTATCTAGTCTTTACTACTTCATAACATAGTGAATTGTAATTAAGAAATATTAATATGTGATTCACCATTCCCATACCAATTCAATGCATCACCACATGAATGCCTTGCATTTGATGCTGAATATAGAAATTTCAATTTTGAAATTGAAGTTTTAACAAACAAAAGTAATGAAATAGAGAAAAAATAAAATCATTTAAAGAAGGAATAATAATTGCAAAGCATTGATTCTAAACATATGATATCGACATATAAGTTACATAATATTTTCAAAATAATAAATATGCTAGTATAATTTTATTTGATTGGAACACAATACAACCATAAATTTTGTATTTGATGGGTGGGTTCACCAACAATTTACAAGCCTAGCTATGGGTAAAAAATTTATGAAAAGTGTGTTGTAACCAAAAAGAACAGAACACAAGGAGATTATGTGACTCTTGAAAAGATGTAAGACCAAAAACATTGTTCTTCATGACATCACATGTCATCTTAACATACATAAACTTCAATATACATAGTCTTTAATTGAATATATTAGTAACATAACTTTGTAAAGTGTTAAGTTACCAATTCACAACATACTATTAAGTAGTACAATAATCTAAATATTTGCATTCTCCTTCTCATTTACCTTTGCTTTCTTATTGGTGTCTATGAGATTTTATGATAAGTTGAAACCATCAAAATGAAGCTATGTAAGTGGCAAGGACCAAACTTACTCATCGTTTTGCCTTCTCATACAAGTGAAGAGCAACATTCTTTTTCATCTCATAACAACCCTATTGGAGAATAAAGTAAAAAGGATTGATCTGTAATTTGGATCTTAGTTTAAAAATGGTTTTTGATACTTTTGCATCCATTTGGCCACTACAAGCCATAAATATAATTCCCCTTTTTATCTATTCGCTAGCTCTATCCTCTAGATCCTACCGTCTATGTGCTTGCTCTAGAAGGGTTTGGTTGTCTCTTGGCCATTGTTGTATCATTGAGCTCATTAAAAGATATTTTTTTGAACAATTTCATAGTACACGTTGTTAACCGTTACTATATAAATGACCCTTCTCTTGTCCATTTGGAGGAAACAAATAACAATATTAATTAAGTTCTACAATGTCTAGATATTTTCTACAAGTCTCTAAAAAGTGACACATTTAGTTGGAAAAAAACTTAATGTTATAGACAATATTTACCAACTAAGATAAATTGACAAAAATTTAATTGTTAGAATATATATCTTTCAACTTTTTTATATATCTTATGGGTGATTTAATATCCACTAACTTTTTTTTAAATGAATAATATATTTTTAATTATATATATAATATAAATGACCTATTCATCAAAATAATAATAATAATAATAATAATAATAATAATAATAATATTCCTCTTATTTCTTTAAATTCCTTTTCGTTGTGGAAAAAAATGGACAACTCATATCGATTATGGACGTGTTAGGATTATTGTGTTAACAGTGAAGTTTGAACAGTAACCGTAAACGTAAACTTACATAAATGATAGTACAGCTATACATTTTGTATTTCACCAGCGGATTCACCGACAAATATCAGGCTAGCCATGTGTACAATGCCTATTACTTTCAGCAGTAAGCAACATTTTCATGGCATCACAGTATAGAAAAGAATAAAAAATGTGCATAATCTTTATTAATTAAATAGATCTTCTAATTTTCTAGTTCTCATCATTTCTAGCTCCAGTTCGCAATCCTTGCTGGCCATTTTGGTTGCAATCTGAGTGATTGTTTTTAAGCAATTTGGTTGCAAGAAGATTTGCAATTTATTTCCCCCTCCTTTTCAGTTTCAGTTTACTCTCGTCGCAATCTACAGGAAACATATTGCATTTCAAGAATACGGAGTTCCAATTACCCTTGCCCATTTCGTTCAGTTTTCTTGGCAATATCCACGAAATTGATTGCAAGTTAGAACACATATTTGCAATTTTTCTGCCCGTTACTTTCTGGTAATAGCTAGGAAATTGTCAAGCAAAAGCTAGTTAGCCTGATCTCAGATTTGTTAGTAATTATTTTCGTTTACGCTTAGAAAATGGTAGAAGATAGCTTTGAAAGTACAATTATAGTCCTCTGAAAAAAATTGGTTAAAAAGCATTATATGACAACTCCTACCGTTTACCGTGCGCTAATAAAATGCATACAAATAAGTATATTTAGGGGTGGAATCATTTTAATTTTGGGCTTTTCAAAATCTTGTCTTAAAATTTCAAATCATTTTTTAAGGTAGTTTATTTGACTAGTCTTCTATTTATAAATTAAGTTTTGAAGGTCACCTCATCAAAAATGATATCTTTGATGTCACACAATATATTTTTGTTAAATGTGTCTAAAAAAATCCCTAAAGAAACATTAGATTCATATGTGTACACCAAGTTATATAGGTGCAATGATGTGACATCACATGATTGGTTGCTCTTTAGATCTAAGGAATACATTTCATTCAATCATGAGTAGCTATCAAAACCACTAATATCTTTAAAGTCAAAATTATTGATACAATGTTGTCAAAAATACTAAATATGAAAATAAGAAGTATTATAACAATTGTTGAAACATGTTAAATAAAATGAAGTGTAACTCATCTAAAGGATGAAATTATTATGTACATGACAATTACATTTATTTGGTAAGGCATTTATAATTTCATGTCGCTACACTTATATTTGTATTTATAGGGTATTTTTCAATTGCAAATTAAACAAGCTTGCCTGAATTTTGATGAGAGGTTTTTTTTTTAATCTAGGCTAGGGGCAATCATGGAAGTCCTAAAAGTCGGTTTGCAAAGTTAGTGTTGCAAAAGAGGCGCATGTCGAAGAGATTTGTGGCTAAGTAGACATGAAAGAGATTTGTGTTCAACATGTCTGACACCAAATATATTCAATGAACCAACACAATGTACACAACAAAATATTGATCATTCTAATATCAAATCTAAAGAAAAGCTAAAATTTTGACATAACAATCTTCTTGTTTTGTTTTGTGTATTAGCATGATACTTGCAACAAGTATATTACCAACCATAGGCTAGGATGGATGCAACTAAAACATTTGAGAAAAAAACTTTGTTTCGCATGCTTTGATAGATGTTCAAACTCTATTCAAAAGCCCCCATTTTGGTGAGCAAGCAAGGAGGATGGTGGAAAAGGTTATAAAATTTGGCTCTACACCTACAAATTGTGTTTACATGAAGGTTTATAAAGCCTTTGACAAATCCATAAATGATGAAGGGTGCTCCCCTTAATACCACAAACACATAACAGAAAAAGAGAAACAACAACAATAATATGCAAGAACAGAAAATTGGCTTCTTATTATCTCCACAAATGTGGAATTACAAACTTTCAGAATTACAATATGCAAAGCCACATGGGCATTCCCTTACAATATTCTGTAGGACAAAGCCTCGAACTATTACCCAGATCCACTACCCAGAACTATTCTAAACTGCCTAAGACAACAATACAACCTTCCTTATATAGGCAATTATCCACCGCCTGGGAAGGTTCCAGAATTTTAGCCAATAAGGCCGACCAAACTTAGAATTATTTTATTTTACATTTTATTACGTCATAGTCGGCTCAAGATAACCTTTGAAACCCGAACAAAAATTTTGAAGAAAATTATTTTTCGCCATTTCAGGTGGCCCAACTTCCGAAGACCATAAGTCATCACCAGCTGACCCGATCGTCTATTGTAACCCCATTTCGAAAATGCCACGAAGCGCTCTACAGGCTTGACCCGCGCAAGCGCCCGTCACCCAAATTTTTGACCTCATCTGGGGCATCTAAAGCCATCAAAACTGAGTTCAAAGTTTCTGTACCCTGTTGCCAATACCGAAAATCTTCAATATCTTCCAATATACACTTGATCTGGCAATGAAACTTTACTGGCAGACTTACATGACCAAAATGAACCTCCAAGAAAGAAATCAGATCATTCTAAGCACATGCAAAAATTACCAAAAATAGTAACTTTCCATAAATAGCAGCTCTGCACTAAAATAGCCCTTATTGAATATAAAAATAGAAATATTTTTGGGTGATGCAAGATTGCTCTTACACCCAGGATGCTCCTGCATCAATAAATCTCCCATTTTGGTGAGCAAGCAGGGAGGATGGTGTCAAAGGTTATAAAATTTGGCTCTACACCTACAAATTGCATTTATGTGAAGGTTTCTAAAGCCTTTTGACAAATCCATTGTGTGCATATCTTGCAATCATTGTAGTCATGGAGGACACATTTCTTTCATGAAATTTAAATCAATTTGATATCAATATAATTTTATAATTTAGAAAAAGTTTGATGCAAAATCTTAAAGTTTTTACTATATAAAGATAATTTAAATCAATTGACAATAATATAAAATTTCAATTTATGCATATTCTTTGACTGCGATTTTTTGTGAGGCAATCTATTAAATAGTTCATGTTTCTTGTCTATTGACTTACACTTGTTGACTTCTATTTGATGTCATTTCTTTCTGACTGCACATGCATGAAGTATGATGATAAATGTCACTCTTATAATATTCTAAAACTTAATGACTCCATCAAATCCATTTTGTCAATATCCTAGACTTGTGCTTTTTATTCTCTCCATGGTGTAAGAAACTTATTGTATGAAGGCACTAAAAGGGCGAGAAATTTAACAAAATGTTTTCTTTAACTTATTTTGGGACACATTCATGATCTGGCCTTTATTACTTCATAACATAGTGAATCATAATTAAGAGATTAATATGTGATTCACCACACATACCAGCTCAATGCCTCACCACAATTGAAAAGAATGCCTTACATTCGATATTGAACATGGTAACTTCAATCTTGAAATCGAAGTTCAAACAAATAGAAGTAATGAAATAGAGGAAAAGTTTAAATAAAATGATATAAAAGGAAAATAATAAATTGCAAATCATTGTATCTAAGCAAACAATATCCACATATGCTACGCAAATTTTTTAAAATTATAAATATACTAGTATAATTCCTTTTGATTGGAACACGGTACAACCATAAATTTTGTATTTGATGAGCAAGTTCACCAACAATTTACAAGCCTAACTATGAGTAACAAATTTATGACAACTATGTTGCAACTGAAAAGGAAAAAAATACAAGAGTATGCGACTCTTGATAAGATGGAAAACCAAAAGCATTATTCTTCATGCCATAACATATCATCTTAACGTACATATAGTTCAATATACATAATTTCTTTGATTAAATACAGTAATATAACTGTGTAAAGTGTATATTACCAATTCACAACATACGATTAAGTAGTACCATAGTGTGAATATTTCCTATAAAGAGGTTGGGTATATATGCATCATTTGTAGCATAGTTAGGTGCTTCCTGCAAGGAATATATCCAGTCTTATACTGTTGTCACCATGTGTAAACCGAAAACATGTGACTGATATAGAGGCTTTTTTTTTTGGGTCGGTTAGTATCATTGAAATTTTATGGTAAGTAGAAACCATCGAAATGAAGCTGCGTAAGTAAGTGGCAAGGCCCACAATTACTCATCATTGCACCTTCTCATACAAGTGAAGAGCGGCATTATCCTTCATCTCATGACCGCCCTATTGGAGAATAAAGTAGAAAAGATTGATTTGTAATTAGCGAATAACGTCCACCAATGCTGCATTTGCCTTATCAAGGCGAACGAAGCCCTGCACTAGATGTAGTGTAAATTTTGCTTTTATAATAAGGAAAATTATCGAAAGATTCAGTTGGTTTCTTACGTGGGAAGGCGTCTTGATCGATGATTGAAAACACCACCTTCGTCTATCGCTTTCACTGCTTTTGCCACCGGTTTTTATCTTCAGCCAGGATCAATTTTGATTCCAAGATTGAGTGGAGTTTTTCAGCTCACGAAGATATAAAGTGAGGCTCAAGGGTCATCACAGTATCTCATGAAAGGGACGGAGCTTAATCCCAAATAGCCTTTACACTTCACGCGATAACTTACATAACTGTAGTGAGTTGTAATGGAAACGCATGCCAATTAAATGCCACGTCTCGCTTTAATTAGATAAATGTCTTTTAAAAGTTTACGTTACATTACTTCATGCGAATTTGTGATGCAGTACCTATAAGTTTATTTATCAAATGTGTATATAGGTGTGCAATGCGTATTTTAAAGAAATATGGAAGGTAAATTTAATTTTTCAATATATTTGTCTAGTATATAGACGTGATAGATTCAAATCAAATATATATCTATTTAATGTTGGTACAAGGATTCAAATATGATCAAATTAAAAAGACAATTAGATTCTAGTACGAGTAAATTGATGTCATGTTTGAAATAGAGAGAGGGGAAGAGAGAGGGAAAGATATATGAATAGAAAGAAGAAGAGATAGAAGGGGGAATAGTGAATGAGAAAGAGAGAGGGATAAAGAGATAGAATCAGGGGATATAGATATTGGTGGAGAGGGAGAGGGAGAGGGAAAGGTAGAAAGAGATAAAAGGAATAGAATCTACAAAATTATTTAAATTGCATCCTCCATTAAATGCAATAGACATCCTCAATCTTGAAGTTTTATCTTCAATTTTTTTTTTGGTGAAAGAATCCCAGCCAATTATAAATTTGATATGACTCCCATTCAAAAACATAACTACCCAATCAATATTGGGGTTCCTAAAGAATGTCTCATTAAAGAAAAGATAGTAAGTATCATGGGACAATGGGGTTAGATTTGAATATGACAATATTCCTAGCTTTCCTAACCCCTACAAAAAGACATTTTTAAAATTTGACCAAGAATCATTAAACAATAGAAATACAAATAAATCAATTTAGGGATTAGTTTGTTCATTGATCTTAGCTCTCCTACTTGCCTTTAGCCTCTTCTTAATCTCATCATGATTGAGCTTCTAGAGTGCCATATATGAGTCATTCCACCTACTCATGATACTCAACCACTTGCAAAGGAAGCAAATGAGAACTTGGCACGATTGTTGGTTGGTAGGTCATTCTTGATGGCTCAAAACTTGTCAATGTATGAAAATAATTGGATTACTATAACCCTCGTCCACACTTAGTGGTATAGGTTATTAATTTGAACTTGATGACATTTGAAGATTGAGATGTGAGTTTTTCTACCCGTATTTTTATAAAAATATATGATTTGTTGAATAAACAATAGAAAACTCTTATTCATTAAGAGATAAATGATAATAATACACATCGTCAAGAAAGATAAAAGGTTGCAAGTTGTTATACTGTCATGGAAAAAAGGGAAAAAAGGTCTAATCTTATTATAATAATGCAAATAAGTTATAAGATGCAAGGGTTCAATAGCAAAGTAAGCTTGTCTCTATATAGTCTTAAATTCTATAAAAAAAGTATACAAATTTTAAAAGACCCACTAAATTCTTTTTCATTTTATTCTTCTTTTTTAATGTTAAACAAAGAAAATTTACAAATAATATAAGCTACTAATAGATAACGAGAATGAATTAAAACAAACTATCAAGAATAACAAAAATTCATATAAAAAATTAAACACTTATTATGAAAATGAAGTTCATACTTTAAAAGTGAAAACATTTTGCAATTGCTAAATCTTTAATGGCTGTAGAATAAAGTTAGATTCCTCTTGCTTCTTTAAATTGCTTTTTGGTCGTCGAGCAAAAGGGATAAGTCATATCGATTACGAACCTGTCACAGTAAACGTCAACAAATTATTTTCTTTAAAACAAAACTTACATAAATGATGGTACAGCTCTACATTTTGTATTTCATCAGCGTCACCGACAAATAACAGGCCTAGCCATGGCTACAATGCCTATTACTTTCACCACTCTCATGTCATGGAATCTCAGGGTACAAAAACTTAAAAAATGAATAATCTTTATTAATTAAACAGATCTCCTGTATTCTAGTCCTCATCATCACCAACATCATCTGTAATAAGCAAAGTGGAAAGCCCTTGTTGCGTCAAAGGTAAAGCATTCCAGGCATATATCTCCCTGCGAGCCTCACACAGGTAACTGCAACTGCTGCTCAACGAAACTTCCAACAACCGATGGCTACCACAAACTTCGCATACTCTCGGCAGAAATGTCAGGTACCCAACTACGCGCTCTAGAAGACCTTCCACGATATTATTAACACCATCTTCAGGAGCGGTCGTAATGTAATTTCTGATGAGCTGTGGCAACAGTGAACCCAGCCCCAAAGACGTCTCGGTTTCGAGTCCCTTTTGAGAACAAACGACCCATATCTCCTCTTCCAATCGCACGGTAACCTTCAGCGCAGAGCTATTCACAAGCCCAATTTTAGAAATCTCATCATTTCCTTCCAAGAAGTCTTGTACTGCAACTTCAAATTCGAAAGAGGGAATCGTTTTTTCCACCTCCAAGACCTCAACTTCACACCACTGAAGCACGTTCCCTCCATCCACGGCCGCCTGCGCGAAACCATTCCATATCTCTGTAGCAAAAAAACTGGAGGCACAGATCTCTGTAATAATATTCTGCTGAGGTAAAAATGGCGCGAGCTCAGCAAGAAAAGTCGCCGCAGCTTTTGTAGCCTGTTGAGTTGCCTCTCTGGCGGTCTTGCAAGCCACCGCCGTGATTTCGGCATCTACAATTATCCACCACCGCTTATCGTTTTCGGCCTGGGTCAAGAAGCGGGAGTAGGCATATAATTTATCCAGCAGTTTCTCCACAGACGTGATGTGCATCTGGAGCGCCACAAGAAGAAGTTTGAATTTGGGTGGTAAATGGAGAAGCTTGAGCTCGATGTTACTGAAATTGTAATCCATGCTGTTGCGCAGGGGCAGGGCTTCAATTGACCACACCAGCCCATTCATTCGCATCTCAAAATGCCCGCGTCTGACATTGAATTCAATTTCAACTAGAGCCCTAGAGCTCCGCCATAGGGCGATTTCAGTTTCCAGCTCCAGTTCGCAATTCTTGCCGGCCATGTCGGAAACACAAGTTGATTGTAGTTGTTCTTCTGAGAATTTGGCTGCAAGCAGATTTGCAATTTATTTGCCCCTTCTTTCCCGTTTCACTCTAGTCTCTTCGCAATACGCAGGAAATCGATTGCAATTCAAGAACACGGTTTTCCAATTTATCTTGCCCTTCATGCCCATTTCATTCAGTTTTCTTGGCAATATCCAGGAAACTGGTTGCCATTCCTCTGCCCTTTTCATTCCGCTTTCCTGGTAATAGCTACGAAATTGTCAAGCTAAAGGTAGTTAACCTCATCTGGGATTTGTAAGTAAGTATTTTCGTTTACGCGTGGAACATGGTAGAAGATCGCTTTTAAAGTACAAAAATGTCAGTTAAAAAGTATCACATGACAACTCCTACCGTTTACCGTGCGCTAACAAAATTCATACACGTAAGTATATTTAAAGATGGACTAAGAGAGAGGATATCGTAATTTTGAGTTTCTTGACTTGTTAGGGAAATTTATTAGGCAAGTTTTGAGTTTTAAAATTAAGATGTTAAGGTACATCCGGGAAATTTAGTAGATAAATTTTGAGTTTTTAAATTAAGATTTTAAAGTCATATTATCAAATTTGATGCTACATCAGCATGTGTTTTTTGTTAAGGTGTCAAAAAAACACTGGCTAAATAGTCTAATATTTGCACCAGCCAGTGCCATTAGTTAAGAGCATTACCTATAACATAAACTAAAAGAATTATCATATCAAGGGAGACAGTTAGTTTTTTTTTCAAACTCTTATTTATAAATTTTAATGTATTTTTTTTTAATTTTCAAACTTTCTTTATAAATTTTAGGTTGTAAAAATTGTCTCTTTAAATTTCATAATTTTAATATTCTATTATAATTTATAATTAATTATATTATTAATTTTTTATTTATTTATTTTTCAAATTAATTATTAATATATTATTTATTATTTTAAAATTTTATTAATACATTTATTTTAATATTATTAATTTATATTTTCATTTTAAAAAATTAAAAGACTTTTTAATTTTATATATTTTTAATATTAATCTAGAATTTAATATTTATTACCTTGTTTTAATTTTATTGATTTATATTTTTCATATTAGAATTAACTCATAAATTTTATATTCAATTAATTATTTTGTTGGAGATAAACAACAATAAAAAAATTGACTTTCTAAAATTAAAAAGTCTTCTAAACAATATTGTAAAATTTGACATTAGAAAATTAGAAGCCTTTTAAACGAGTTGTCTATTTTTCTTTAAATTTTAATTCTTAATTTAAAAAAATAAAAAATTAATAAATTCAATTAATAATTTGGTTATATTTTATTTAAAATTTTAAGGATAGACATGTAGGATTATAACTTGATGATCAAAACTAGAGTTAGATGTAGAAATGAGGTTAATTAGGGTTATTGTTACAATTATGGATAAGATTAAGGGTTAGGCTTATAATTAAGATTAGAATTAGAGTTACATTTAGAATCTAAATTAAAATTATCTTTAAAATTAGGGTTAAAGTTATCTTTAAAGGTAGAATTAGAGTTATGGTGAAGATTAAGGTTATTGTTGGACTTAGTCTTAGAATTAGAGTTATGTTAGAATTACCTAAAGTTCAAATTATGAATACAATCAAAATTATTTTAGAATTAGAATTAAGCAAAGGTTTATAGTTTTAATTATGCTACTGTTTGGTTATGCATAGCTTTAAGTTTTTATTCTAACCCTAACCTTGATCCCAACCAAAATCTAATTCTAAGGCTAACTGTAGACACGTAAAATTGGACAAATATTTTTAAAATGGCAAAAATCAATTAAATGGCTCAAAATCATTAAAATGCACTAAAATGGACATAATTGAATAAAGTTGGATAAAATCAATCAAAGCAAAGGAAAAATTAAATAATGAGGTTAAATAATTAAATTGAAGCTTAAAAGGGCCAAAAACACTATATAATTGATTTTAATCAATTAATTGTATAGTAGTTTAAATCAAAAATCAAAATGAACCTATTACCCTTCCATGGCTAAATTTAATTAATTAATTGAATTTAATAATCCTTATTTTCTTTCAACAAAGTGACCAACCAATGAAAATTGAGAACAAAAGGACATAAATCACTCAAACATTTAAATTGTCCAAACATTTGAAACCATTTAAAGGCTTGTCCCCTCATTTGTCCCCCCATTTATGAACAAAGCAAAGTTTTTGACTTAACCAAGGGATAACCATGATTACTTCACTCTACCCCCTACCCTTGGACATTTACTATAAGTATGAGGCATTTTGGAGAGCATTTCCATCTTGGAATTTCATTTGCATAGCATTGTACTATAGGCAATTAAGATCATTTCCAAGAGCAATTTGAGCATTCTTGAGCATTTAGTATCATAATTTCATCATTCTTGAGCTAGAATCATCATAGATTAAGCATAGCATAAGAATTATAGAAGCATAGTTGCAGCAACATTCTCATTTTAGAAGTGTCACTAGTGAGGATCTAAGCTAAGAGCTTCACTTACCATTTCTTTCTAGAGAACCATGGGATAATATAGATCATAATTTCAATTCTTGTTAAATTTGCATTGTATTTAATTAAATTGATGTTAGTAGATCTTAATTTCATGAAGGTGATAAACTTCATCACACAAATGACGCCCATCATGAGGCCCTAAGCCTCATTTCATCATTTTCATCTCCATTTGCATTCCGGATATTTTGTTTTCCATGAATTGGTTGCAGGAAACTGGAAAAGTCATGCTTACGGGAGATCTGTGCATGCCTGTAGTCATTTTACTGTCGCCTACAATCTCTGTATTCACGCAGATTATCTGGAGACTCACACTTGAGATCGTAAAGCATTTAGCCTTTGCAGCTTAAAGTCACACTTGTGACTCAAGGAGTATCGCATAGCCTTTATTTTCTGTCGCTTAAATTTATGCTTTGCTACGCATTTTATAGTTTCAATCATGCTTTGAATAGGAAACTTATCACTTTTTCTGTTAAAGTGTTGCTTAGCTTATATCATTTTTTGCAAAATTAAGTTCTTCTTACGCCTTTGAATAAGCTATTCACGCCTGTCTAACTTTGAATATCATTTGAGCCGCTGTAAAGTGATGCTCGCTATTCTCAAAGTTATGCCTATGAGAAGTTTAGTCACACCTATTAGTTGGACGATGTCGCTTAAGACTTGCTGTCTGTATTTGTAGTTAATTTGATCAAACTACTTGGCTAACTCTCAATTTTTATGATCTAACAGTATATGAGTAGTCACAGAAAAGTGTAGAGACTTGAGAGCAAATTCAACAAAGAGGAAAAGTCTTTAAGAAAGAGGATCAAGGAGGAAAATTTTGAGCACATAAAGGCTGTTCTTGAGAGTACACAAGAAGAAGAAAATAAGGTATTTCAAAATTACCTTAAAATCGTTGAAGCCTATAAAAAAAAGTTTATTTCGTTAAATTGGATCTTTAGTCCATAATTCAAATTCTTGTTTGAAAGATTTGCAATTAGAAGGCTTAAAATTCATTACATAAAATGCATGCTTTGTAAATTTGATTTTGGTTTCCCCTCACTTTTCTTGTTTGTGTTGGACTAATTTGTTGGAGGAGGGAGAAGGAACGATCGCCACTAGGTGAGTGGAAATAAGATGAAAATTAATGGTTCAAAAATGCCCCTAGCTTTATGCTAGCTACGGACAAGGTATTCATCTATTCAATCTTGCATTTGCTTAGATTGCAGCATTCATTGGATATAAGCTTGGGATAAGATAGGAAATGAATTTCACACTTCAATTATAAGAATCCCCTTATCAAGGGATTGAAAAAGAACAAACGTGTGTTAAATTGGGTGGAACAAAGAAAGACAATAGGGATATTCTCTTCACTCTTTGAGTGAATCAAACTCCTAAACTTGTCCTACTAAGTTTGTTTCTTTCTTTTACAATGAACATGCTAGAGAATTAGTGGGCTCGCCTAACGAGTTTGCCTTAACAAGGCCGGTGAGAGGGACAACCCAAAGTGGGATACACTTGCTATTACCGCGAGAATCCAACCCACTCTAAAATGAAATGCATGTATCCTTAATGGGGTGCATGACAAAAAGGTTTTAATTTCTCGAACTTCCTCTAGTAGTCCTTACAAATTACGCGAAATCATACTTCGGTGCATGTGGGAAGCCCCTTAACATACTTAGGGGATGAGGGATTTTAATCCATTTTGAATGGAATACTTACTAAATCCTAGTAAAATAGCAAAGCCACCTTGTAGAGCCATGTTACAAGCCAAAATTGACTCTCGGTAGGTTGTTTGGAATTCTTTATCGTGATATACTTGTCAAAACATCAGAGAACATACACATTAGAGTGTTTTTAGGGACATGATGATAAAGTGATGTGTGTGTTGCGCTTGTTTTTCTATTTTCAAACAAAGAAATGTCCAAAAATTGATCTTAAACATTTTAAAAATCAAAATTCTTACACCCTGGTCAGAGAAGTGTCGCCTGGACACAAAACAAACCTGCCTATCAGAGGTTCAGTCATGCCTGTGACTTATTCAAACACGCGTAAACACACTGAAGTCACACTTAGAAAAATTTGAGACACACCTGGTTAGAACTGGAAACTTGCTTGGTAATAACAAAGTCTCACCTGGTAACCTACAAGGAGTCACCTAACAAGAAACTAGTGCACGTGTATACAAGTTCTAGTCACGCCTATGCTCAAATCGGTCACACCCATAAACTTAAAAGGGAAAACAGTGAGTACTTACAGAAGAGGTCATAAAATTTTGAACACATATTTGGGTACCCTTTTTTGTGTTCTTGATACTCCAACTCTCAGGTTGGTCAAAAATCCCATTCTATACTATTCTTACAAATCATACGAAGGATTAGACCACTGGCAGTTTTAGCTCTCATTCCCCAAGGTTCATGCCTGCATTTACTAGATCTTATTCTGTTAAACAAACCTTGCAAGTTGACGGGACCTATTTGAGACAAGAGCTTCCTTATGCCGGAGATGAGACTACTCCTAGAATACCACAAAAGTCACCCGAACAAGAAGGGGAGGACAACATGATGTACTATGGTGGTTTTGGTGGTAAAGACAATAGTGGTATTGATATCACTAACCAAGGTGATGCCACTAACGGGGGCATTGATATAAATAACCAAAGCAATACCAACAATGGAGGAGCAGATCAAAATGCTTAAGGGATTGACCAAACTCACACTTGAAATAACACCGAACTAACGGTAGCAGATGCCACAAATGAAAAGGTTAGTGAGGCTATCCAATGTCCTTATTTTCAAAAGCTCATGGAAAAGGCAATGGACAGGGACAGAGAAAAACATTTTCTGGACTTAGTACAAAAAGGTCTCAAACTTCCTTGTGACTACGATGTTAACCAACTTAAACTACTGGAAGTTGAGGAAAGTACCTTAGACATCATGAACAAGCAATTCAAGATGTTTCAAATGCAATTGGACAACATTAAGAAAAGTAGGGCTCCCAAGCCTTTCTCCATAGAAGCATTGTGTCCATTCCCGTTTGATAAAAGCTTGGTTATGGTGCCATTCCCAATCAATGTTGTATTCCCCAAGTATGATAAGTATGAAGGAACGATGGATCCCCAAGATCACTTATGGGAGTTTTGTGCATTGAGCTTAGAGTTCATGCATGATACAACATATTTAATGAGATTATTTCCATGAAGCTTAGGAGGCATGGCTATGGAGTGGTTTTCTAAGTTACACTCTGGCATTAAGACCTTCGAAGAGCTAGCTTCGAAATTCATGGCCCATTACTCATATAACATTAAACATGAGGTCACGATGATAACATTATTTAACACTAAGAAAAAAGATGGAGAGGCATTCCTCACTTTTCTACAAAGGTGGAGGACGGTTTTTGCAAGATATCCAAGGAGTGTGCTAGAAAAAGAGAAGATGGATATCTTCATAAACAGTTTGAGTAATGAATTGAACTATCAATTACGAATGCAGTGTCCAAAGACCTTCCAAGATTTAATTGAAAATGGAATAAAAATGGAGGAAGTGCTGGTCAAAAGTGGAGAACTCAAACTATACAAAGATAATAAGAATAACTCCAATAATTCCAACAATGGCAATAGTGGTAACAATGGCAACAATCAGAAGAATAATTGGTTCAATAGTAATAGCCGCTATAAGAACAACAATAAGGGGATTGTGAATGTGGAGTAGTAGAATCTAGTAACTTGAAGGTGGTCCCATTTGCTCTTACAAGGACACCTAATCAGGTGAACAATACCAATCACCTTTCCAATGCGCCATCCAACAACAACCAAGCCAATAATGGAAATCAGGGAGATAATGCAAGGAGTGCTAAATTTGATAAATATTTGAGGCCAATTCCTCAAAGGAACTTCACACCCTTGGGTGAACCCCTTGAAAAGGCCTTAAAGACACTCATGGATAAAAATGTCATTACTCTACCCAACATTCAGCCTGTTATACACTAAGTTTGCACCCTTGTTTCAAGCTCTCTTGGTCTTGATAACTTAGTATAACATGGGAATCATCTCCAGGTGTGGGACCTATGCTAACTAAGATGAGACCTCTAGGTTCTAGGCTGGTTCCTCTTGATAATCACCTTAATTTTCTTCTTTGACAGGAAAGTAAAACTTGAGGGGAAGAGGGATAGAAGGAATGTTTGAAAGGGAAAAGACTTGAAAGCAAACTACCTACTAGGTGATACACCGAAAAGATGGCATGAATTGCAGTATAAAAGATGGATTCAATGAATAAACTTAGGTCTAGGGGATCAAACCTCACTGAATAGGCTTGCATAAGTATTTCATAGAAGGGTTTGCAAATAAAAGAGGGGTATTCGGGGAAAGAGAGATTCTTTCACAAACAATAACACTCTTAGGATTAGACAACAATCTATGACCTGCAAACAAACATTCACCTCTGCAACTAGGTATAGGAATGAGACAAGATTGTTAAGGGGTTGTAGTATACCCACAAAAGCATTCACATCAAATCATCCACAATAATACTCATAAATTGCAGAAAGGAAGAAGGATTAGGAACCCTAAGATATTATTGAAAACGTACAAACACTGAATTCATTAAGAGATAACTCACACAAGAAGGGATAGGGACAAAAGAATGTCACAAAATACCTTGCAATATTTGAATAATCAATGGGAATTTACAACTGTAGAAACCAGAGGACAAAGAAAATGCCACAGATGACTCTTAAGAAAGGTGAATTTTTTTTACAATTGTCCCACCCCGAGCCCTAAAAAGCTCTCAAAAATAATATATACATCTCCCATTTTGCACGTAGGCAGGAGCAAAAAATATCTAATTAGGGCTACACAAATTTTCATACAATAATAAAACCCTAATTCTGTCAATTTTGGCCATAAATGTGTCTTGAAATATCTTAGCCGATCAGATATGTGCTTTGAATGCAATTTACATCACCAACTATTTGCAAACATCGAGCTGCCATGATCCATCTACCTTCCTGCAACTCAGTCTCACCATAACTATAAAAATCTGACATTCTGAGATATTTGAATTTAAATATATTAATGGTCATAGGTGGTGCCATACTTTTATCCATCGACGACTAATATTTAAACTCTAATCTCACTTTAAAATGCGACTGTTAGATCTTTCCTTTTTACCCGGCACCGCTTGACTACAAATTAACCTCAAGTTCACCTGAGGTCTCTTTCCCCTTTGTTCACAGAATCGTTAAATGTTTTAGCTGACCCCGGTTAAGTCTGGCGAATAGGAGATAACCCTTTAGTCGCTGATTTGCAGAATATTTTCTTGACACTGGGCCAGACCTACCACTTGTCAAAATTCTATTCACCCCATCCGCCTCATCAACAAACACCTTGGCTAATTCTGACATTGGACCCACTGAGAACTAGATTCGCATCCAACGGCGGGTGCATGATCCCATAGCCCCCAAATATTCCTTCCGATCATGTGCCAACTGTTGATCATTTTAATCTGCCACCTCACTAAAAATGCTCGGACCCACTGAAGTCTTTGTCATCACCCGGCAACCAATCACAAACAAGCACATCAGCAATGAATCAACATATTGGACCCACTCGTTATAAGCTTTAGATCAAACAGTTGGCGCAAGATCTCATAGCTCTGACACACTCCATGAGATCATGCACCATCTGTTAGATCCTCCATACTGACATCCCTTCAGAGTCTTTCAGGCCCACTGACATGTCCCCATTCCTTTCCAGCTCGGCCAATCAAAATAAGACATGTCAATGATGAATCGGCATGCGGTCCCACTTATTCTCAGCAAACTTAACCTTTTGTCAATCCGGTGAACATGCAACTAAAAGAATTTCCAAGTTGCAAAATACTTTGTTTTAACCTCAGTTTGGTCAAGTGATTCAGTGAACAAAACATTTCACCGAATCGCTGAGTCCTTTCTTAACCCTCGGTTGTATTCCACGAATGCACAAAAACCTTTATTTGCGAGTTCGCTAAATCTTTTGGAGCTTCACTATTTTATTTTGAGACTCAGTGAATACATACATTTGTGTATTTGCTAAAAAACTTAGAACCCTGCCAGATCATTCTTCGAATCAACGAACACATAGAACTTTATCAGAGCTGCTAAACTTTAAACCAAAAAAATGACGCCATTGCCAACTCGTCGAGAAATTTGATAACCTTGGGCCTGCCAAAAAACTTGCCACATGTTAACACACCATTTGCCACTTCTGCTGGGTCACCTATGACATAGGACCCACTACCCACCGGCATCTAATCGAATGGTGGGTGCAAGATCGCATGGGGGAAGAATATTCCATGCGATCATGCACTGACCGTTGATCAAAAAACTTTGACACTCGGCCCCTCTGACAAGCTCCAACTCATTATCATGTGGACCAATGAGAAGCTACCATTTGTGTACATGTAGTAGTGGACCCGCCTATTTGAAAAGTTACATCACAAAGGAGAATCAACGGTTGTCTTAAGATCGCAAGCCTCTAACAGACCCTATGCGAACATACGCCCACTATTGATTCTTTGTAGATGTCAGAGAGTTGGGCCCAGGAAATATAAAGGTTGAAAACATTAGAAAAGAAGCGCTAGGACTTAGGAAAAATTAAAGACCGCCAGGCATTGGAGACTTTAGGAAAAATTAAAGGGAAAACCTCTGCAGGGTGATAGAAAATTATAAAGCACATGCGTTTATGAGATTTTTAAGTGGCCTGAAAAGTAACACAAAAATAGATTTAAAACCAGGGCACACTAGGGTTTTCCACTCAAACGGCTAGATTTTTTGAAATTTGAACTTGTAGACCAGGGAGTTTGGATAAATTGTAGAGGCTAGAAGACAAGACACAAAGCGATAAAATTTTCAGGGGTGCTTGGCAAGATTAAAATGCAGACCCTGGGACAAAACTTAGCCAAATTTGCACGGAGCAGGGAAAATTGGGTAACATTTTGGTGATTTCTGCTGGATGTCAGCCTGCTAGCCATGGAAACCAGTGGCCTTGACATATTCATTGGGCATGGAGTCAATTTCTGAGCACAAAACTTTGACAGATAGATAGAATTGGAACCGGAAGGACAAACTTGTGCACAGAAACTTCTTGGAAAGCAGGAAAACTAACTTAGAAAATAGGAAAAGAAAGCAGAAAAATATATTTACAAGAATTTACAGAGAGGGATTAACCTCAAAGCAGGGCTTCAAGTGCAAACCATTCATTGATATAGGCAAGGCATTTCCCTCAAGACTTTATAGTTGAAAAGAATTAGGCCCCTTATATTCTATAATAACAAATGGTCCACCCTAGAATGAATCAAATTTTGTATGTCTGACAGGTCTGGATCTGAATTCATCCTACTTGAGAACTACATCTCCAATTTTGAAATTTCTGATCCTGGCTATTTTATCAAAACTCTTCTTTGTCTGAACCTGATGAAACTCCATATTCTTCATGGATTTATCTCTGAGTTCTTCTAACTCCATCAGCTGAGCATACCTGATTTGTAAGGGATCTCCTTCTTCAAATAGGACATATTGAGTAGCCAAGTCCAAAGCTGGCAATTCAGTTGAAATGGACAACTTAGCCTCTCTACCATATACTAACACATAAGGAGAATTCCCAATGATCTTCTTTGGGGTAATTCTGTCTAACCATAAGGTAGACTTTAATTTTGTATGCCAATCTCTTTGGTTATCCTGCAGAGTCTTCTTGATTATCCTAATCAAGTTCTTGTTTGTTGATTCTGCTAAGCCATTGCCCTGGGGATAATAATTTGAGCTTGTATTTAGATAAATGTCATTTCTGATTGCCCATTCTAAGACTTTAAGGCTTGTGAATTTCAATGCATTATCTAATATTATGGAGTTTGGAGTGCCAAATTTGTGAATTATATCATCATAAAAACTTAATACATCACTCTCATTTGATTCCTTTAAGGCAACTGCCTCTGTCCATCTAGTGAAATAATCTGTTGCAGTGATTATCAACTTATGGCCTGCACTAGATGGAGGATTGATCATGCCAATGAAGTCTATACCCCACTTCATGAAAGGTTTCTCTATTTTGATTGGTTGTAGGGGCAAAGCTGCGAGCCTTTCTTTTCCTGCAAACATGGCACATTTGATGCATTTTCTCACATACTCATGACTATCCTTGAAGATAGATGGCCAATAGTATCCAGCCCTCATGATTTTAAAAGCAGTGGTCCTAGGAGAAAAGTGACCTCCAAAAGGTCCATCATGAAACTCAAATAGGACATCAACTATCTTTTCTGAATCATTGCATCTTAAAAGGACACCATTGTGATCCTTTCTAAAAAGAACCTCATCTATCAGCACAAAAGGGACAGATTGTAATCTATAGTATCTTCTTTTTGTTGAATCTAGACCTACAAGACATTGTCCTATCTTCAAAAAATGAATCATGTTAGGCAACCAACTTGATACCTTGGCATGTTCTTCTGTAGAATGCACAACCAAAGATGCATCCATTTGCTCTTTTTTCTTTGAAATTTCATCTCCTGCCAAATGTTCACAAAGACCTTTTCCTCTAACCAGCTTGGTGGTCTAAATATCAATGCCATATTTCATCACCTTGGTGATCCAACTAGCTCTTTTCTCATTTAGGTCCTTGGAAAGCAAAAATTCTTTAACACTTGGATGAGTAACCTTCAAATGTACCTTGCTATGGGTCAATAGATACCTAAACTTCTTAAGGCTCTTCACCATAGCAAGTACATGTTTCTCTACAAAAGAGTATCTCTATTCATACTCTTCCAAACCTTTGCTAAAGAAAGCAATAGGCTGCTCCAATCCATCTGAATTTTCTTGAGTCAACATAGCAGATATAGCATCATGTCCTCCATAAGCATAAAGGATAAAATCCTTACTAAAATTTGGATTTAACAAGGTAGGAGCTTCTGTCAAGGCTTCCTTAATAGCTTGGAAATTGGCTTTTCCTTCTTTAGTCCAGCTGAAAGTTGAACTCTTCTTTAACATGGCTGTTAAAGGCTTTAGTAAATCTACAATATTAGGCAAGAAATGCCTGACAAAGTTAATCTTTCCTATGAAAGATTGGAGACCTTTCTTATGATGTGGCAAGGGTATCTTTAGGATGGCTGCAATTCTCTCAAGATCCACTGTAATTCCTTCTTTGGATACTACATATCCCAACAATTTTCCCTCATGAACTGCAAAAACACATTTCTTGGGATTAAGAGATATCCCAAACTCTCTACACCTTTCAAAAATCTTCCTCAAATGTTTGATATGGTCTGATGCATGTTTAGAATAGACAGTTATGTCATCTAAGTAGACCAATACAAACTTGTACATGAGGCTCTTAAAGGCCATATCCATTGTCTTTTGAAAAGTAGCACCTGCATTTGACAAACCAAAGGGCATCTTTTGATAAGCCATGGTTCCCCACTTGGTTGTAAATGCAATCTTATATTGATCTTCTTCATTAACTAGGATTTTATTGTATCCTAAATAGCCATCCAACAATGAAAATCTCTCAGATCCAGAGACACATTGTAAGATTTTCTCCATTGAGGGTAACGGATGGTGGTCCTTTAAAGAGGCTCTGTTAAGATCTCTAAAGTCAACACATAACCTCAACTCCCCATTCTTCTTCCTGATAGGAACAAGGTTGGAAACCCAACTAGTATGCTTAATGGGGTAGATGATACCGCTTTCTATCAATTTGAGCACTTCCTTATGCATAAGTGGCTCAAGCTTGGGATTAACAGGCCTTTGCTTTTGCCTCACTAGTTTGGCATTAGGCTCTAATTCAATAGTGTGTTGAGCAAGGGGTGGATCAAAACCTTTAAGGTCTTCATATTGCCATGCAAAAACATCACTGAATTCTTTAAATAATTAGGTGTAAGCTTTCTTTTCCAATTCAGTGTTTACTTTTTCAAATTGTAAGCTCTTGCCTGGCTCTAACTCTAATTCAACACAATGTTCCTGCTGAAATACCAGGCCAGCTTTGTTTTTCTTAACTTGATCATCCTTGTTGAAGACAGTCTCTAAAGTGACAAGGCCTCTAGGCATCTTATTAGACCTAAGTTGTATCACTTGATCACCATAGTTCTGTGATAATCTATCCTGATTATGCTTTGAAAAAAAATCTTCTTCAAACAAGAACTGTAGAATTTGCTCATCATTGTCAAACACCTGCCAATTGACATCATTATCAGGAATAGAGGGTTTGACAATCACTTTAATATGTTTTTGGGTCTCCTCCTTTGAAATACTATTTGGAATATCATACTGAGATCCAACAGCATCTAATCTATCTGCATTTTGATTTAGCTTCCTAGGGATAGCGACAATATTGAAAGCATAAAAGTCTTCAATTTCATCCCAAACTCTATGTTTGTATGTTTTCAAGATGTCATTCTTGGTTTCACTTATCCCTCTTACTTGGCTAACAACTAACTCACTGTCACCATAAACTTTTAGAGCCTTGAGCCCTCTTTTTCTAGCCCACTTCAGTCTATTCACTAGGCTTTCATATTCTGCAGTGTTGCTAGTGCAGGAGAAACTGAATCTGAAAGCTATGTAGTCCCTTTATCCTTTTGGGGACACTAACATAGCACCACCACTAGAACCATGTCAGCTTCTAGCACCATCAAAAAATAGTTCCCAAACCTGATTGCTTTGATCCTCTACATCAATGTCCTCTTTGAAAAGGTTTGGGTCTATGGATCCACTTTCTTGTATCAAATAACTTCCCAAACCAAAATCCCAAATAAGATTTTCTTGGGCCTCTGAAGCTCTTTCATCTAGTGAAATATCAAGGATATTCTCTATCTTAGTGTCTGCTTCCCCAATGGTTTGGAAATCATTGTTATCAAATATGGGGTAGTTTACATTGATGGTATTGGACACATATGGTTCTATATGGTCTACTGCCAATGGTTCTGATTTAATGGTTACCTTGGTACCATATCTTGTGTGAAATAGCATGTGAGACTAGTCAAAAGAAAGGTAGCCTCCTATTTTGGTTGTGAACTCCCTTGACAAACATATGGAAAATAAAGCAGGGAGATCTATGATATATATATCAAGGAGGATGGATAAATTAGGACTAGCATGAAGGATTAGACTGGTATCCTTGGCCACACCTATAGTATTGACTGAGGATCCATCAAGTTGTGTAACCTTCTTTTGAAAGGGTTCATATTTTAGTCCTAATTGGTCAGCCACTTTCTTGGGCATTACAATCACAAATGAGAATCAACGGTTGTCTTAAGATCGCAAGCCTCTAACAGACCCTATGCGAACATACGCCCACTATTGATTCTTTGTAGATGTCAGAGAGTTGGGCCCAGGAAATATAAAGGTTGAAAACATTAGAAAAGAAGCGCTAGGACTTAGGAAAAATTAAAGACCGCCAGGCATTGGAGACTTTAGGAAAAATTAAAGGGAAAACCTCTGCAGGGTGATAGAAAATTATAAAGCACATGCGTTTATGAGATTTTTAAGTGGCCTGAAAAGTAACACAAAAATAGATTTAAAACCAGGGCACACTAGGGTTTTCCACTCAAACGGCTAGATTTTTTGAAATTTGAACTTGTAGACCAGGGAGTTTGGATAAATTGTAGAGGCTAGAAGACAAGACACAAAGCGATAAAATTTTCAGGGGTGCTTGGCAAGATTAAAATGCAGACCCTGGGACAAAACTTAGCCAAATTTGCACGGAGCAGGGAAAATTGGGTAACATTTTGGTGATTTCTGCTGGATGTCAGCCTGCTAGCCATGGAAACCAGTGGCCTTGACATATTCATTGGGCATGGAGTCAATTTCTGAGCACAAAACTTTGACAGATAGATAGAATTGGAACCGGAAGGACAAACTTGTGCACAGAAACTTCTTGGAAAGCAGGAAAACTAACTTAGAAAATAGGAAAAGAAAGCAGAAAAATATATTTACAAGAATTTACAGAGAGGGATTAACCTCAAAGCAGGGCTTCAAGTGCAAACCATTCATTGATATAGGCAAGGCATTTCCCTCAAGACTTTATAGTTGAAAAGAATTAGGCCCCTTATATTCTATAATAACAAATGGTCCACCCTAGAATGAATCAAATTTTGTATGTCTGACAGGTCTGGATCTGAATTCATCCTACTTGAGAACTACATCTCCAATTTTGAAATTTCTGATCCTGGCTATTTTATCAAAACTCTTCTTTGTCTGAACCTGATGAAACTCCATATTCTTCATGGATTTATCTCTGAGTTCTTCTAACTCCATCAGCTGAGCATACCTGATTTGTAAGGGATCTCCTTCTTCAAATAGGACATATTGAGTAGCCAAGTCCAAAGCTGGCAATTCAGTTGAAATGGACAACTTAGCCTCTCTACCATATACTAACACATAAGGAGAATTCCCAATGATCTTCTTTGGGGTAATTCTATCTAACCATAAGGTAGACTTTAATTTTGTATGCCAATCTCTTTGGTTATCCTGCAGAGTCTTCTTGATTATCCTAATCAAGTTCTTGTTTGTTGATTCTGCTAAGCCATTGCCCTGGGGATAATAATTTGAGCTTGTATTCAGATAAATGTCATTTCTGATTGCCCATTCTAAGACTTTAAGGCTTGTGAATTTCAATGCATTATCTAATATTATGGAGTTTGGAGTGCCAAATTTGTGAATTATATCATCATAAAAACTTAATACATCACTCTCATTTGATTCCTTTAAGGCAACTGCCTCTGTCCATCTAGTGAAATAATCTGTTGCAGTGATTATCAACTTATGGCCTGCACTAGATGGAGGATTGATCATGCCAATGAAGTCTATACCCCACTTCATGAAAGGTTTCTCTATTTTGATTGGTTGTAGGGGCAAAGCTGCGAGCCTTTCTTTTCCTGCAAACATGGCACATTTGATGCATTTTCTCACATACTCATGACTATCCTTGAAGATAGATGGCCAATAGTATCCAGCCCTCATGATTTTAAAAGCAGTGGTCCTAGGAGAAAAGTGACCTCCAAAAGGTCCATCATGAAACTCAAATAGGACATCAACTATCTTTTCTGAATCATTGCATCTTAAAAGGACACCATTGTGATCCTTTCTAAAAAGAACCTCATCTATCAGCACAAAAGGGACAGATTGTAATCTATAGTATCTTCTTTTTGTTGAATCTAGACCTACAAGACATTGTCCTATCTTCAAAAAATGAATCATGTTAGGCAACCAACTTGATACCTTGGCATGTTCTTCTGTAGAATGCACAACCAAAGATGCATCCATTTGCTCTTTTTTCTTTGAAATTTCATCTCCTGCCAAATGTTCACAAAGACCTCTTCCTCTAACCAGCTTGGTGGTCTAAATATCAATGCCATATTTCATCACCTTGGTGATCCAACTAGCTCTTTTCTCATTTAGGTCCTTGGAAAGCAAAAATTCTTTAACACTTGGATGAGTAACCTTCAAATGTACCTTGCTATGGGTCAATAGATACCTAAACTTCTTAAGGCTCTTCACCATAGCAAGTACATGTTTCTCTACAAAAGAGTATCTCTATTCATACTCTTCCAAACCTTTGCTAAAGAAAGCAATAGGCTGCTCCAATCCATCTGAATTTTCTTGAGTCAACATAGCAGATATAGCATCATGTCCTCCATAAGCATAAAGGATAAAATCCTTACTAAAATTTGGATTTAACAAGGTAGGAGCTTCTGTCAAGGCTTCCTTAATAGCTTGGAAATTGGCTTTTCCTTCTTTAGTCCAGCTGAAAGTTGAACTCTTCTTTAACATGGCTGTTAAAGGCTTTAGTAAATCTACAATATTAGGCAAGAAATGCCTGACAAAGTTAATCTTTCCTATGAAAGATTGGAGACCTTTCTTATGATGTGGCAAGGGTATCTTTAGGATGGCTGCAATTCTCTCAAGATCCACTGTAATTCCTTCTTTGGATACTACATATCCCAACAATTTTCCCTCATGAACTGCAAAAACACATTTCTTGGGATTAAGAGATATCCCAAACTCTCTACACCTTTCAAAAATCTTCCTCAAATGTTTGATATGGTCTGATGCATGTTTAGAATAGACAGTTATGTCATCTAAGTAGACCAATACAAACTTGTACATGAGGCTCTTAAAGGCCATATCCATTGTCTTTTGAAAAGTAGCACCTGCATTTGACAAACCAAAGGGCATCTTTTGATAAGCCATGGTTCCCCACTTGGTTGTAAATGCAATCTTATATTGATCTTCTTCATTAACTAGGATTTTATTGTATCCTAAATAGCCATCCAACAATGAAAATATCTCAGATCCAGAGACACATTGTAAGATTTTCTCCATTGAGGGTAACGGATGGTGGTCCTTTAAAGAGGCTCTGTTAAGATCTCTAAAGTCAACACATAACCTCAACTCCCCATTCTTCTTCCTGATAGGAACAAGGTTGGAAACCCAACTAGTATGCTTAATGGGGTAGATGATACCGCTTTCTATCAATTTGAGCACTTCCTTATGCATAAGTGGCTCAAGCTTGGGATTAACAGGCCTTTGCTTTTGCCTCACTAGTTTGGCATTAGGCTCTAATTCAATAGTGTGTTGAGCAAGGGGTGGATCAAAACCTTTAAGGTCTTCATATTGCCATGCAAAAACATCACTGAATTCTTTAAATAATTAGGTGTAAGCTTTCTTTTCCAATTCAGTGTTTACTTTTTCAAATTGTAAGCTCTTGCCTGGCTCTAACTCTAATTCAACACAATGTTCCTGCTGAAATACCAGGCCAGCTTTGTTTTTCTTAACTTGATCATCCTTGTTGAAGACAGTCTCTAAAGTGACAAGGCCTCTAGGCATCTTATTAGACCTAAGTTGTATCACTTGATCACCATAGTTCTGTGATAATCTATCCTGATTATGCTTTGAAAAAAAATCTTCTTCAAACAAGAACTGTAGAATTTGCTCATCATTGTCAAACACCTGCCAATTGACATCATTATCAGGAATAGAGGGTTTGACAATCACTTTAATATGTTTTTGGGTCTCCTCCTTTGAAATACTATTTGGAATATCATACTGAGATCCAACAGCATCTAATCTATCTGCATTTTGATTTAGCTTCCTAGGGATAGCGACAATATTGAAAGCATAAAAGTCTTCAATTTCATCCCAAACTCTATGTTTGTATGTTTTCAAGATGTCATTCTTGGTTTCACTTATCCCTCTTACTTGGCTAACAACTAACTCACTGTCACCATAAACTTTTAGAGCCTTGAGCCCTCTTTTTCTAGCCCACTTCAGTCTATTCACTAGGCTTTCATATTCTGCAGTGTTGCTAGTGCAGGAGAAACTGAATCTGAAAGCTATGTAGTCCCTTTATCCTTTTGGGGACACTAACATAGCACCACCACTAGAACCATGTCAGCTTCTAGCACCATCAAAAAATAGTTCCCAAACCTGATTGCTTTGATCCTCTACATCAATGTCCTCTTTGAAAAGGTTTGGGTCTATGGATCCACTTTCTTGTATCAAATAACTTCCCAAACCAAAATCCCAAATAAGATTTTCTTGGGCCTCTGAAGCTCTTTCATCTAGTGAAATATCAAGGATATTCTCTATCTTAGTGTCTGCTTCCCCAATGGTTTGGAAATCATTGTTATCAAATATGGGGTAGTTTACATTGATGGTATTGGACACATATGGTTCTATATGGTCTACTGCCAATGGTTCTGATTTAATGGTTACCTTGGTACCATATCTTGTGTGAAATAGCATGTGAGACTAGTCAAAAGAAAGGTAGCCTCCTATTTTGGTTGTGAACTCCCTTGACAAACATATGGAAAATAAAGCAGGGAGATCTATGATATCTATATCAAGGAGGATGGATAAATTAGGACTAGCATGAAGGATTAGACTGGTATCCTTGGCCACACCTATAGTATTGACTGAGGATCCATCAAGTTGTGTAACCTTCTTTTGAAAGGGTTCATATTTTAGTCCTAATTGGTCAGCCACTTTCTTGGGCATTACAATGCTAGTAGCTCCACTATCTACCATACAATTATGTACTAAAGATTTTCCAATGATTAAAGATACATAAAAGGGAGGTGGTTTTGAATTCCTAATTGAATGGTATTGGTATTGGAGTTGCTACTTGGGGCCTCCTTTTCCTGATCAGTGTTGCTCTAAATGATCTGGCGAATAAGCAAATGAGTGGTCACTAAGTCTCTAAATAAACTGGCAGTAACCTGAGGCATTCAGCGAATGGGAGATAGCCTTCAGTCGCTAGTTCTCCAAATAGTAATTGGGGTCATTTGTTGAGCTTGTTCGCTGAATCATTGAATGGAGCTTGAGTTAGGAATTTCTTTTCAAGAATGAGCGAAGCCTTGTTGCGTGTTCACCAAATGTAAACCAGGATTCCTATTGAGTTAGGTCATGAAGCCCGGGAAAGATGAAGATCTAACGGTCGTGATATAAAGTTGATCCAGATTCAAATGCTGACTGCCAATTTGTTGCTGGCACCATGAAAGTAGCCGTTTCTTCCAGGATTTGAATATTTTAAGGGTTTCAGTGACAAAAGGACTGAAATTGAATGCTTAAGTGGCTAGATCTAGTAGATTTGATTGTGTCAACTGTTGCAATATGGTCCAGAGAGTTCCATGATTGATTGCAGAGGATTGTACTATGAAGGAAGAGTTGCTCGAGGCATGTTGCAGGAGTATGATCAGATTGATTGGCATGGTAGATTCATGATCTTCGGTACAAATCAAGAGATTTCTCATAATCGAAGATCACTCTTGGATCTGACCGCCTGGTTTCCTTCCAGTGTAATTAATTTTGATTGGTTTGGTGGGTGAAAACCCTAACCCTTGGCTCAGTCATCTGTAGCTTGTTGCATCCTGACTTTTTGGGATTCCAAGATGACTGATGGTATATATTGCAGCTATTTTTACCTTCCAAAAGGTTGTTGATGGTGTTATGTCTAGAGTCAATGTAAAAGACTGAGCAAGGAGAGCTTGGATTTAGGGTTTGTTTCCTAGCATTTTGTTGTCTTGCAATGTATTGATTCTGATAATTTTAATGAGAACACACTTGGATTCCAATCTCATATTTGTGTATGTCTTCCTGTTTTGATCTTGTGTTCATATATATTAATATCACAAAGTGAGTTAGTGTATGGTATACAAAGTATATTGTGGGATTATCTTTGAGTTCCTGACAAAGTTAGGATTAAAGTCTTTAAGGTATTTTCAGTGAATTCATGGTTAAAAAGGAATTTGATGTCTAGGTATGTGAGGGAGAGGGATAATAGGCAAAGCACTTATCTTGAATTTAAGGGTATTTGAGTTTGGGTTTTCAGTTGATATGTGTTGTTGGTGACTCCATGCCCTAGGTTAAGGCACTGATCTATTCTCTAGAAGTAGTTCATCATCATTAATCACAAAATTAAATGATAAAATCTTTAAATTAGTTAGTAAAGGGTATAAATGTATAATATCTAGTGATTCCTTTCAAGAAGTGAATCAAAGGTACACCCGCCTAAGCATCTAGGCTCAAAGTGTAGGAGGATCCTTGTTGATCCTTGTTAATTGGCCCTTTTCCTTGCAGACTTTGGAGTGGTGATAGAGTCAATGACATTAATTTGTCAATCATAGTGTAAACCTGCAAGTAGAAAGACAAGGGGAACCAACATGTTGAACATATTTGAGACAACAAAAGAAAAATGGAGAAAAAACACATAACACACAAAATTATAGTAGTTTTCCAAATCTATCTATGCCCAGTCTCAAGGTAGGGAAATAAATTTAAAAAAATTAGAAAAAAATATTTCTTTGGTATTATAGTTTCTTATTTGTATTATTATATTTTTCATCTATTTTATTGTGTTATATATTCACATAAGTTAACATATAGTTAAATTATTTATTATGTAGAATATAATAATTTTAATTATTTAAATATATAAAGAAAATATTATAAATCTAAAATCTTGTATATGTCAATGGATATGGGTATAATTTATAGATTAAATTTATATTATTAATCATATTTTAAGGTTTAATAAATTTACTAATAAATGTATTAAAAATATCTTTATATCACAAATAAAAAAATTATCTAACAAGTTATTTAATATAATATCTTAACAATTCTTTTACATACAAATAAATTGGAATATCTTAACTATATTAGGATATAATAATTTGTAAATGTGTCTAAATGTAGTCATAGAATTCAATTGTATGCTTCTTGTTCAATTTAATTAGTTGGCAAAGTTTAAACAACCTTACCAACATTTTAGTAGGAACTTTGTCGCTCTACAACCTTGTTTCTAAAGATTAATAGTAAATTTATAAATTTATGATATTCATATTTGTTAGTATTGAAATTAGTGAGAATTACTTAATTATAAATTATTTGAAACAAATTAGATTTTTTATTTTTATAAGTAACAAATTAGAAGTTATTATTTTTATTCAAAATGTTGGATTTTTTATGACATATCACATCAATATTATAGATATGTTTTAACAAATATGTATTGTTATGAATCAATTTATTCTAATTTTTTTTTTTCTTGAATTCAAGAACTATTAGTATTGAAAAATACCTCAAAGAAATCATTGGATCATATGACCCAAATTCTCCTTGCTCAATACTCTTGATTGAATCAATTTTATTGTAATTTAAGAATATCAAAGGACATAGTTAGACATTCAAATATTTTAGATTATGTGATGCAAAATTATACTCCTTTCATTAGTTCAAGTTGAAATATTCCTTGAATTCTTCTTATTTGCAATGTATATGAGTTTTCCTTTGATAATTAAATATGAATTAATTACACAATTTGGTAGCTCCACATAATTATATATATATTTTCCTCTTTAATTTCAACATCCTTTATATAAAACCAATTGAAGGGGCATATTCTAATCATTAGTATTAAATTTGATGACTATTATAATAGTGAATTTTTAACAACAATAATCAATAATAGATCTTTTTTTTTTCTTTTTTTTTATATAGATAATAGGCCTAGGTTAGTAATTTACTTTATTGAAAAAATTAAAAGCACAACTCCATTCAGTGTGGGCACCGATAGGAAAGAATGGTGTAAAGAAAACCTTCGGTCTAGCCCGGAATTTGAAAGATCCTGTACAATAAGAAGTTTACATATCTAGTATTCTTTTTCATTTTAGAGGACACCATATTTTTGCTCCAAACGTGGTCTTATTTCAAATTTATCAAAAAGAATCTTTCAATTTATATACTAGAAAAATAATTTTATCTATCTATGTAGAAGTAATTCGTTCTTTTACTTTTATACCTTTTTTCACATAGTTAGTTTAGTGGTTATAATTATGTCCAATTTTAAAATCTTAAGATAGGCTATTTATTGAAATGTTCTCTTATATGATTTTCAATGTCTAGATGGAGTGGTCATTGCAAGATAGTGCATAATGTCAACATCCTTCCATGTATCATTTTCATGAGTATTCTAATAATTTGTTTTGTTGTACTTTGACATGTAATAAAAGTTACATACCTCATAAATTTTTATTCATCTTAAACTTTGATCTATATGTCACCATTGCAATGATTTCCATATACAATAAATTCCATTATAAGACTTGATAAATAACTTGAATATGGCCATCAAATATTCTTAGAGAGTGATCTCAACTCTATGATTTATCCATAAAAGATGTTCCATAAAATGAAGAGAAATAATTAAAAAGCTCTACAATACATTTGGGGTAAAGTTGGAAAGGAAGCTACCTCGAGAATACTAAATGGCAAGGCCCACCACATTTGACAATGTAATGAGGTTAAAATGATTGTGTAACTTGTAAGTAGTGAATACCATTCACCAATGGTGAATTTACCTTGTCTAGGCTACCCAAGCTCTTTCTTCGAGGTGGTGAAATGAATGCCCAGACAAGAATATTGGCTTTGGTCGGGAATATTTTTGAGGAAACTTCGATTTAGTTGGCATTCTGATACTTAATTTATAAATTTATGTTGTTCTTTTTTTAAGTATTGCATTTATTTTAAGGAATAAATGTTTGAGTTGGGTTATGTATGTATTGCAGATATTTTTATGTTTATTTCAATTTAGTTATTGAATGTCTTAATTTTTTCATTTAATTATACAAGTTTAGTTTTCAAGGTCATGAGTCTTTTTATTTCAAAATTCATGTTTAAATTTTATTTTAGCTAAAAAAATTTACATTTCTATCTTTAATTGATTAATTAGATGTTTTTTAAAAAAATTAATATTATGTACTAAAATTTAAGAGAATTGATTAGCATTCATCTCACATATCTGAATTTACAAGTTGTCTCCTTATGAAACATTTAATAACCCATCTTCAAGTGACAAAATTAAACAAAGTAACAAAAAATCATTCAATTCAATATTAGACGATAATTATATTGTGTAGCCTCCCAAGCCCAACTTAAGAGCACACATCTAACACAAGTTTTGAGACATTCACTAATAAATAAATTATAATTTTTTAAATAGACAAGTATTTGATGCAATTAGTTTCTGGATTCGATTGTGGATTGATTTCAAAATATTTATCACTGAAGCACATTCTCCAATCATTGAACTAAGTACTCTTATTCATTGTATCTACTTTCCATAATTTGAAGTTTCCAATTAATTGATACAAAGATTGTGAAGCAACTCAATGCCCAAGCTCTATTGCAACAATCTGGCCTCTCTTTTTTGGTGATTAAAATCTTCCGTCTTGATGATCATCATAAGTATTCATTTGGAAAGAAGCTTTTTTAGATGATTGTAAGTAAGCCTATTTAGTTTCACGAATCTAGAACAAGTTTTGATGCATTTTTAATGTGTGTGTGACTGTAGGAAGGCTTGAAAAGGCCCAAGAAAAAAAAATCAAATTTCATGATTTTGGCACAAACTTATTTCTTGATTCGTCCTCAAAATCCATAGTTCCTTTTTTTCTTTTGTGGAAATCCATTGATTGAAAATGATTTGTTTTATCTGAACCCATGAGGGGCCGAACATGCATATGACATTGTAAAATTTGATTCTTCTAATTGGAACATTCTACTAAGTATTAGGCTTTAGTAAGGTTAGTGTTGCATCACCATTTTTATTTTATTTATGCTAGTTTTCAACTAAATATGGTGGGTAACCATATTAATTATCATGAGAAAAGTCTAACATTTTTTTTTATTATAATTTCCATCATGTATGCTCACATGGTAGATGGGCCAAGCTTAATGTTCGTATATGGGCTTGCAGATTTATTTTGATTTAACACCAAGGATTAGCTGTATGTTCTATATGGATTATTAGATCCATCAAAGGGCATGAAGAATGTCGAAGTACACTATTGGTGTTAGGCTTGTAAGAAATTTGGGTTTAATACTCTTCTTATTTTAAAGGAGCCTATTCAAATATAGGTCGCTATTTTTATTATAAGGATATTGAAATATTTAGAGATATATCAAATAATATCAATTCAAGTCCCCTAATATGCTCTATCAAATTAGGGTAAAAATTTTCAAACCTTTTTGGAAAATATTCAAATGATGCCCAGCCATGCCACTTCACACCTGTGTAAGAGTTATGCTTAGTGTTTCTTTACATTTTCATATGATGTCTTGATTGAACAATAGATGAGTTCTTCAATATTCTCTAAGTTGTTGCTAACCTAGATTTTAGACTATTTGATTGTATTCTTGAATCAAAGTTTTTTAATTTTGTTTAGTTTATTCAATTCTTAGTGGTACCAAATTGATTCACTTGGGAGTTAGCAACCCACATTGCCTATTTTTTGGACAAGAGGATACTTTCAATAATCTTTTTTTCTAGATTTATCCTAGACCTCATGAAGTTTGAAATTAGATTCATGGTGTTTCAAGCCTTTTAGACCAAATCCTTTCTCATGACATATAGTTTTCTTACAATATATTCCTTGGATTCTTATTGAATTTACCCAAATTTGATATGATTTTATGGTAAAATTTATTTTTAGCATTTGGAAAGAGAAAATTCATATTGTATTAATTAGCTATGTTGTTGGCATTCACTTCTTGATTTTTACTAAGACTATTATTATTCAAGTGAAGCAAACAAAGGTGTCGTTGAGTTGGCACATCTATACATTCTTTTACAATGTTGGATTAATAATGACCATGTATAGTGTCACTATTACTATACTCCCCGTGGACATCAAGGTGGGTGCAAGTAAATTACTTTGGAGGTCATGACACTAAATCATATACTTTTCAACCCCTTTAAGAAAATTTAGGGATTAGTTTGTTCATTGATCTTAGCTCTCCTACTTGCCTTTAGCCTCTTCTTAATCTCATCATGATTGAGCTTCTAGAGTGCCATATATGAGTCATTCCACCTACTCATGATACTCAACCACCTGCAAAGGAAGCAAATGAGAACTTGGCATGATTGTTGGTTGGTAGGTCATTCTTGATGGCTCAAAACTTGTCAATGTATGAAAAGAATTGGATTACTATAACCCTTGTCCACACTTAGTGGTATAGGTTATTAATTTGAACTTGATGACATTTGAAGATTGAGATGTGAGTTTTTCTACCCATATTTTTATAAAAATATATGATTTGTTGAATAAACAATATAAAACTCTTATTCATTAAGGGATAAATGATAATAATACACATCGTCAACCAAGATAAAAGGTTGCAACTTGTTATACTGTCATGGAAAAAGGGGGAAAAAGATCTAACCTTATTATAATAATGCAAATAAGTTATAAGATGCAAGGGTTCAATAGCAGAGTAAGCTTGTCTCTATATAGTCTTAAATTCTATGAAAAAAGGTATACAAATTTTAAAAGACCCACTAAATTCTTTTTCATTTTTATTCTTTTTTAATGTTAAACAAACAAAATTTACAAATAATATAAGCTACTAATAGATAACGAGAATGAGTGAAAACAAACTATCAAGAATAACAAAAATTCATATAAAAAATTAAACACTTAATATGAAAATAAAGTTCATACTTTAAGTGAAAACATTTTGCAATTGCTAAATTTTTAATGGCTGTAGAATAAAGTTAGATTCCTCTTGCTTCTTTAAATTGCTTTTTCGTGGTCGAGCAAAAGGGATAAGTCGTATCGATTATGAACCTGTTACAGTAATGTCAACATAATGTTTTTCTTTAAAACAAAACTTACATAACTGATGGTACAGCTGTACATTTTGTATTTCATCAGCGGATTCACCGACAAATAACAGGCCTAGCCATGGGTACAATGCCTTACTTTCACCACTCTCATGTCACGAGACCTCTTTCATGGAATCTCAGGGTACAAAAACTTAACAAATGCATAGTCTTTATTAATTAAACGGATCTTCTCATGCATTCTAGTCCTCATCATCACCAACATCATCTGTAATAAGCAAAGTGGAAAGCCCTTGCTGTGTCAAAGGTAAAGCATTCCATAGACATATCTCTCTGCGAGCCTCACACAGATAACTGCAACTTCTGCTCAACGAAACTTCCAACAACCGATGGCTACCACAAACTTCGCATACTCTCGGCAGAAATGTCAGGTACCCAACTACACGCTCTAAAAGACCTTCCACGATATTATTAACACCCTCTTCAGGAGCGGTCGTGATGTAATTTTTGATGAGCTGTGGCAACAGTGAACCCAGCCCCAAAGACGTCTCAGTTTCAACTCCCTTCAGAGAACAAACGACCCATATCTCCTCTTCCAATCGCACGGTGACCTTCAGCGCAGAGCTATTCACAAGCCCAATTTTAGAAATCTCATCATTTCCTTGCAAGAAGTCTTGTACTGCAACTTCGAATTCGAAAGAGGGAATCATTTTTTCCGCCTCCAAGACCTCAACTTCACACCACTGAAGCACGTTCCCTCCATCCACGGCCGCCTGTGCGAAACCATTCCATATCTCTGTAGCAGAAAAACTGGAGGCACAGATCTCTGTAATAATATTCTGCTGAAGTAAAAATGGCGCGAGCTCAGCAAGAAAAGCCGCCGCAGCTTTTGTAGCCTGTTGAGTTGCCTCTCTGGCGGTCTTGCAAGCCACCGCCGTGATTTCGGCATCTACAATTATCCACCACCGCTTATCGTTTTCGGCCTGGGTCAAGAAGCGGGAGTAGGCATATAATTTATCCAGCAGTTTCTCCACAGACGTGATGTGCATCTGGAGCGCCACAAGAAGTTTGCATTTGGGTGGTAAATGGACAGATGATTTGGATCGCTTGAGCCCGATGTTACTGAAATGGTAATCCATGCTGTTGCGAATGGGCAGGGGAAGGGCTTCAATTGACCACACCAGCCCATTCATTCGCATCTCAAAATGCCCGCGTCTGACATTGAATTCAATCGGGCCATCTAAAGGCCTAGAGCTCTCCTATACGGCGATTTTAATTTCCAGCTCCAGTTCGCAATTCTTGCCAGCCATGTGGGAAACACAAGTTGATTATAGTAGTTCTTCTGAGAATTTCGCTAGCCCGCAATCTCTGTCTTTGTTTTTAAACAATTTGGTTGCAAGCAGATTTGCAATTTATTTGCCCCTTCTTTCCCGTTTCATTCTACTCTCTTCGCAATACGCAGGAAATAGATTGAAATTCAAGAACACGGTTTTCCGATTTATCTTGGCCTTCATGCCCATTTCATTCAGTTTTCTTGGCAATATCCAGGAAACTGGTTGCGATTCATCTACCCTTTTCATTCCGCTTTCCTGTTTATGGCTACGAAATTGTCAAGCTAAAGTTAGTTATCTGGGATTTGTAAGTAATAATAAGGCCCCGTTTGTTTGCGGAATTGGAATTTGAGTCAAAACCTGATTATCTCAAAATCAGGTTTTGAGTTTCCGGAAGATGAACTTCTAGAAGATGAGCTTCTAATTTTGAACTGTTTGGTTGACCCAGAAGATGTTTGATAGAAGAGGTCCGAGGTTCAAATTTGGGAAACGTATAATGGACTCGAAATTGCAGAGAAAACGATATGAATTGCAAAAAGCTATCAGTGGACGCCTGCATGCACGCTGCCCAGAACGGATGTTGTGGAAGCTGGGCCTTCCACAGGAACGGCTACGACCGTTGAAGAAGCTTCGAGTCTATCCAGAGAAGCCGTAAAAGTTGAAACTGGTCAAATGACAGAAGAAGAGGAGGAGAGTGATGCCACGTATCTGTTACAATCTCCAGAACATACACCATTTGAGGAGAGCGTTCAGATGGCTCCGCTTCAGCCGGATTCAGATATTTTGATGCAGTCCTATGATCAATGAGCGTTCAAATGGCTCCGCTTCAGCCGGATTCAGATATTTTGATGCAGTCCTATGATCAATCGCGGACAGAGGAGGAAGATTTTCAAATTTTACTTTTCCGCTGGTTACATAACTGGGTTATGAAAATGAATTCCATCTATTTTGGTGGAAGATGTGCTTCCCATTTTTTCTCCAAAATGGGAAGATGAAAACCATCTTCCAATTCTGGTTCAAATATCAATGCATCATTCAAACTAGGGATATCAAGACATAACCGGAAGATGGCCCCCAAATTCCTATTCCTTCCTGCAAACAAACGGGGCCTAAGTATTTTTGTTTACGCATGGAAAATGGTAGAAGATCACTTTAACAGTACAGAAGTGCCAGTCAAAAAGTATTACACTGTTTACCGTGTGCTAATAAAATGCATACATTTATGTATATTTAAAGCTAGACTAAGAGAGACGATATATTAATTTTGAGTTTCTTGACTTTTTAAGGAAATTTAGTAGGCAAGTTTTGAGTTTCTAAATTAAAGTTTTAAAGTCATATCATCAAATATGATATTATATTAGTATTTTGTTTTTTCAAGGTGTCAAAAAAGGTTTCTCATGATTGTTTGTTCTTGAATACATTTTATTCAATCATGGATAACAATCATAATTACTAACATCTTTAAAGTTACAACTATTAGTACAATATTATAAAAAATATTAAACATTAAAACAATAAGTATTATAACAATTATTGACACATGTTAAATAGGATAGATCAAATAAGTTTAATTGTCATAGACATAATAATTATGAAAATAAATGGAAACAATAAAGATGATTTTGTTTTGAGATTTACGACTAAATATCAAACACATATTACCTTGAAGTCAAAGGTTCCTAGGATTCAAGGTCCATGTCTATATGGATCAAATAGAACATTCATTTTGTTTTTAATTTATTTTTTTATCATTTTTTTTTTGCCTCAGGCTTGTAATTACAAATTCAATTTGTAATAACAATGAATTCAACCTATTGTGCTTTCACTTTTCTTTTACTTTCATCATCGTAGATGAATAATTATGTTGAAGGCATTTTCGACAAACAAAACATGGTGGAATATTTCATGAAAAAAAGACTCACTAGATTTATTTTGATGAATTGGTAGTTTTTCCTTGAATGTAACTCACCTGAAGTTTTGCCTTGAATGTAACAGATCAAAATATTTGGTAAGGCATTTATAATTTGATGACTTTGCAATTATATTTGCATTGATACAATATTTGTTATTGCAAATTAAATAGTCTTGTCTATGTTTTGATGGGAAGTTTTTGATTAAGGCTAGGGTGCAATCATGACAGACTTGGAAGTGGGTTTGCAAAGCTATAATGTTATAGTGTAAGAGGCATATATAAGAGAGTTTTGTGGCTAAGATGGTTTGAAAGATATTTTCGTTCAATATGATTGACACCAAGTATTTTCATATCCATATCCAACACAAGGTACATAACAAAAAGTTGATCATTCTAATCTCAAATCTAAAGAAAAGTTAAGTTTTTGACATATGATTCTTTTTGTTTTATTTTGGTGCTTGCATTTGCAAGATACCCACAACAAACATATACCAATCGTAGGTAGGGATGGATGTAACTACAACATCTGACAAAAACTCTTGTCATTCGGGCTTTGATGGATGTCCAAACTCTTTTCAAAAGATCCCATTTTGGTGAGCAAGCAGGAAAGATGGTGGTGAAGGTCATATAATTTGTCTTTACACCTACAAATTGCATTTGGGAAGGTTTCTAAAACCTTTTGACAAATCCATTTTTTGTGTATCCTACAATCATTGTAGTCATGAAGGATTCAGTTCTTTCAGGAAACTTAAATAAATTTAATAGCAATATAAAATTATAATTTAGAAATTTTTTGATGAAAAATATTTAACTTGTAACTAAAAAAAATAAAATAAATTGATGAAAAATATTTAACTTATAACTAAATAAAGATAATTTAAATCAATTGGCAGTAATATAAAGTTTCAATCTATGCATATTCTTTGATTGTGATTTTTCATGAGGCATTCTATTAAATAGTTCATGTTTCTTATCTATTTACTTACACTTCTTGACTTCTATTGGATGACATTTCTCTCTGATTGCACATGCACAAAGTATGTTGATAAAAGTCATCTTATAATATTCTAAAACTCTATGACTCCATCAAACCCATTTTCCGAATATCCTAGACCTACGCTTTTATTCTCTCCATGGCGTAAGAAACTTATTGAATGAAGGCACTTAAAGGGTGAGAAATTTAAGAAAATGTTTTCTATAACTTCCTTTAGGATGCATTCATTATCTAGTCTTTACTACTTCATAACATAGTGAATTGTAATTAAGAAATATTAATATGTGATTCACCATTCCCATACCAATTCAATGCATCACCACATGAATGCCTTGCATTTGATGCTGAATATAGAAATTTCAATTTTGAAATTGAAGTTTTAACAAACAAAAGTAATGAAATAGAGAAAAAATAAAATCATTTAAAGAAGGAATAATAATTGCAAAGCATTGATTCTAAACATATGATATCGACATATAAGTTACATAATATTTTCAAAATAATAAATATGCTAGTATAATTTTATTTGATTGGAACACAATACAACCATAAATTTTGTATTTGATGGGTGGGTTCACCAACAATTTACAAGCCTAGCTATGGGTAAAAAATTTATGAAAAGTGTGTTGTAACCAAAAAGAACAGAACACAAGGAGATTATGTGACTCTTGAAAAGATGTAAGACCAAAAACATTGTTCTTCATGACATCACATGTCATCTTAACATACATAAACTTCAATATACATAGTCTTTAATTGAATATATTAGTAACATAACTTTGTAAAGTGTTAAGTTACCAATTCACAACATACTATTAAGTAGTACAATAATCTAAATATTTGCATTCTCCTTCTCATTTACCTTTGCTTTCTTATTGGTGTCTATGAGATTTTATGATAAGTTGAAACCATCAAAATGAAGCTATGTAAGTGGCAAGGACCAAACTTACTCATCGTTTTGCCTTCTCATACAAGTGAAGAGCAACATTCTTTTTCATCTCATAACAACCCTATTGGAGAATAAAGTAAAAAGGATTGATCTGTAATTTGGATCTTAGTTTAAAAATGGTTTTTGATACTTTTGCATCCATTTGGCCACTACAAGCCATAAATATAATTCCCCTTTTTATCTATTCGCTAGCTCTATCCTCTAGATCCTACCGTCTATGTGCTTGCTCTAGAAGGGTTTGGTTGTCTCTTGGCCATTGTTGTATCATTGAGCTCATTAAAAGATATTTTTTTGAACAATTTCATAGTACACGTTGTTAACCGTTACTATATAAATGACCCTTCTCTTGTCCATTTGGAGGAAACAAATAACAATATTAATTAAGTTCTACAATGTCTAGATATTTTCTACAAGTCTCTAAAAAGTGACACATTTAGTTGGAAAAAAACTTAATGTTATAGACAATATTTACCAACTAAGATAAATTGACAAAAATTTAATTGTTAGAATATATATCTTTCAACTTTTTTATATATCTTATGGGTGATTTAATATCCACTAACTTTTTTTTAAATGAATAATATATTTTTAATTATATATATAATATAAATGACCTATTCATCAAAATAATAATAATAATAATAATAATAATAATAATAATAATATTCCTCTTATTTCTTTAAATTCCTTTTCGTTGTGGAAAAAAATGGACAACTCATATCGATTATGGACGTGTTAGGATTATTGTGTTAACAGTGAAGTTTGAACAGTAACCGTAAACGTAAACTTACATAAATGATAGTACAGCTATACATTTTGTATTTCACCAGCGGATTCACCGACAAATATCAGGCTAGCCATGTGTACAATGCCTATTACTTTCAGCAGTAAGCAACATTTTCATGGCATCACAGTATAGAAAAGAATAAAAAATGTGCATAATCTTTATTAATTAAATAGATCTTCTAATTTTCTAGTTCTCATCATTTCTAGCTCCAGTTCGCAATCCTTGCTGGCCATTTTGGTTGCAATCTGAGTGATTGTTTTTAAGCAATTTGGTTGCAAGAAGATTTGCAATTTATTTCCCCCTCCTTTTCAGTTTCAGTTTACTCTCGTCGCAATCTACAGGAAACATATTGCATTTCAAGAATACGGAGTTCCAATTACCCTTGCCCATTTCGTTCAGTTTTCTTGGCAATATCCACGAAATTGATTGCAAGTTAGAACACATATTTGCAATTTTTCTGCCCGTTACTTTCTGGTAATAGCTAGGAAATTGTCAAGCAAAAGCTAGTTAGCCTGATCTCAGATTTGTTAGTAATTATTTTCGTTTACGCTTAGAAAATGGTAGAAGATAGCTTTGAAAGTACAATTATAGTCCTCTGAAAAAAATTGGTTAAAAAGCATTATATGACAACTCCTACCGTTTACCGTGCGCTAATAAAATGCATACAAATAAGTATATTTAGGGGTGGAATCATTTTAATTTTGGGCTTTTCAAAATCTTGTCTTAAAATTTCAAATCATTTTTTAAGGTAGTTTATTTGACTAGTCTTCTATTTATAAATTAAGTTTTGAAGGTCACCTCATCAAAAATGATATCTTTGATGTCACACAATATATTTTTGTTAAATGTGTCTAAAAAAATCCCTAAAGAAACATTAGATTCATATGTGTACACCAAGTTATATAGGTGCAATGATGTGACATCACATGATTGGTTGCTCTTTAGATCTAAGGAATACATTTCATTCAATCATGAGTAGCTATCAAAACCACTAATATCTTTAAAGTCAAAATTATTGATACAATGTTGTCAAAAATACTAAATATGAAAATAAGAAGTATTATAACAATTGTTGAAACATGTTAAATAAAATGAAGTGTAACTCATCTAAAGGATGAAATTATTATGTACATGACAATTACATTTATTTGGTAAGGCATTTATAATTTCATGTCGCTACACTTATATTTGTATTTATAGGGTATTTTTCAATTGCAAATTAAACAAGCTTGCCTGAATTTTGATGAGAGGTTTTTTTTTTAATCTAGGCTAGGGGCAATCATGGAAGTCCTAAAAGTCGGTTTGCAAAGTTAGTGTTGCAAAAGAGGCGCATGTCGAAGAGATTTGTGGCTAAGTAGACATGAAAGAGATTTGTGTTCAACATGTCTGACACCAAATATATTCAATGAACCAACACAATGTACACAACAAAATATTGATCATTCTAATATCAAATCTAAAGAAAAGCTAAAATTTTGACATAACAATCTTCTTGTTTTGTTTTGTGTATTAGCATGATACTTGCAACAAGTATATTACCAACCATAGGCTAGGATGGATGCAACTAAAACATTTGAGAAAAAAACTTTGTTTCGCATGCTTTGATAGATGTTCAAACTCTATTCAAAAGCCCCCATTTTGGTGAGCAAGCAAGGAGGATGGTGGAAAAGGTTATAAAATTTGGCTCTACACCTACAAATTGTGTTTACATGAAGGTTTATAAAGCCTTTGACAAATCCATAAATGATGAAGGGTGCTCCCCTTAATACCACAAACACATAACAGAAAAAGAGAAACAACAACAATAATATGCAAGAACAGAAAATTGGCTTCTTATTATCTCCACAAATGTGGAATTACAAACTTTCAGAATTACAATATGCAAAGCCACATGGGCATTCCCTTACAATATTCTGTAGGACAAAGCCTCGAACTATTACCCAGATCCACTACCCAGAACTATTCTAAACTGCCTAAGACAACAATACAACCTTCCTTATATAGGCAATTATCCACCGCCTGGGAAGGTTCCAGAATTTTAGCCAATAAGGCCGACCAAACTTAGAATTATTTTATTTTACATTTTATTACGTCATAGTCGGCTCAAGATAACCTTTGAAACCCGAACAAAAATTTTGAAGAAAATTATTTTTCGCCATTTCAGGTGGCCCAACTTCCGAAGACCATAAGTCATCACCAGCTGACCCGATCGTCTATTGTAACCCCATTTTGAAAATGCCACGAAGCGCTCTACAGGCTTGACCCGCGCAAGCGCCCGTCACCCAAATTTTTGACCTCATCTGGGGCATCTAAAGCCATCAAAACTGAGTTCAAAGTTTCTGTACCCTGTTGCCAATACCGAAAATCTTCAATATCTTCCAATATACACTTGATCTGGCAATGAAACTTTACTGGCAGACTTACATGACCAAAATGAACCTCCAAGAAAGAAATCAGATCATTCTAAGCACATGCAAAAATTACCAAAAATAGTAACTTTCCATAAATAGCAGCTCTGCACTAAAATAGCCCTTATTGAATATAAAAATAGAAATATTTTTGGGTGATGCAAGATTGCTCTTACACCCAGGATGCTCCTGCATCAATAAATCTCCCATTTTGGTGAGCAAGCAGGGAGGATGGTGTCAAAGGTTATAAAATTTGGCTCTACACCTACAAATTGCATTTATGTGAAGGTTTCTAAAGCCTTTTGACAAATCCATTGTGTGCATATCTTGCAATCATTGTAGTCATGGAGGACACATTTCTTTCATGAAATTTAAATCAATTTGATATCAATATAATTTTATAATTTAGAAAAAGTTTGATGCAAAATCTTAAAGTTTTTACTATATAAAGATAATTTAAATCAATTGACAATAATATAAAATTTCAATTTATGCATATTCTTTGACTGCGATTTTTTGTGAGGCAATCTATTAAATAGTTCATGTTTCTTGTCTATTGACTTACACTTGTTGACTTCTATTTGATGTCATTTCTTTCTGACTGCACATGCATGAAGTATGATGATAAATGTCACTCTTATAATATTCTAAAACTTAATGACTCCATCAAATCCATTTTGTCAATATCCTAGACTTGTGCTTTTTATTCTCTCCATGGTGTAAGAAACTTATTGTATGAAGGCACTAAAAGGGCGAGAAATTTAACAAAATGTTTTCTTTAACTTATTTTGGGACACATTCATGATCTGGCCTTTATTACTTCATAACATAGTGAATCATAATTAAGAGATTAATATGTGATTCACCACACATACCAGCTCAATGCCTCACCACAATTGAAAAGAATGCCTTACATTCGATATTGAACATGGTAACTTCAATCTTGAAATCGAAGTTCAAACAAATAGAAGTAATGAAATAGAGGAAAAGTTTAAATAAAATGATATAAAAGGAAAATAATAAATTGCAAATCATTGTATCTAAGCAAACAATATCCACATATGCTACGCAAATTTTTTAAAATTATAAATATACTAGTATAATTCCTTTTGATTGGAACACGGTACAACCATAAATTTTGTATTTGATGAGCAAGTTCACCAACAATTTACAAGCCTAACTATGAGTAACAAATTTATGACAACTATGTTGCAACTGAAAAGGAAAAAAATACAAGAGTATGCGACTCTTGATAAGATGGAAAACCAAAAGCATTATTCTTCATGCCATAACATATCATCTTAACGTACATATAGTTCAATATACATAATTTCTTTGATTAAATACAGTAATATAACTGTGTAAAGTGTATATTACCAATTCACAACATACGATTAAGTAGTACCATAGTGTGAATATTTCCTATAAAGAGGTTGGGTATATATGCATCATTTGTAGCATAGTTAGGTGCTTCCTGCAAGGAATATATCCAGTCTTATACTGTTGTCACCATGTGTAAACCGAAAACATGTGACTGATATAGAGGCTTTTTTTTTTGGGTCGGTTAGTATCATTGAAATTTTATGGTAAGTAGAAACCATCGAAATGAAGCTGCGTAAGTAAGTGGCAAGGCCCACAATTACTCATCATTGCACCTTCTCATACAAGTGAAGAGCGGCATTATCCTTCATCTCATGACCGCCCTATTGGAGAATAAAGTAGAAAAGATTGATTTGTAATTAGCGAATAACGTCCACCAATGCTGCATTTGCCTTATCAAGGCGAACGAAGCCCTGCACTAGATGTAGTGTAAATTTTGCTTTTATAATAAGGAAAATTATCGAAAGATTCAGTTGGTTTCTTACGTGGGAAGGCGTCTTGATCGATGATTGAAAACACCACCTTCGTCTATCGCTTTCACTGCTTTTGCCACCGGTTTTTATCTTCAGCCAGGATCAATTTTGATTCCAAGATTGAGTGGAGTTTTTCAGCTCACGAAGATATAAAGTGAGGCTCAAGGGTCATCACAGTATCTCATGAAAGGGACGGAGCTTAATCCCAAATAGCCTTTACACTTCACGCGATAACTTACATAACTGTAGTGAGTTGTAATGGAAACGCATGCCAATTAAATGCCACGTCTCGCTTTAATTAGATAAATGTCTTTTAAAAGTTTACGTTACATTACTTCATGCGAATTTGTGATGCAGTACCTATAAGTTTATTTATCAAATGTGTATATAGGTGTGCAATGCGTATTTTAAAGAAATATGGAAGGTAAATTTAATTTTTCAATATATTTGTCTAGTATATAGACGTGATAGATTCAAATCAAATATATATCTATTTAATGTTGGTACAAGGATTCAAATATGATCAAATTAAAAAGACAATTAGATTCTAGTACGAGTAAATTGATGTCATGTTTGAAATAGAGAGAGGGGAAGAGAGAGGGAAAGATATATGAATAGAAAGAAGAAGAGATAGAAGGGGGAATAGTGAATGAGAAAGAGAGAGGGATAAAGAGATAGAATCAGGGGATATAGATATTGGTGGAGAGGGAGAGGGAGAGGGAAAGGTAGAAAGAGATAAAAGGAATAGAATCTACAAAATTATTTAAATTGCATCCTCCATTAAATGCAATAGACATCCTCAATCTTGAAGTTTTATCTTCAATTTTTTTTTTGGTGAAAGAATCCCAGCCAATTATAAATTTGATATGACTCCCATTCAAAAACATAACTACCCAATCAATATTGGGGTTCCTAAAGAATGTCTCATTAAAGAAAAGATAGTAAGTATCATGGGACAATGGGGTTAGATTTGAATATGACAATATTCCTAGCTTTCCTAACCCCTACAAAAAGACATTTTTAAAATTTGACCAAGAATCATTAAACAATAGAAATACAAATAAATCAATTTAGGGATTAGTTTGTTCATTGATCTTAGCTCTCCTACTTGCCTTTAGCCTCTTCTTAATCTCATCATGATTGAGCTTCTAGAGTGCCATATATGAGTCATTCCACCTACTCATGATACTCAACCACTTGCAAAGGAAGCAAATGAGAACTTGGCACGATTGTTGGTTGGTAGGTCATTCTTGATGGCTCAAAACTTGTCAATGTATGAAAATAATTGGATTACTATAACCCTCGTCCACACTTAGTGGTATAGGTTATTAATTTGAACTTGATGACATTTGAAGATTGAGATGTGAGTTTTTCTACCCGTATTTTTATAAAAATATATGATTTGTTGAATAAACAATAGAAAACTCTTATTCATTAAGAGATAAATGATAATAATACACATCGTCAAGAAAGATAAAAGGTTGCAAGTTGTTATACTGTCATGGAAAAAAGGGAAAAAAGGTCTAATCTTATTATAATAATGCAAATAAGTTATAAGATGCAAGGGTTCAATAGCAAAGTAAGCTTGTCTCTATATAGTCTTAAATTCTATAAAAAAAGTATACAAATTTTAAAAGACCCACTAAATTCTTTTTCATTTTATTCTTCTTTTTTAATGTTAAACAAAGAAAATTTACAAATAATATAAGCTACTAATAGATAACGAGAATGAATTAAAACAAACTATCAAGAATAACAAAAATTCATATAAAAAATTAAACACTTATTATGAAAATGAAGTTCATACTTTAAAAGTGAAAACATTTTGCAATTGCTAAATCTTTAATGGCTGTAGAATAAAGTTAGATTCCTCTTGCTTCTTTAAATTGCTTTTTGGTCGTCGAGCAAAAGGGATAAGTCATATCGATTACGAACCTGTCACAGTAAACGTCAACAAATTATTTTCTTTAAAACAAAACTTACATAAATGATGGTACAGCTCTACATTTTGTATTTCATCAGCGTCACCGACAAATAACAGGCCTAGCCATGGCTACAATGCCTATTACTTTCACCACTCTCATGTCATGGAATCTCAGGGTACAAAAACTTAAAAAATGCATAATCTTTATTAATTAAACAGATCTCCTGTATTCTAGTCCTCATCATCACCAACATCATCTGTAATAAGCAAAGTGGAAAGCCCTTGTTGCGTCAAAGGTAAAGCATTCCAGGCATATATCTCCCTGCGAGCCTCACACAGGTAACTGCAACTGCTGCTCAACGAAACTTCCAACAACCGATGGCTACCACAAACTTCGCATACTCTCGGCAGAAATGTCAGGTACCCAACTACGCGCTCTAGAAGACCTTCCACGATATTATTAACACCATCTTCAGGAGCGGTCGTAATGTAATTTCTGATGAGCTGTGGCAACAGTGAACCCAGCCCCAAAGACGTCTCGGTTTCGAGTCCCTTTTGAGAACAAACGACCCATATCTCCTCTTCCAATCGCACGGTAACCTTCAGCGCAGAGCTATTCACAAGCCCAATTTTAGAAATCTCATCATTTCCTTCCAAGAAGTCTTGTACTGCAACTTCAAATTCGAAAGAGGGAATCGTTTTTTCCACCTCCAAGACCTCAACTTCACACCACTGAAGCACGTTCCCTCCATCCACGGCCGCCTGCGCGAAACCATTCCATATCTCTGTAGCAAAAAAACTGGAGGCACAGATCTCTGTAATAATATTCTGCTGAGGTAAAAATGGCGCGAGCTCAGCAAGAAAAGTCGCCGCAGCTTTTGTAGCCTGTTGAGTTGCCTCTCTGGCGGTCTTGCAAGCCACCGCCGTGATTTCGGCATCTACAATTATCCACCACCGCTTATCGTTTTCGGCCTGGGTCAAGAAGCGGGAGTAGGCATATAATTTATCCAGCAGTTTCTCCACAGACGTGATGTGCATCTGGAGCGCCACAAGAAGAAGTTTGAATTTGGGTGGTAAATGGAGAAGCTTGAGCTCGATGTTACTGAAATTGTAATCCATGCTGTTGCGCAGGGGCAGGGCTTCAATTGACCACACCAGCCCATTCATTCGCATCTCAAAATGCCCGCGTCTGACATTGAATTCAATTTCAACTAGAGCCCTAGAGCTCCGCCATAGGGCGATTTCAGTTTCCAGCTCCAGTTCGCAATTCTTGCCGGCCATGTCGGAAACACAAGTTGATTGTAGTTGTTCTTCTGAGAATTTGGCTGCAAGCAGATTTGCAATTTATTTGCCCCTTCTTTCCCGTTTCACTCTAGTCTCTTCGCAATACGCAGGAAATCGATTGCAATTCAAGAACACGGTTTTCCAATTTATCTTGCCCTTCATGCCCATTTCATTCAGTTTTCTTGGCAATATCCAGGAAACTGGTTGCCATTCCTCTGCCCTTTTCATTCCGCTTTCCTGGTAATAGCTACGAAATTGTCAAGCTAAAGGTAGTTAACCTCATCTGGGATTTGTAAGTAAGTATTTTCGTTTACGCGTGGAACATGGTAGAAGATCGCTTTTAAAGTACAAAAATGTCAGTTAAAAAGTATCACATGACAACTCCTACCGTTTACCGTGCGCTAACAAAATTCATACACGTAAGTATATTTAAAGATGGACTAAGAGAGAGGATATCGTAATTTTGAGTTTCTTGACTTGTTAGGGAAATTTATTAGGCAAGTTTTGAGTTTTAAAATTAAGATGTTAAGGTACATCCGGGAAATTTAGTAGATAAATTTTGAGTTTTTAAATTAAGATTTTAAAGTCATATTATCAAATTTGATGCTACATCAGCATGTGTTTTTTGTTAAGGTGTCAAAAAAACACTGGCTAAATAGTCTAATATTTGCACCAGCCAGTGCCATTAGTTAAGAGCATTACCTATAACATAAACTAAAAGAATTATCATATCAAGGGAGACAGTTAGTTTTTTTTTCAAACTCTTATTTATAAATTTTAATGTATTTTTTTTTAATTTTCAAACTTTCTTTATAAATTTTAGGTTGTAAAAATTGTCTCTTTAAATTTCATAATTTTAATATTCTATTATAATTTATAATTAATTATATTATTAATTTTTTATTTATTTATTTTTCAAATTAATTATTAATATATTATTTATTATTTTAAAATTTTATTAATACATTTATTTTAATATTATTAATTTATATTTTCATTTTAAAAAATTAAAAGACTTTTTAATTTTATATATTTTTAATATTAATCTAGAATTTAATATTTATTACCTTGTTTTAATTTTATTGATTTATATTTTTCATATTAGAATTAACTCATAAATTTTATATTCAATTAATTATTTTGTTGGAGATAAACAACAATAAAAAAATTGACTTTCTAAAATTAAAAAGTCTTCTAAACAATATTGTAAAATTTGACATTAGAAAATTAGAAGCCTTTTAAACGAGTTGTCTATTTTTCTTTAAATTTTAATTCTTAATTTAAAAAAATAAAAAATTAATAAATTCAATTAATAATTTGGTTATATTTTATTTAAAATTTTAAGGATAGACATGTAGGATTATAACTTGATGATCAAAACTAGAGTTAGATGTAGAAATGAGGTTAATTAGGGTTATTGTTACAATTATGGATAAGATTAAGGGTTAGGCTTATAATTAAGATTAGAATTAGAGTTACATTTAGAATCTAAATTAAAATTATCTTTAAAATTAGGGTTAAAGTTATCTTTAAAGGTAGAATTAGAGTTATGGTGAAGATTAAGGTTATTGTTGGACTTAGTCTTAGAATTAGAGTTATGTTAGAATTACCTAAAGTTCAAATTATGAATACAATCAAAATTATTTTAGAATTAGAATTAAGCAAAGGTTTATAGTTTTAATTATGCTACTGTTTGGTTATGCATAGCTTTAAGTTTTTATTCTAACCCTAACCTTGATCCCAACCAAAATCTAATTCTAAGGCTAACTGTAGACACGTAAAATTGGACAAATATTTTTAAAATGGTAAAAATCAATTAAATGGCTCAAAATCATTAAAATGCACTAAAATGGACATAATTGAATAAAGTTGGATAAAATCAATCAAAGCAAAGGAAAAATTAAATAATGAGGTTAAATAATTAAATTGAAGCTTAAAAGGGCCAAAAACACTATATAATTGATTTTAATCAATTAATTGTATAGTAGTTTAAATCAAAAATCAAAATGAACCTATTACCCTTCCATGGCTAAATTTAATTAATTAATTGAATTTAATAATCCTTATTTTCTTTCAACAAAGTGACCAACCAATGAAAATTGAGAACAAAAGGACATAAATCACTCAAACATTTAAATTGTCCAAACATTTGAAACCATTTAAAGGCTTGTCCCCTCATTTGTCCCCCCATTTATGAACAAAGCAAAGTTTTTGACTCAACCAAGGGATAACCATGATTACTTCACTCTACCCCCTACCCTTGGACATTTACTATAAGTATGAGGCATTTTGGAGAGCATTTCCATCTTGGAATTTCATTTGCATAGCATTGTACTATAGGCAATTAAGATCATTTCCAAGAGCAATTTGAGCATTCTTGAGCATTTAGTATCAGAATTTCATCATTCTTGAGCTAGAATCATCATAGATTAAGCATAGCATAAGAATTATAGAAGCATAGTTGCAGCAACATTCTCATTTTAGAAGTGTCACTAGTGAGGATCTAAGCTAAGAGCTTCACTTACCATTTCTTTCTAGAGAACCATGGGATAATATAGATCATAATTTCAATTCTTGTTAAATTTGCATTGTATTTAATTAAATTGATGTTAGTAGATCTTAATTTCATGAAGGTGATAAACTTCATCACACAAATGACGCCCATCATGAGGCCCTAAGCCTCATTTCATCATTTTCATCTCCATTTGCATTCCGGATATTTTGTTTTCCATGAATTGGTTGCAGGAAACTGGAAAAGTCACGCTTACAGGAGATCTGTGCATGCCTGTAGTCATTTTACTATCGCCTACAATCTCTGTATTCACGCAGATTATCTGGAGACTCACACTTGAGATCGTAAAGCATTTAGCCTTTGCAGCTTAAAGTCACACTTGTGACTCAAGGAGTATCGCATAGCCTTTATTTTCTGTCGCTTAAATTTATGATTTGCTACGCATTTTATAGTTTCAATCATGCTTTGAATAAGAAACTTATCACTTTTTCTGTTAAAGTGTTGCTTAGCTTATATCATTTTTTGCAAAATTAAGTTCTTCTTACGCCTTTGAATAAGCTATTCACGCCTGTCTAACTTTGAATATCGTTTGAGCCGCTGTAAAGTGATGCTCGCTATTCTCAAAGTTATGCCTATGAGAAGTTTAGTCACACCTATTAGTTGGACGATGTCGCTTAAGACTTGCTATCTGTATTTGTAGTTAATTTGATCAAACTACTTGGCTAACTCTCAATTTTTATGATCTAACAGTATATGAGTAGTCACAGAAAAGTGTAGAGACCTGAGAGCAAATTCAACAAAGAGGAAAAGTCTTTAAGAAAGAGGATCAAGGAGGAAAATTTTGAGCACATAAAGGCTGTTCTTGAGAGTACACAAGAAGAAGAAAATAAGGTATTTCAAAATTACCTTAAAATCGTTGAAGCCTATAAAAAAAAGTTTATTTCGTTAAATTGGATCTTTAGTCCATAATTCAAATTCTTGTTTGAAAGATTTGCAATTAGAAGGCTTAAAATTCATTAAATAAAATGCATGCTTTGTAAATTTGATTTTGGTTTCCCCTCACTTTTCTTGTTTGTGTTGGACTAATTTGTTAGAGGAAGGAGAAGGAACGATCGCCACTAGGTGAGTGGAAATAAGATGAAAATTAATGGTTCAAAAATGCCCCTAGCTTTATGCTAGCTATGGACAAGGTATTCATCTATTCAATCTTGCATTGGCTTAGATTGCAGCATTCATTGGATATAAGCTTGGGATAAGATAGGAAATGAATTTCACACTTCAATTATAAGAATCCCCTTATCAAGGGATTGAAAAAGAACAAACGTGTGTTAAATTGGGTGGAACAAAGAAAGACAATAGGGATATTCTCTTCACTCTTTGAGTGAATCAAACTCCTAAACTTGTCCTACTAAGTTTGTTTCTTTCTTTTACAATGAACATGCTAGAGAATTAGTGGGCTCGCCTAACGAGTTTGCCTTAACAAGGCCGGTGAGAGGGACAACCCAAAGTGGGATACACTTGCTATTACCGCGAGAATCCAACCCACTCTAAAATGAAATGTATGTATCCTTAATGGGGTGCATGACAAAAAGGTTTTAATTTCTCGAACTTCCTCTAGTAGTCCTTACAAATTACGCGAAATCATACTTCGGTGCATGTGGGAAGCCCCTTAACATACTTAGGGGATGAGGGATTTTAATCCATTTTGAATGGAATACTTACTAAATCCTAGTAAAATAGCAAAGCCACCTTGTAGAGCCATGTTACAAGCCAAAATTGACTCTCGGTAGGTTGTTTGGAATTCTTTATCATGATATACTTGTCAAAACATCAGAGAACATACACATTAGAGTGTTTTTAGGGACATGATGATAAAGTGATGTGTGTGTTGCGCTTGTTTTTCTATTTTCAAACAAAGAAATGTCCAAAAATTGATCTTAAACATTTTAAAAATCAAAATTCTTACACCCTGGTCAGAGAAGTGTCACCTGGACACAAAACAAACCTGCCTATCAGAGGTTCAGTCATGCCTGTGACTTATTCAAACACGCGTAAACACACTGAAGTCACACTTAGAAAAATTTGAGACACACCCGGTTAGAACTGGAAACTTGCTTGGTAATAACAAAGTCTCACCTGGTAACCTACAAGGAGTCACCTAACAAGAAACTAGTGCACGTGTATACAAGTTCTAGTCACGCCTATGCTCAGATCAGTCACACCCATAAACTTAAAAGGGAAAACAGTGAGTACTTACAGAAGAGGTCATAAAATTTTGAACACATATTTGGGTACCCTTTTTTGTGTTCTTGATAGTCCAACTCTCAGGTTGGTCAAAAATCCCATTCTATACTATTCTTACAAATCATACGAAGGATTAGACCACTGGCAGTTTTAGCTCTCATTCCCCAAGGTTCATGCCTGCATTTACTAGATCTTATTCTGTTAAACAAACCTTGCAAGTTGACGGGACCTATTTGAGACAAGAGCTTCCTTACGCCGGAGATGAGACTACTCCTAGAATACCACAAAAGTCACCCGAACAAGAAGGGGAGGACAACATGATGTACTATGGTGGTTTTGGTGGTAAAGACAATAGTGGTATTGATATCACTAACCAAGGTGATGCCACTAATGGGGGCATTGATATAAATAACCAAAGCAATACCAACAATGGAGGAGCAGATCAAAATGCTTAAGGGATTGACCAAACTCACACTTGAAATAACACCGAACTAACGGTAGCAGATGCCACAGATGAAAAGGTTAGTGAGGTTATCCAATGTCCTTATTTTCAAAAGCTCATGGAAAAGGCAATGGACAGGGACAGAGAAAAACATTTTCTGGACTTAGTACAAAAAGGTCTCAAACTTCCTTGTGACTACGATGTTAACCAACTTAAACTACTGGAAGTTGAGGAAAGTACCTTAGACATCATGAACAAGCAATTCAAGATGTTTCAAATGCAATTGGACAACATTAAGAAAAGTAGGGCTCCCAAGCCTTTCTCCATAGAAGCATTGTGTCCATTCCCGTTTGATAAAAGCTTGGTTATGGTGCCATTCCCAATCAATGTTGTATTCCCCAAGTATGATAAGTATGAAGGAACGATGGATCCTCAAGATCACTTATGGGAGTTTTGTGCATTGAGCTTAGAGTTCATGCATGATACAACATATTTAATGAGATTATTTCCATGAAGCTTAGGAGGCATGGCTATGGAGTGGTTTTCTAAGTTACACTCTGGCATTAAGACCTTCGAAGAGCTAGCTTCGAAATTCATGGCCCATTACTCATATAACATTAAACATGAGGTCACGATGATAACATTATGTAACACTAAGAAAAAAGATGGAGAGGCATTCCTCACTTTTCTACAAAGGTGGAGGACGGTTTTTGCAAGATATCCAAGGAGTGTGCTAGAAAAAGAGAAGATGGATATCTTCATAAACAGTTTGAGTAATGAATTGAACTATCGATTACGAATGAAGTGTCCAAAGACCTTCCAAGATTTAATTGAAAATGGAATAACAATGGAGGAAGTGCTGGTCAAAAGTGGAGAACTCAAACTATACAAAGATAATAAGAATAACTCCAATAATTCCAACAATGGCAATAGTGGTAACAATGGCAACAATCAGAAGAATAATTGGTTCAATAGTAATAGCCGCTATAAGAACAACAATAAGGGGATTGTGAATGATGGAGTAGTAGAATCTAGTAACTTGAAGGTGGTCCCATTTGCTCTTACAAGGACACCTAATCAGGTGAACAATACCAATCAGCTTTCCAATGCGCCATCCAACAACAACCAAGCCAACAATGGAAATCAGGGAGATAATGCAAGGAGTGCTAAATTTGATAAATATTTGAGGCCAATTCCTCAAAGGAACTTCACACCCTTGGGTGAACCCCTTGAAAAGGCCTTAAAGACACTCATGGATAAAAATGTCATTACTCTACCCAACATTCAGCCTGTTATAAACTAAGTTTGCACCCTTGTTTCAAGCTCTCTTGGTCTTGATAACTTAGTATAACATGGGAATCATCTCCAGGTGTGGGACCTATGCTAACTAAGATGAGACCTCCAGGTTCTAGGCTGGTTCCTCTTGATAATCACCTTAATTTTCTTCTTTGACAGGAAAGTAAAACTTGAGGGGAAGAGGGATAGAAGGAATGCTTGAAAGGGAAAAGACTTGAAAGCAAACTACCTACTAGGTGATACACCGAAAAGATGGCATGAATTGCAGTATAAAAGATGGATTCAATGAATAAACTTAGGTCTAGGGGATCAAACCTCACTGAATAGGCTTGCATAAGTATTTCATAGAAGGGTTTGCAAATAAAAGAGGGGTATTCGGGGAAAGAGAGATTCTTTCACAAACAATAACACTCTTAGGATTAGACAACAATCTATGACCTGCAAACAAACATTCACCTCTGCAACTAGGTATAGGAATGAGACAAGATTGTTAAGGGGTTGTAGTATACCCACAAAAGCATTCACATCAAATCATCCACAATAATACTCATAAATTGCAGAAAGGAAGAAGGATTAGGAACCCTAAGATATTATTGAAAACGTACAAACACTGAATTCATTAAGAGATAACTCACACAAGAAGGGATAGGGACAAAAGAATGTCACAAAATACCTTGCAATATTTGAATAATCAATGGGAATTTACAACTGTAGAAACCAGAGGACAAAGAAAATGCCACAGATGACTCTTAAGAAAGGTGAATTTTTTTTACAATTGTCCCACCCCGAGCCCTAAAAAGCTCTCAAAAATAATATATACATCTCCCATTTTGCACGTAGGCAGGAGCAAAAAATATCTAATTAGGGCTACACAAATTTTCATACAATAATAAAACCCTAATTCTGTCAATTTTGGCCATAAATGTGTCTTGAAATATCTTAGCCGATCAGATATGTGCTTTGAATGCAATTTACATCACCAACTATTTGCAAACATCGAGCTGCCATGATCCATCTACCTTCCTGCAACTCAGTCTCACCATAACTATAAAAATCTGACATTCTGAGATATTTGAATTTAAATATATTAATGGTCATAGGTGGTGCCATACTTTTATCCATCGACGACTAATATTTAAACTCTAATCTCACTTTAAAATGGGACTGTTAGATCTTTCCTTTTTACCCGGCACCGCTTGACTACAAATTAACCTCAAGTTCACCTCAGGTCTCTTTCCCCTTTGTTCACAGAATCGTTAAATGTTTTAGCTGACCCCGGTTAAGTCTGGCGAATAGGAGATAACCCTTTAGTCGCTGATTTGCAGAATATTTTCTTGACACTGGGCCAGACCTACCACTTGTCAAAATTCTATTCACCCCATCCGCCTCATCAACAAACACCTTGGCTAATTATGACATTGGACCCACTGAGAACTAGATTCGCATCCAACGGCGGGTGCATGATCCCATAGCCCCCAAATATTCCTTCCGATCATGTGCCAACTGTTGATCATTTTAATCTGCCACCTCACTAAAAATGCTCGGACCCACTGAAGTCTTTGTCATCACCCGGCAACCAATCACAAACAAGCACATCAGCAATGAATCAACATATTGGACCCACTCGTTATAAGCTTTAGATCAAATGGTTGGCGCAAGATCTCATAGCTCTGACACACTCCATGAGATCATGCACCATCTGTTAGATCCTCCATACTGACATCCCTTCAGAGTCTTTCAGGCCCACTGACATGTCCCCATTCCTTTCCAGCTCGGCCAATCAAAATAAGACATGTCAACGATGAATCGGCATGCGGTCCCACTTGTTCTCAGCAAACTTAACCTTTTGTCCATCTGGTGAACATGCAACTAAAAGAATTTCCAAGTTGCAAGATACTTTGTTTTAACCTCAGTTTGGTCAAGTGATTCAGTGAACAAAACATTTCACTGAATCGCTGAGTCCTTTCTTAACCCTCGGTTGTATTCCACGAATGCACAAAAACCTTTATTTGCGAGTTCGCTAAATCTTTTGGAGCTTCACTATTTTATTTTGAGACTCAGCGAATACATACATTTGTGTATTTGCTAAAAAACTTAGAACCCTGCCAGATCATTCTGTGAATGAACGAACACATAGAACTTTATCAGAGCTGCTAAACTTTAAACCAAAAAAATGACGCCATCGCCAACTCGTCGAGAAATTTGATAACCTTGGGCCTGCCAAAAAACTTGCCACATGTCAACAAACCATTTGCCACTTCTGCTGGGTCACCTCTGACATAGGACCCACTACCCACTGGCATCTAATCGAATGGTGGGTGCAAGATCGCATGGGGGAAGAATATTCCATGCGATCATGCACTGACCGTTGATCAAAAAACTTTGACACTCGGCCCCTCTGACAAGCTCCAACTCATTATCATGTGGACCAATGAGAAGCTACCATTTGTGTACATGTAGTAGTGGACCCACCTATTTGAAAAGTTACATCACAAAGGAGAATCAACGGTTGTCTTAAGATCGCAAGCCTCTAAAAGACCCTATGCGAACATATGCCCACTATTGATTCTTTGTAGATGTCAGAGAGTTGGGCCCAAGAAATATAAAGGTTGAAAACATTAGAAAAGAAGCGCTAGGACTTAGGAAAAATTAAAGACCGCCAGGCATTCGAGACTTTAGGAAAAATTAAAGGGAAAACCTCTGCAGGGTGATAGAAAATTATAAAGCACATGCGTTTATGAGATTTTTAAGTGGCCTGAAAAGTAACACAAAAATAGATTTAAAACCAGGGCACACTAGGGTTTTCCACTCAAACGGCTAGATTTTTTGAAATTTGACCTCGTAGACCAGGGAGTTTGGATAAATTGCAGAGGCTAGAAGACAAGACACAAAGCGATAAAATTTTCAGGGGTGCTTGGCAAGATTAAAATGCAGACCCTGGGACAAAACTTAGCCAAATTTGCACGGAGCAGGGAAAATTGGGTAACATTTTGGTGATTTCTGCTGGATGTCAGCCTGCTAGCCATGGAAACCAGTGGCCTTGACATATTCATTGGGCATGGAGTCAATTTCTGAGCACAAAACTTTGACAGATGGATAGAATTGGAACCGGAAGGACAAACTTGTGCACAGAAACTTCTTGGAAAGTAGGAAAACTAACTTAGAAAATAGGAAAAGAAAGCAGAAAAACATATTTACAAGAATTTACAGAGAGGGATTAACCTCAAAGCAGGGCTTCAAGTGCAAACCATTCATTGATATAGGCAAGGCATTTCCCTCAAGAGTTTATAGTTGAAAAGAATTAGGCCCCTTACATTCTATAATAACAAATGGTCCACCCTAGAATGAATCAAATTTTGTATGTCTGACAGGTCTGGATCTGAATTCATCCTACTTGAGAACTACATCTCCAATTTTGAAATTTCTGATCCTGGCTATTTTATCAAAACTCTTCTTTGTCTGAACCTGATGAAACTCCATATTCTTCATGGATTTATCTCTGAGTTCTTCTAACTCCATCAGCTGAGCATACCTGATTTGTAAGGGATCTCCTTCTTCAAATAGGACATATTGAGTAGCCAAGTCCAAAGCTGGCAATTCAGTTGAAATGGACAACTTAGCCTCTCTACCATATACTAACACATAAGGAGAATTCCCAATGATCTTCTTTGGGGTAATTCTATCTAACCATAAGGTAGACTTTAATTTAGTATGCCAATCTCTTTGGTTATCCTGCAGAGTCTTCTTGATTATCCTAATCAAGTTCTTGTTTGTTGATTCTGCTAAGCCATTGCCCTGGGGATAATAATTTGAGCTTGTATTCAGATAAATGTCATTTCTGATTGCCCATTCTAAGACTTTAAGGCTTGTGAATTCCAATGCATTATCTAATATTATGGAGTTTGGAGTGCCAAATTTGTGAATTATATCATCATAAAAACTTAATACATCACTCTCATTTGATTCCTTTAAGGCAACTGCCTCTGTCCATCTAGTGAAATAATCTATTGCAGTGATTATCAACTTATGGCCTGCACTAGATGGAGGATTGATCATGCCAATGAAGTCTATACCCCACTTCATGAAAGGTTTCTCTATTTTGATTGGTTGTAGGGGCAAAGCTGCGAGCCTTTCTTTTCCTGCAAACATGGCACATTTGATGCATTTTCTCACATACTCATGACTATCCTTGAAGATAGATGGCCAATAGTATCCAGCCCTCATGATTTTAAAAGCAGTGGTCCTAGGAGAAAAGTGACCTCCAGAAGGTCCATCATGAAACTCAAATAGGACATCAACTATCTTTTCTGAATCATTGCATCTTAAAAGGACACCATTGTGATCCTTTCTAAAAAGAACCTCATCTATCAGCACAAAAGGGACAGATTGTAATCTATAGTATCTTCTTTTTGTTGAATCTAGACCTACAAGACATTGTCCTATCTTCAAAAAATGAATCATGTTAGGCAACCAACTTGATACCTTGGCATGTTCTTCTGTAGAATGCACAACCAAAGATGCATCCATTTGCTCTTTTTTCTTTGAAATTTCATCTCCTGCCAAATGTTCACAAAGACCTCTTCCTCTAACTAGCTTGGTGGTCTAAATATCAATGCCATATTTCATCACCTTGGTGATCCAACTAGCTCTTTTCTCATTTAGGTCCTTGGAAAGCAAAAATTCTTTAACACTTGGATGAGTAACCTTCAAATGTACCTTGCTATGGGTCAATAGATACCTGAACTTCTTAAGGCTCTTCACCATAGCAAGTACATGTTTCTCTACAAAAGAGTATCTCTATTCATACTCTTCCAAACCTTTGCTAAAGAAAGCAATAGGCTGCTCCAATCCATCTGAATTTTCTTGAGTCAACATAGCAGATATAGCATCATGTCCTCCATAAGCATAAAGGATAAAATCCTTACTAAAATTTGGATTTAACAAGGTAGGAGCTTCTGTCAAGGCTTCCTTAATAGCTTGGAAATTGGCTTTTCCTTCTTTAGTCCAGCTGAAAGTTGAACTCTTCTTTAACATGGCTGTTAAAGGCTTTAGTAAATCTACAATATTAGGCAAGAAATGCCTGACAAAGTTAATCTTTCCTATGAAAGATTGGAGACCTTTCTTATGATGTGGCAAGGGTAGCTTTAGGATGGCTGCAATTCTCTCAAGATCCACTGTAATTCCTTCTTTGGATACTACATATCCCAACAATTTTCCCTCATGAACTGCAAAAATACATTTCTTGGGATTAAGAGATATCCCAAACTCTCTACACCTTTCAAAAATCTTTCTCAAATGTTTGATATGGTCTGATGCATGTTTAGAATAGACAGTTATGTCATCTAAGTAGACCAATACAAACTTGTACATGAGGCTCTTAAAGGCCATATCCATTGTCTTTTGAAAAGTAGCACCTGCATTTGACAAACCAAAGGGCATCTTTTGATAAGCCATGGTTCCCCACTTGGTTGTAAATGCAATCTTATATTGATCTTCTTCATTAACTAGGATTTTATTGTATCCTAAATAGCCATCCAACAATGAAAATCTCTCAGATCCAGAGACACATTGTAAGATTTTCTCCATTGAGGGTAACGGATGGTGGTCCTTTAAAGAGGCTCTGTTAAGATCTCTAAAGTCAACACATAACCTCAACTCCCCATTCTTCTTCCTGATAGGAACAAGGTTGGAAACCCAACTAGTATGCTTAATGGGGTAGATGATACCGCTTTCGATCAATTTGAGCACTTCCTTATGCATAAGTGGCTCAAGCTTGGGATTAACAGGCCTTTTCTTTTGCCTCACTAGTTTGGCATTAGGCTCTAATTCAATAGTGTGTTGAGCAAGGGGTGGATCAAAACCTTTAAGGTCTTCATATTGCCATGCAAAAACATCACTGAATTCTTTAAATAATTAGGTGTAAGCTTGCTTTTCCAATTCAGTGTTTACTTTTTCAAATTGTAAGCTCTTGCCTGGCTCTAACTCTAATTCAACACAATGTTCCTGCTGAACTACCAGGCCAGCTTTGTTTTCCTTAACTTGATCATCCTTGTTGAAGATAGTCTCTAAAGTGACAAGGCCTCTAGGCATCTTATTAGACCTAAGTTGTATCACTTGATCACCATAGTTCTATGATAATCTATCCTGATTATGCTTTGAAAAAACATCTTCTTCAAACAAGAACTGTAGAATTTGCTCATCATTGTCAAACACCTGCCAATTGACATCATTATCAGGAATAGAGGGTTTGACAATCACTTTAATATGTTTTTGGGTCTCCTCCTTTGAAATACTATTTGGAATATCATACTGAGATCCAACAGCATCTAATCTATCTGCATTTTGATTTAGCTTCCTAGGGATAGCGACAATATTGAAAGCATAAAAGTCTTCAATTTCATCCCAAACTCTATGTTTGTATGTTTTCAAGATGTCATTCTTGGTTTCACTTATCCCTCTTACTTGGCTAACAACTAACTCACTGTCACCATAAACTTTTAGAGCCTTGAGCCCTCTTTTTCTAGCCCACTTCAGTCTATTCACTAGGCTTTCATATTCTGCAGTGTTGCTAGTGCAGGAGAAACTGAATCTGAAAGCTATGTAGTCCCTTTATCCTTTTGGGGACACTAACATAGCACCACCACCAGAACCATGTCAGCTTCTAGCACCATCAAAAAATAGTTCCCAAACCTGATTGCTTTGATCCTCTACATCAATGTCCTCTTTGAAAAGGTTTGGGTCTATGGATCCACTTTCTTGTATCAAATAACTTCCCAAACCAAAATCCCAAATAAGATTTTCTTGGGCCTCTGAAGCTCTTTCATCTAGTGAAATATCAGGGATATTCTCTATCTTAGTGTCTGCTTCCCCAATGGTTTGGAAATCATTGTTATCAAATATGGGGTAGTTTACATTGATGGTATTGGACACATATGGTTCTATATGGTCTACTGCCAATGGTTTTGATTTAATGGTTACCTTGGTACCATATCTTGTGTGAAATAGCATGTGAGACTAGTCAAAAGAAAGGTAGCCTCCTATTTTGGTTGTGAACTCCCTTGACAAACATATGGAAAATAAAGCAGGGAGATCTATGATATATATATCAAGGAGGATGGATAAATTAGGACTAGCATGAAGGATTAGACTGGTATCCTTGGCCACACCTATAGTATTGACTGAGGATCCATCAAGTTGTGTAACCTTCTTTTGAAAGGGTTCATATTTTAGTCCTAATTGGTCAACCACTTTCTTGGGCATTACAGTGCTAGTAGCTCCACTATCTACCATACAATTATGTACTAAAGATTTTCCAATGATTAAAGATACATAAAAGGGAGGTGGTTTTGAATTCCTAATTGAATGGTATTGGTATTGGAGTTGCTACTTGGGGCCTCCTTTTCCTGATCAGTGTTAACCAACATTGGCTTTGTAGCTTCTTTTGTAGGTTGAGGAGTTGCTACTTTAGTCATGGCCTTCTTCAAAATCTCAGACTGCCCTGGAATAGCTAAAGAGTCCCACATAGACATGGTGACAATCACCTTCTTCATGGTATCTACAATGTTGAAAGGTGTCACAGTGTGTACTCTTTGTTGTGCTTTCACCATGATGGGCTCTGCTTCTTTGGAAAGTTGGCCTTCTTTGTTTGTAATGGCAGGAGTCTTCTTGAGTGTGGTAGGAGTAGCTTGCTGCACTAGTTCTACAGATGTGGTGGTTTTAGTTCCAGAATCTACTCGCTCCATATCTTGAGCTCTTCTCTTTGCCCTTGTGCTAGTAGCAATAGAAAATTCATCATTGACTCCATTGAAGTCTAGCTGCTCCCAATTGAAAAGACCAGTCTCATTTTCTTGTGATTCTTACTGAAGAACTGATCCACTAGATGAGGGCTCTGATTGAGCTTGTGAGGCATTTTGAACCATTAATGCTTGGTTCATCCATCCATTTGAACATGTAGCCTAATTGTGAGGTTGATTACAAGGAAAACACCATTCATTATCCATAGCCATATTATTTTGACCAGCGAGCTATATCCCTAACTGGATTTGTAGAATTGAGAGGTGCAGGGTTATATGTTTGGAATGGTCTTTGATTAAAACATTGCCTTTGTCCTTGATAACCTCCTTAGAATGGTGGCCTATTTTGCTGATAAGGCTATCCCTGATTTTGATATTTTTGATTAGGACCTTGGCCTTGTGGCTGAAAGGGTGGTCTGATTCCTTGCCCTTGCTTCTTTAGATTTGTAACCTCTTTAGTCAAAGTCTGCAGCAAATTTTTCATCTCTTGCTTACTGCTTTCTTGACTACTCTTTATTTCTTGTAACTCTTGAGAGAAACTTGTTCTTAGCTCTTGACCACTAGTACTAGCCCGAGGTGCTAATATAGTGGGAATAGGGGTAAATGGGGGTACTTGTGCAAGTGCAATGGGTTTAAGGCTAGGAAAAATGGGCATGGGTGGCCTTCTAGCTACCATGCCTGCTTGGATTAAACAATTTTCAGCCCTGACAGCTATGTCAAAGGCTTGGGGTAAAGAAGTACCACCCATAGATTGGATCATGACAAAAATTTGACCATTCAAACTTTGCAAGTAGTCTAGAAAAGCATGGTCAGTTGATGGCCTTACTAAGACTGGAATTCTATTCCATGTCTTGAGGAATCTGTTGTTGTAATCTGTCATTTGTTCTTGAGGGTCTCTTTTAATGGTTGTCAATTGTTCAACCAAAGACAAGTTGTCTAATTTATCCTCAAAATGTTTACTTAATGCATCCCCTAATACATCCCATGAATTAATGGAACCAATAGCTAGAGTTATAAACCATTCAAGAGCCTTACCTTTTAGAGAGGTTGCTAATAACTTTGTGGCCACATCTTCTTGAGTTATGTTGTGTATGCTGCAGATGGTGGTCACATCTCTTATGTGTTCAAAAGCAGTTGTTTGCCCCTCACCTATGAAATTAGGTAGACTCTTTAATGCCACCAAGGCTACATCATGATGTACATCAAAAATTAATGGACTCCCCTAGTTGAAAGGTGAAAAAGTAAACTATCTGGCCATTGTAGGAGCTATGATTTGAAGATTAAAAACTATGTGAGTTGTATTTGATGCTGGATTTGAATCTTCTTCTAGATCTCTAGTCAGAGATCTTCCTCTTCTTCTGAGGTGAAAGGGCAAAGGTCTCCTTTCTAAAGTATCAGGAGGTGTAGACTGAACTCTCCTTGTAGGGGATTTTCTTTGAGTTGACCTACCCTTATAGCTTCTTTTTGAGGGCAACTCTGAAAATTCAGTAGGCTTTGAGCTCCTACTCTCAATCTTTCTCATAAACTTTGAACAAGGCTGTCCTGAATCAGTGAAATCAATGGAGTCGCCAGATATACTTGATAGAACAACTTCTAAAAGTCTATATTATGCAATCTATATATTAGAGATAACATAACCTTCAAAGAATATACTTCCTTTACTGTCCCAATGAGCGTGCCAGAATTGTTATACACTAAGTTTGCACCCTTGTTTCAAGCTCTCTTGGTCTTGATAACTTAGTATAACATGGGAATCATCTCCAGGTGTGGGACCTATGCTAACTGAGATGAGACCTCTAGGTTCTAGGCTGGTTCCTCTTGGATAATCACCTTAATTTGCTTCTTTGACAGGAAAGTAAAACTTGAGGGGAAAAGGGATAGAAGGAATGCTTGAAAGGGAAAATACTTGAAAGAAAACTACCTACTAGGTGATACACCGAAAAGATGGTATGAATTGCAGTATAAAAGATGGATTCAATGAATAAACTTAGCTCTAGGGGATCAAAACTCACTGAATAGGCTTGCATAAGTATTTCATAGAAGGGTCTACAAATAAAAGAGGGGTATTCAGGGAAAGAGAGATTCTTTCACAAACAATAACACTCTTAGGATTAGACAACAATCTATGACCTGCAAACAAACATTCACCTTTGCAACTAGGTATAGGAATGAGACAAGATTGTTAAGGGGTTGTAGTATACCCACAAAAGCATTCACATCAAATCATCCACAATAATACTCATAAATTGCAGAAAGGAAGAAGGATCAGGAACCCTAAGATATTATTGAAAATGTACATACACTGAATTCATTTAGAGATAACTCACACAAGAAGGGATAGGGACAAAAGAATGTCATAAAATAGCTTGCAATATCTGAATAATCAATGGGAATTTACAACTATAGAAGCTAGAGGACAGAGAAAATGCCACAGATGACTCTTAAGAAAGGTGAATTTTTTTTACAATTGTCCCACCCCGAGCCTTAAAAAGCTCTCAAAAATAATATATACATCTCCCATTTTGCACGCAGGCAGGAGCAAAAAATATCTAATTAGGGCTACACAAATTTTCATACAATAATAAAACCCTAATTCTGTCAATTTTGGCCATAAATGTGTCTTGAAATATCTTAGCCAATTAGATATGTGCTTTGAATGCAATTTCCATCACCAACTATCTGCAAACATCAAGCTTCCATGATCCATCTACCTTCCTGCAACTCGGTCTCGCCATAACTATAAAAATTTGATATTCTGAGATATTTGAATTTAAATATATTAATGATCACAGGTGGCACCATACTTTTATCCATTGATGACTGATATTTAAACTGTAATCTCACTTTAAAACGTGGCCGTTAGATCTTTCCTTTTTACCCAGCACTGCTTGACTACAAATTAACCTCAAGTTCACCTTAGGTCTCTTTTCCCTTTGTTTGTAGAATCGTTAAATGATTTAGCTGACCCCGGTTAAGTCTAGTGAATAGGAGATAACCCTTTAGTTGCTCATTCATGAAATATTTCCTTAACCCTAGGCCAGACCTGCCACTTGTTAAAATTCTATTCACCCCATCCACCTCATCAGCGAACACCTCAGCTAATTCTAACATTGGACCCACTAAGAACTAGATTCGCATCCAATGGCAGGCGCATGATCTCATAGCCCCTGAATATTCCTTCCGATCATGCCCTGGCTATTGATCATTTTAATCTACCACCTCACTAAAAATGCTCGGACCCACTGAAGTCTTTGTCATCACCCGGCAACCAATCACAAACAAACACATTAGCAATGAATTGGTATATTGGACCCACTCATTATAAGCTTTAGATCAAACGGTTGGCGCAAGATCTCATAGCTCTGACACACTCCATGAGCTCATGCGCTATCTATTAGATCCTCCATATTGGCATCCCTTCAAAATCTTTTAGGTCCACTGACATGTCCCCATTCCTTTCCAGCTCAGCCAATCAAAACAAGACACATCAGTGATGAATCGACATGCGATCCCACTTGTTCTTGACAAACTTAACCTTTTGTCCATTTGGAAAACATGCGACTGAAAGAATTTCCAAGTCAAAAGATACTTTGTTTTAACCTCAGTCTGGTCAAGCGATTCAGTGAACAAAGCATTTCACTGAATCGCTAAGTCCTTTCTTAACCCCCGGTTGTATTCTGCGAATGCACAAAAACCTTTATTCACCAGTTCGCTAAATCTTTTGGAGCTTCGCTATTTTATTTTTAGACTCAGCGAATACATACATTCGTGTATTTTCTAAAAAACTTAGAACCTTGCTAGATCATTCTATGAATGAACGAACACAGAACTTTATCAGAGCTGCTAAACTTTAAACCACAAAAATGATGCCATCGCCAACTCACCGAGAAATTTGATAACCTTGGGCCCACCTGAAAACCTACCACATATCAACACACCATTTGCCACTTCTGCTCGGTCACCTCTGACACAGGACCCACTACCCACTGGTATCTAATTGGATGGTGGGTGCAAGATCGCATGGGGGAAGAATATTCCATGCGATCATGCACTGACCGTTGATCAAAAAACTTTGACACTCGGCCCCTCTAACAAGCTCCAACTCATTATCATGTGGACCAATGAGAAGTTGCCATTTGTGTACATGTAGTAGTGGACCCACCTATTTGAAAAGTTACATCACAAAGGAGAACCAATGGTTGTGTTAAGATTGCAAGCCTCTGATAGACCCTATGTGATCATATGCCCACCGTTGATTCTCTGCAGATGTCAGAGTGCTAGGCCCAGGAAATATAAAGGCTGAAAACATTAGAAAAGAAGCGCTGGGACTTAGGAAAAATTAAAGACCGCCGGGCATTGGAGACTTTAGGAAAAATTAAAGGGAAAACCTCCGCAAGGTGACAGAAAATTATAAAGCACATGCATTTATGAGATTTTTAAGTGGCTTGAAAAGTAACACAAAAATAGATTTAAAATGAGGGCACACTAGGGTTTTCCACTCAAATGGCTAGATTTTTTGAAATTTGAACTTGCAGACCAGGGAGTTTGGATAAATTGTACAGGCCAGAAGACAAGACACAAAGCCATAAAATTTTTAAGGGTGCTTGGCAAGATTAAAATGCAGACCCTGGGATAGAACTTAGCCAAATGTGCATGGAGCAGGGAAAATTGGGTAACACAGCCTTATGAGCCAAATAACAAGCCTAGTTGGTGGAGTGCCAATAGTCATTGTGAGTATCATAGAATTCAAGGGCACACAACAAATGAATGCCTTCAGCTAAAGAATGTAGTGCAAGATTTAATTGATGGTGGCACAATCACCATTGAGGGACCTCAAAGCAATGAAGACCATACATCATTCAAACAACCTTTCTACAAACATGACAAAGGGGAGTCATCTAATGTCAAGAAACAAAGTGCCAATAACCTCAACTTTGTACCACCTTATGATAACATTGTGAATGCTATAATAGTCAAGGAACAGCCTCAAAAAGAGACATCAAATGTCATTACAAGAGGGCAAAATTCTAGAATGACCATACAAGGGATTGCTCCTCAAGTTATTAACAATCGGCAGTCCAACATCATGGTCAAGCAACCTTCTACAGTAGAAAAACCTTATAGCTTGGTTGATCAGTTACAAAGAACTCCCACACAAATCTCTATCTTGGAGTTATTGAAGTTATCCCCGAACCATAAAGAAAGTTTAGAAAAAGCTCTAATAAAGACGAATGTTCCTACTAACTTAGAAGAAGAGAAGTTCTAAAACATGGTAGGTCATCTTGTAGCACCTCATTGTCTCTCATTTTCCAACCAAGATGACATGTCTATAACCCATCCTTAAAATCTACCATTGCATATAGAGGTCTTAATAGAGAGGCATAGAGTCAAAAGAGTCCTTATTGATGGAGGAGCTGGCCTTAACATTTGTACATTAAGTCTTGTTAAATCCTTAGGGTTATTTGAGTCTTGCATTGACCCTACAAAAAAATTACCATCAAGGCTTATGATGAAGCTGAAAGGGCCTCTAAAGGCATGATTGTATTGCCCATACAAGTGGGACCTATCAAGAAGGACACCAATTGCCAAGTGTTAGACATGAAGTTAACTTATAATATTTTGTTGGGGAGACCATGGATCCACAAGATGCAAGTAGTCCCATCCACGTACCACCAATGCATCAAATTCCCATACATGGGTGAAGAAATCACGATTGGAGGGGACTCAAACCCATTCTAATATTGTAATGCACTCAAACCCCTTCATGAGCTATTTATTCCACATAACCGAGAAGGAATTATTCAAAGAGCCACCATTGAAGATGTTAAAATGAAAGAACTAACATTAGATTCTACTCAACATCCTCCTCAAGCTAGCTCAATGGCATCAACTAAGGGAAATGAAAAAGTGAGGTACGAGGGTCCAAATGCAATGAAAAGTTCATATCTAGCACCTAAATTGGAGACGGTGATCTACAAACCTACCAAAGAGGAAAAGGAGAAAGCCAAGGAAGATCATTACCAACACATGAGTGAGATGATGAATAAATTTGAAAAACAATGCAAGATTAGTTGAAAAGGAGTAGAGGAATATTCTGTTTCTCTATTTGACATGCCCACATCTCCAAAATCACATGGTAAACCATCAAAAGAATATATTCCACATAAGTATAATTCCTATTTTGTAAGGGAAGATAACAAAGCAACAAGGGATAAGGAAGAAGATGAAGTCCTTCAATGGCTTTATCATGATGAGGAAGATACCTCAAACACTCCCATGGAAAGAATTCAGCATGTAAATATACAAACTGAGCAATATGGGAAAGGATTTGATATAATGCAGAAGATGGGATACAAGGGAAGAGGACCCTTAGGCCAAAGAAATAGAGGATTGTTAGAACCCATTGAACCTATTTGGAGGGAAAAACAAGAAAAATCCAGAATAGGTTATCAATACAAAGGTGAAAGCTCCAGCCTAATGCAAGACTTCTATCCTTGAGTAAATGCTTTAGAATCTGAGGGAGATAGTGATGACTCCCAGGATTATGAATGGGATACTTTATTAGATGAATCATGTCAAGACAAGGAAGTAGTCACAATACACATATGCAAAGATCCCAAAGCAAGAGATTCAAATCAATGAAGAGCCTAATATACAAGATCTCAACATAGGACAAGCATATACAAGTCCACCTTGGATAGATACATTTTGAATGCCTTTGAAGGAGGGAGATTCAAATGTTAGTTTTAATTTGCTTGTTTATTTTCCCATGTTGTTTCCTGTAGAAGTCGACGAGGACTCAAGTGAAGGGTATTTTGACCCTTCTTGCATGGACCATCTTGAGGAAGCGCACATCATAAATCTAAACAATACAATGTATGAACCTTCAAACGAAGTCATGTCCATAACCCAAATTGATAATACCTTGCTTAATGACTCATTACTATTGATACATCCCGACCTCATTGATTGGGACCAAACCGAGCCAAGTGACTTGCTTTACTTCCAAAATGACCAAGCAGCAAACCAATACCTTAACGCGGTTGAACCCTCTTTCACCACTAAACTTGAACTAAACATGATAGAAGCAACGGGGGTTCAATCTCTTAGTCAAAAGAAAAAAATGAAGAAAAATAAGAAAAAGAAAAGTTTTAGTGTTGAAAACCATTATGTGGCAGCATTAGAACCCCAAAAAATAAAGATAAAAGATGTTTCCTTTGGTGAAAACCCAATTGTGGCATCAAATGAAGAGAGATTGGATACCCTACCAGAGCATGAGGAAGAAAGGTCACCTATACTCATAGAGCCAACAAAAAAAGTTAACATTGGTACGAAAGTGGATCCAAAGTTCATACACTTGGCTGCATCACTCACACCTCTATAAAGAGAGCACTTCATAAAAATTTTCAAAGAGCAACAAATCAAATTTGCATGGTCATATGCTGACATGCCCAGCTTAGATCCTGACTTTATAATGCATCATCTGAATGTTTGACCAGGGGTTAAGCCCTTTAAGAAAAAGTTGAGAAAGATGCACCCACACATAGCTCTTTTGGTCAAGGCAGAATTGGAACAATTGTTAAAGGTTGGATTTATAAGGGCAATAGCTTATGCTGAATGGATTTTGAACATTGTACCAGTCACAAAACATGCCAAATCTATTCGAGTATGCATGGATTTTTGAGATCTAAATCTTGCTTGTCCTAAGGATGATTTCCCACTTCCAAGTATTGATGCCATAGTTGACTTGACATCAGGTCATTCCATGTATTCCCTAATGGATGGTTTCAGCAGGTATAATCAGATCAAAATTACACCTGAAGACCAAGAGAAGACTGCCTTTACTTGCCCTTGGGGCACTTTTTGTTGGAATGCCATGCCCTTCGGCCTTAAGAATGCCAGAGCCACATATCAAAGGGCCATGAAAACTATCTTTCATGACATGATGCACACATTCTTAGAAGACTATATGGATGATATATTGGCAAAATCCCACAAAAGAGAAGAACAACTCCAAATTTTGAAAAAGATATTTGTTAGGTTGGAGCAATTCAAGGTCGGATTAAACCCAAAGAAATGTGCCTTTGGAGTCCAATCTGGCAAGTTACTAGGCTATATAGTTTTTGCCAAAGGAATTGAAGTGGATCTGGAGAAAGTACAAGCCATAATGGACATGGATATACCTAAGAATATAAGCCAAATGAGATCCTTGCAAGGCAAAATACAATCCATAAGAAGGTTTATTTCTCAATTGGCCGAAAAATGTCATTCCTTCACTAGATTGCTACATAAGGATACTATATTCATGTGGGATGAAGAATGTGATCAAGATTTTACATTATTGAAGACCTATTTGATAAATCCGCCCATTCTCATGCCACCAATTAAGGGAAAAGCATTGCTTTTATACATATCGGCTATGGAAAGGTCTCTAGGAGTGCTCCTAACACAAGAAGATGAACAAGGAAAGGAACGAGCTATCTACTATTTGAGTAGGACATTGATAAAATATGAACTCAACTACACATTCATGGAAAGAGATTGCTTAGCAGTGGTGTTTGCATCTCAAAAACTGAGACATTATATGTTGATGCATAAGGTCAAGTTAATTGCCAAAATTGATCCTCTCAAATATTTGTTAAGTAAAATAGCCTTAACAGGTAGAATAGCCAAGTGGGTGATGATATTGAGTGAATTCAACATTGAATATGTTGATAGAAAGGAAATCAAAGGACAAGTGATAGCAGATCACTTAGCTGAAAATCCCATGACTTCTACACAAACTATTCAAGTGGAATTTCTGGATTCCGCCATTGTCAACATAGAAGCAAAAACGTGGAAGTTATACTTTTATGGTTCCTATACTCAAGGAGGTTCTGGGGCCAGCATACTATTGGTCACTCCTCAAGGTTACACCATTCCAAAATCCTACAAGCTTATGTTTCCATGCACCAATAATATAGCGGAATATGAGCCACTACTCATAGGTATATAAATAGCCTTAGAATGGAACATCACGAAGCTACAAATTTATGGAGATTCTCAACTTATCATCAATCAAGTCAACAATGAATATAACACTAAAGATGAAAAGTTGATGCCATATAAGACCATGATTGATGGATGGAAGAGGTATTTTGCTTTGATCACCTTTGAGTAGATTCCTAGAGAGAAAAATAGAGCAGCTGACACCATGGCTACCTTGGCTTCCTTGTTACAAAAACTTGATAAAAAATGAGAAGTACGAGTTCTTGGTGGAAGAGTTGGTACAACCTGCATTCAACCTTCCTAACACCCAAATTGTTGCTCTATTACATGGACATGACTCCCCTTGGTACAGACCTATATATACCTATCTTAAAGACCAAGTGATACCCTTAGACCAAACCCGAGCTCAAAAATGAAACTTTATACGCCAATCAGCCCCTTACATAATCCTCTCTGAAACATTGTATCATAAGAGTCTTGACAGGATGTTACTTAGGTGTCTAGAAGAAGAAGAGTCTAGAGTCACCTTACATGAAGTCCACGAAGGTGTTTGCAGGTCGCACTCAAGCAGGTTAAATCTAGCTAAGAAAATCCTTCTCTTAGGGTATTTCTGGAAAACATTAGAAAAAGATGCTTGTCACTTTGTGAAGATATGCAGTAAATGCCAATATCATGGTGACATTATACATGCACCGGCATAGGAATTACACCCATTTGTCACACCATGGCCTTTCTATCAATGGGGGTTTGATCTAATTGGCGTCATACATCCATCTTCCTCAAATGGACACAAACACATTATAACCACAATAGAATATTTCACTAAGTGGGTTGAAGCGGTTCCTTTGATAACGACAATGGGTAAACAAATTTCCAAGTTTATCATGAATCACATCATTTGACGATATGGTATTCCTCATGCCATAATAACAGATAATGGAAAATAGTTCAAGAATAAGGATGTTGATGAACTTTGTGCTACATTTCATATCACTCACCATTCATCATCAATCTATTACCCCTCAAGGAAATGGGCAAGCTGAAGCCACAAATAAGAATATCTTGAAGATCTTGAAAAGGTCAGTCAATAAATCAGGAAGGGATTGGCATCTGCAAATTAACCTAGCATTATGGGCCTATAGAACTAGCATAAGAACACTGACAAGAGCCACTCCATTCTCATTAGTCTATGGGGCCAAAGCAGTTCTACCATTAGAGGTTGAAATCCCATCTTTACGAGTTTCACTACAAGGATTGATCACATATGAGGATTATAGAGTTGCTAGGCTTCAACAATTGGAGTTACTTGAAGAACATCAAACACAAGCTTATGAACACCTAAAAGTGTACCGAAATAGAATCTCGAGGAATTATAATAAACACATCAAACCGAGAGTTTTTCGGGTAGGAGACTTGGTGTTGAGAGAGAATCCAAAGAATTAGGTGGAAAGAGAGAAGAAAGGAAAATGGGAAGCTAATTGGCTCGGCCCATTCATCATCATGTCTTCATTTGGCATAGGAACCTATAAGTTATCAGATTGTGAAGGAGAGGAACTCCAAGAACCCATCAATAGTATTCATCTCAAAATGTTCTACACATGAAAGAGATGGAAGAGTATAAAGAGTATCAGATGAGAGAGCATCATATTTATTGTACATAGTTCAAAAGAGATTTTGAAAATACCAAAAACATTTGAAAAAGCACAAAAGATCAAAAACATTGAAAAGCTGAGCATGAAGAAGGGAAAAACATTCAAAAAGATGTCTTGGTGAAAACCTAGCAAATAGGCACCTTGATGATGTAAAAAAGAAAAAAATAAAAAGGAAAAAAATACAAAAAAATGAAAAAGAGAAAAAGTGCCTTGGTGAAAACCTAGCAATAGGCACCTTGGTAGCAAAAAAAAAGAGAAAAGCTTTAAAAATAGAAAAAAGAGAGCTTGATCTATCCAGAAGGTGAAAACTTGGTAGACAAGCAACTTTTGTTCCCTTAAGTTTGTCTTTCCTAGTCACATCTGTCCATATTGCATTTCCATCATCCCATTTGTGCAACCACCATTGCATTCGTCATTTGTACATAGTCATAATAAAGTCGGTCAGTCGCATTGTTGCATTGTCTATCAGCCCTAAGTTTGTTAACCGATCACATTTATCACTTGGGGGCAGAAGAAGATTGAAAATTTGGTACCCAACAGTATTCAATAAGTGCTACAATCAGTCACGTCAGAGAAAGATTTATCAAAGTTTCAGAAGAGAGGAAAGTTTATTTGATCCTACAACATGATCCATGAGCCGTCATTGACTTTATTATTCAGGATTAAAAATTGACAAACACACCTTAAAGATCAGAATACTTGGAAATTCTTGTGGGAAAATCCTAAAACATGGCAAAACATTCAAAGCTTTCTTTCTTTTGCAAATAATGAAACATGGTAAAACACTTGAAGTTTTCTTGTTGATAAATCTTGATGAAATTGACTTTTTATCATATCTTTTGAGTTAATCAATGATGTTTTGACTAGATTACCCATGATAAAGATGCGATATTTTCTTGCCTTTGAGTGATTGTTTGGAGGAAGAATCATCACCTTATGAGAATTTGTCTAACGACGTGGTCATTAAAGAACCATCGAGGACTATCTCATAAGAGGATGGATTAACCTTTTCTTGTTTACGCAAATGGATCCCTTGGCTATTTAGATCTTCTATATCTTAATACCAAAAATTCACTTGCAACATTGAATCCGTTGACACCGGTATTTAGACTCCCATAGTTTGGTCATCCAACTAGTGAGGGTTGTACTTGGTTCAAAAAGGAGGTTACCAAAATGCGATAAAAGTGGTATTCATATCATCATGATGTGGTTAGTGGTGATTGTACTAAGCTTTCTGGTCCCAAAATGCTCAATGGTGAAAATTTGTCCTCATGACATTTATTTGCTAAAAGCTGGTGAAACTTAGGTTGCATTGCATGGCATATTAGATTAATTGCATTATCTTGTTAGATTCATTGCATTGTCATGTTAGATCAAATGCATTTTTTTGTGGTTAAATTTCCAAGGGAAAGAGGGGGGTACATCAATAATCTTGGTTAGTCAAAACATTAAAAAGCAACATGGGATTCAATCAAACATTTATTCTTGATCAAACACTACAAAGAAGATGAGACTATCTTTTGCATTTTGCATCCATGCATTGATCATTATTCATTATCCAAATATTAAAAAAAGAAAGAAAACATCCATACATCATGTGCATTCATATAGCTAAGGATAGACTGCCATACTTTGAAAAAATAAAAAACATAGGAACATACATGTGCATTTCCATAAAACATTTTGCATCCATACATGAAAAATAGAAAAGAATTCATACATTTTTGCATACATCTATATATATCATAAAATAAGATACTGCATCCATAGCATGAATCAAAAACATGCATAAGCACATCATATAGCTGCATAAAAGATAATCGCATCACTCAACTCATCATGGAGAACCAAGAAGTATATCATCATATATATATCATCAAAGAGAGGAATCAGTATGTCAAGATACAATATCATCAAAGTGCTATATCAAATGTTCTGATCAATGAGAATAACATGAAATGAGATAGAGGACATCATCAATGAGTAACTATATCAATCAAGACCCTATAGCACCAGATCCATTTGGACCTCTGCCATCCTGTGGGGGAGGAACCTGAGAAGTGCCCGCTCCATCCTATCTCTAAACAACCATAGCTGATACAAGCTACTGCAATAAGGAGGCAACCTAGTCCAAATGACTGACAACAATGGATATCTCTATCCTCATAGAGTCCATACCTCAAGCCAATCCATCAATACGATCACCTTGTGTACCCTGTCCATGATCCTATGGCTGTGAAACTGCTAGAGGCATCTGTGGAGCCCCATCATCCTACTGTGCCTGATCCTGCTGAGCTGCATCATCATCATGCTGAGCCAAGGCTTCTCTTTGTAACTATACCAAAGGGTCCAATCCCCCAGGAATCTGCCTAGCTGCATCAACCTGTGCCTGTCTTTGTTCTCTCTGATGCCTAGGAACTTTGTCCTGTCTATCAACTCTAGGCCGTCTATCCCGTGTATCATCCTAATCCCTAGCCTATCTATCCCTGCCATCACCTTGATCATGTCTATCCCTAATCTGTCCTCTACTTGCTGCAACCGAAGGATGTCAACATCCAGATCCTTGTCCTCTCCTATGTCTCCTATCACCACCACCATCCCGTCATCCAGGAAGAGGCTCTGCTAGATTAGTAAAACAAATAAACCTATTATGAGCCCAGCAGTCTACATACTCATGAGACATCCCTACATTTTCTACACCAGGAAGTATCTCCCATCTGCAAGTAGTCATACCCACAATCTGATCTAAAGCAAATTGATAATCAATGCAATCCTGTTGACAAAGCAAAGGAATCATATCAGTACATCATATTAAGGAATTATCTCAAGTCAATCTTCTCAAAAGTATCAAACAATCACACCAAGTACCATCATTCATTTCTTTGTGTCCTAAGAATGAAGCGGCAGTCTCAAAATCATATCGGTTTTCCCACTGATTGATTTATCCTATCAGTAACTATCCTAATTGGATTAACAAAATCATATTCTGAGGTACCACTATCCTGATATCGTAAACCAATTGTTTTATTGACAGTAACAGACCTACACTAATCATCTGACTTTATCATCAAAAGTTATCAAATTTTACATCAGACGCAATCAAGTATAAGTGTGAAAAAGTACAAAAAATTTTCAAAAATTCCCTAGGCGTGATTTTTATCATGTCAAGTGACAGTTAACCTCAGGTGATAATGAAAACATTTCAAGCGGTATTATTCTGGTGTTAGGAAACAGTTTGCTACTAAGAAACAATGATTTAGGCTACGCAACAGTTAATGCTAGCCTAGGCGATAGTAAATCTGTTAGGGTTTTCATAAGCGACAATTTATCAGAAAAGGTGCATTTTTACCTAGCTCTAGGTGAGATTTGTTCTAGTCCTAGGCGAGAAAAAAAGATTCCTAAGTGAGGATACACAACATAGAGGTGTGAGAGAAATGCACGGAGGCGACAGTAAACTACCCTAGGCGACATTAAAACCTTTCCTAGGCGAGATTTATTCAATTCAAGGCAACGACGAAACATGAAATTGCAATAAATACTCATAAATACATCATAAATATAAAGATGAAGTTGGGAATGACTTACCAGAGCTCCATACTTAGGCAGTCTCACATATCTCCAGCACCTCTCGAATCTATGCTCTCGAATCGGCACAACCATCTCAAAAATCACTAGAAGATCAGAGCAAAATCAGCAAGATGAAAAGTAAAAATGAATGGTAAAACAAGGTTTTTCAACCTATTTAAGGTGTTTTGACCTAATTTTGGAGGTGAAATTAGCCATTGACTTATCTTGACTAATCAAACCAAACTGGGGCATAATCATACATCATGGCATCTCATTAATTGTAGAAATGAAAACATATTTGATAAATCAAACATCAAATCCAATCGTTCAACGCAAGAAATTAATATGTTTTAATTTTTGAGGGGGCATAAGGGTATCAAGTCAAAATTGTGATCAAACATCATGAAATCAATGGGGCATCATAAAATTTTTTGTATCAAGAATCATCAATCAGGACTTAAAGGAATCTTTGAACCAATGTTCTTCATGCATTGATTCAAAGAGGGGCATTTGTAGAAACGTAAAATTGGACAAATACTTTTAAAATGGTAAAAATCAATTAAATGGCTCAAAATCATTAAAATGCACTAAAATGGACATAATTGAATAAAGTTGGATAAAATCAATTAAAGAAAAGGAAAAATTAAATAATGAGGTTAAATAATTAAATTGAAGCTTAAAAGGGCCAAAAACACTATATAATTGATTTTAATCAATTAATTGTATAGTAGTTTAAATCAAAAATCAAAATGAACCTATTACCCTTCCATGGCTAAATTTAATTAATTAATTGAATTTAATAATCCTTATTTTCTTTCAACAAAGTGACCAACCAATGAAAATTGAGAACAAAATGACATAAATCACTCAAACATTTAAATTGTCCAAACATTTGAAACCATTTAAAGGCTTGTCCCCTCATTTGTCCCCCCATTTATGAACAAAGCAAAGTTTTTGACTCAACCAAGGGATAACCATGATTACTTCACTCTACCCCCTACCCTTGGACATTTACTATAAGTATGAGGCATTTTGGAGAGCATTTCCATCTTGGAATTTCATTTGCATAGCATTATTACTATAGGCAATTGAGATCATTTCCAAGAGCAATTTGAGCATTCTTGAGCATTTAGTATCATAATTTCAGCATTCTTGAGCTAGAATCATCATAGATTAAGCATATCATAAGCATTATAGAAGCATAGTAGGAACAACATTCTTGTTTTAGAAGTGTCACTAGTGAGGATCTAAGCTGAGAGCTTCACTTACCATTTTTTTCTAGAGAACCATGGGATAATATAGATCATAATTTCAATTCTACTTAAATTTGCATTGTATTTGATTAAATTGATGTTAGTAGATCTTAATTTCATGAAGGTGATAAACTTCATCACACACTAACAAGTATCTAACCTTAATTAATACCTATCTTGAACTTGAACCTAATCCTAAATCAAACCTGATCTTAATCTTGACATTATCTTTAATCCTAATTGAACACTAACCCTAATCAAACCATATCTTGACTATGAACCCTAATTTTAACATAACCTTAAACCCTAAACCAAACCCAAACTTAACATTATCCTTAATTTAAACTTAATGAAACCTAATATTTTTCATACAAAGACAAACCAAGACCACTATAGAAATCAATTATATTAAACATTTTTTTAACTTAATCATCCTAATTTGAAAGATTTCACTCACCCAAAACATAATCCTAACCATGATGTCAACCCTAACCTTAACCTTAAACCCTAATTATAACTATAATCATAACCCTAACCCTAACTCTATCCCTACCCTAACCATATCATAATTATTAAATTATTTTATTAATTTTTATTTTTTTAAAAGTAAGAATTAAAATTTAAAGAGAAACAAATAACTTGTTTAAAAGGCTTTTAATTTTGGAAAGCTCAATTTTTACTATCTTGTTTAAAAGATTTTTAATTTTCGAAAACCCAAATTTTCAATGTTGTTTATGTCAATAAAATAATCAATTGAATATAAAATTTATGAGTTAATTAGGAGAGGAAAAATATAAATCACAAAATTAATAATATTAAAAAAAGATAATAAATATTAAATTTTAAGTTAATATTTAAAAAAATGAAAATTAGAAGTCTTTTTATTTTTTAAAAAGTAAAATATAGATCAATAATATTAAAAAAAAGAAATAAATTTATATAAAAGTTATTACATTAATAAAAAATTATAAATAATAAATAATATATTAATAATTAATTAGAAAGAAAATTAAATTAAAATTTAATAATATTAAAATTATAAATTATAATAGAATATCATTATTATAAAATTTGGAAAGATAATTTTTACAACCATAAAATTAAACAAAATAAACAGTCAAATTTATAAGAAAGTTTGAAAAAAAAAAGTAAGTGTCCCTTAGTAAGATATTCCTTTTACTTTGTTGTTTATGCGTACCTAGATTCCTTCGTGAGATGTGGGCAGTAGGAAATGGCAAGAGTACAGAGGATTACACAGACTACTTTAACAAATGGCAATGGTCGATGCAAATATTTGGCTATTTAGCTAGTGCTGTCAAAAAAGGTCCTATAGAAACATGAGACTCATACTTTGCACTAAGTTATATTTTGTTGGTGCAATGATGTGACATCACATGATCGCTTGCTTTTCCTTTTTTAATTGACTTATGCATATTTGAACTTAAAACATCCTAGTTGGGAGACTTTGTAGCTTATCGTTGTAATGTGGGGTCATCTCTCATGATTGCTTTCTCTTGAATACATTTCATTCAATCATAGATAGCTATCATAATCACTAACATCTTTAAAGTTACAACTATTAGTACAATATTATAAAAAAATATTAAACATTAAACCAATAAGCATTATAACAATTATTGGAATATGTTAAATAGAATAGATCAAATAAGTGTAATTGTCATAGACATAATAATTATGAAAATAAATGAAAACAATTAAGATGATTTTGTTTTGTGATTTAGGACTCAATATCAAACACATATTACCTTGAAGTCAAAGCGTCCTAGGATTTAAGAAGGTCCATGTCTATATGGATCTAATAGAACATTCATTTTGTTTTTAGTTTGTTTTTTAACATTTTTTTATTTTTAATTTGGCTCAAGCTTGTAATTACAAATTCAATTTGTAATAACAATGAATTCAACCTATCGCGCTTTCACTTTTCTTTTACTTTCATCACAGTAGATGAATAATTACGTTGCAAGGCATTTTTGACAAACAAAACATGGTAGAATATTTCATTTAAAAAAGCCTCACTAGATTTATTTTGATGAGTTGGTTGTTTTTCCTTGAATGTAACTCACCTGAAGTTTTCCCTTGAATGTAACAAATCAAAATATGTGGTAAGGTGTTTATAATTTGATGACTTTACGATTATATGTGCATTGATATAGTATTTGTTATTACAAATTAAATAGGCTTGTCTATGTTTTAATGGGAAGGTTTTGGTCTAGGCTAGGGTGCAATCATGACAGACTTGGAAGTGGGTTTGCAAAGCTATAGCGTTGTAGTCTAAGAGGCATATATCAGAGAGTTTTGTGGCTAAGGTGGTTTGAAAGATATTTTCGTTCGATATGATTGTGATGCAGGAGCATCTTGGGTGTAAGGGCAATCTCGCATCACCAAAAAAAATTTGGTTTCTTTTTAATAAGGGCTATCTTGTGCAGAGCTGCTATTTATGGAAACTTACTATTTTTAGTAAGTTGGTCATACGAGCTCAGAATGTTTTGATTTGATAGGTGGAGGTTCATCTTAGTCATATCAGTCTGTCAATCAAGTTTCATTGCCATATCATCTGTATTGGTGGATTTATTGAGATTTTTGGGTATAAAATCTTTGAGCTCAATTTTGAAGGCCTTAGAGGCTCTGGATCACGATCGAACCCCATCTAACTAGAACTTGTGTTAGTCAAACATTGTAGATCAGGTCCTGCCATTTTTGAAAAGTGGTTATAATAGCCAAATAGAGCCATGGTTAAAAAGTTATGGGCTCCAGAAGTTGCGCTACCTAAAAATATAATTTGCAATTATTTTGAGACGACCCTAATGTAATAATTATGAAAAATAAAATAATTCTAGGGGTAGTCGGCCTTAAGGGCTAAATTTATGGAACCTTCTTGGGTAGTGGAAAATTGTCTATATAAGGAAGGCCCGTAGTATTTTCTAGGGCAGTTCTAGGTAGTGATTCAAGGCTTTGTCTTATAGAATGTTGTAAGGAAAATGTCCATGTGGCTTTGCATATTGTAATTCTAAAAGTTTGTAATTCTACACTTATGGAGATAATAAGAAGCCCATTTTTTGTTCTTGCAAATTACTATTGGGGTATATGCACAAATATGGGGGACCAAATAGGTGTCACTTTGCTTTTTGGTCCCCCATTGACCATAGTGTGTACGCACTAAAGCGCGTGCGTCCTATAGGGCACATGTGCTATGGCTTGGGTTTCCCAGGCCTTAGGCTTGGGCAATCTAAACCATAGTGCGGGTTGCCCAAGCCTTAGGCTTGGACAATCTAAATCATAGCATGTGCGCCCAATAGGGTGCACGGGCTTTGTAAAACACTAAAAAGTATTTTTACAAAGTGTGTGTGCCCTATAGCGCGCACGCGCTTTGTAAAAATGCTATTTAGTATTTGCTGTGGTTGGGAAAGCTCATTTTGCTTTCCACAAACCCACGTTTGCAGCAAAAAAAACCTTCCCAAGCGCGTATGCAGAATTGTTTGGGCTTGTTAAATCCATATTTTTCCTTCATCCATCCATCAATTTGTATACAAAATGGCTCCATGATGTCGTCAAGCTCATTCTGAAAGAAGAGGTAAGTGTTTTTACAGCCCATGCCTCTTATTTGTATTGAAATTTCAGTTTTGTTAAAATTTATTTTCTTAGATTTTATGCACGTAATTAAGATTTTAAAATCTAGTTTTTTTAATTGCCAGGAAGAAATAATCTCCCTCAACCAAACCCTTCATTTCTTCATGAAGAAATGAATGAAGAAACAAATGAAAAAAATAACCAAGAAAATGAACCTCAATTACCTCCACCGATCGAGAAACCTCCTCCTAAAACACAAGAAAATTTGATGAACCAAATTGAAATGGGGAAAAAAGAATTAGAATCTTTAATTAAGAGGTTAAAAGATTCTATTGGTACAAATTTTGGAAGGGAAAGACTTGCAAACTCATTGGAAGTAATCTTGACCCATGTAAGCTTGGTTAGTGGGCAAATTAATTTATGGCAGGATAAAATAGAAGAACAAAAACAATATTATGGAAATAAATTATCTTATGCGAACATAAAAAAGAAGAAAATCACAAAAGATGACATTTGCAAACTCTTTAAAAAACCAGGGGACACATATACTCTTAGAACTACAACAAGGAGGTTCCCAATTCATTGGTGCTTAAATGAAGACATTAAAAATAACTTTTGTGAGAGATGGTGGATGGCCTTTGATTCACCTCCATGTAACAATCATGAGGTTCCTATATATTTCTTGAGGAAACTCTATTGCAAGTTTGTACTCAAGGTGGTGCCAAATTATTTTGACTATCTAGATTCTCAGGGTAGAGGGTGGGGGTCATCATTTGATAGAGCGGGGGTACATTGTGACCTTTGGCAAGCCATAGGTGGATCATGTTACTTTTCCTTCCTTTGTGAAGGAACATGTACAAGTGGACACACTAGGCACAATTGTGCTCTGATAGAGACTCTCATTTAGTGTGTCACTCTTTTAGTTGAGGATGACCATGGTCAATCTTTGAGGGGGCATATTTTTCGGTCATGTGGATGCTTGTGCACATTTGGTACTGTTGAGAGAGAGGAAGAGGATCCTGGAATGATGATTGATAATTTTCTAAATATGATATTTGGCATTGACACACAGGTAAATATTTCCAAGTTCATTAAATTGCTTTGATCATATTTCATTTATAAAAGAATAACTAATTAATTTAGTATCTATTGACTATGATCAAAATTCAGGGCAAGAGTGTCAGTGGCAGTGGCAGTGACAATGATCCTCCTATCCCCTTCTACACATCGTTGTCAATTCCACAAGTATGTATCGAATAAAATATTTTAATTAATATATTTGATTAGTATGTAATTATATTAATAATTGTATCATAACTTATTGTGCATGTGCATTAGTTCATCGGTGGGCCATCGACATTCACAATAGATAGCGAAGGGCATCATACCACTCTCCTTGAGGTATCTTTATTTGCATGTTAATTTGATTATATTTAATTAATAAATGAATGAATAACTAAATTACTAGACAAATTATAATCAAAATCTAGAGGCAAAGTGGTCATAAGAGAGAGAGAGAGAGGATAGCGTGGAGAGAGGGAGAGAGAGAGAGGGGGGAAGAGAGAGAGAGAGATCTCTTCCTCTCACTCTAACTATTTCTTCTCACAACTAAAATCTATAACTTAAATAGGGTGCACGCGGTATAGGGTGCATGCCCTATGGAAGTCATAGATTTCCATAGTGCACACGCCCTATAGGGCACACACACTTGGTAAGGCATTCGAATTTACCAATCCTAAGACTTGGATTTGCCTTGGAGATCCAAACGAAAGGCTTGGGGGATTCAAATAGGCCTAAGACGTGTTTTCCAACAGACATACAAGAAATGACAACTTTTTTTGTGTGCTCTTCATTAGGTTTACTCATGGTTCAATAACGTAAAAATCAGACAACGTGATATTGTAAATCTTTTTGTTAGCCATCTAAGCATATAATTTATTCTGAATTCCGATTATGTCAATTTTTTCATCTCTAATTTCTTTTGTGTGTATGTTCATTTTTTGTAAAAAGCCAACGTGTAGTATTTTGGGCATAGATTTTGGATCATTCATCGAATTTTGCAACAAGTTACATTTTTAGAAACTAGACTCCATTCTACACACTTTAAAAAAAAATAGTCCTCAATTAGTTTTAAATGATTTCTAAGGGAAGCACATAGAAATTTCATATTTTCAGGATGTGTGCACTTCATAAATTCATCAAAAATTATACGTTCATAAAAAAATTAGCAAAAAAATCTAAGATAAACTACATATTGTTAGCTAACTTCTCACTAGAGCGATTAAAAAAATTCAAAAAAAAAAGTTAACATTTTAGGGGGAGCACACCAGACGCTATGTTATGTTTTTTCACCAAAAATAGGACCACTTTTTGTGCTCCCCCTTTTTGAGGGCCTTAATCTGCACCATTTTCAAAATAAATTAGTTGTTTAGGAACTAGATTTAGAAGATTACAACTCTTGTTCTTGTCACATCTTAAAATTTTGAGTCTAACTATCTTCAATTTCTTGTTGAAGTTCAGAGTTTACTAATTTCAAGAAAAAAGTGGTATCTAATACCCCCTTTTGGGTCCCCCATCTTTGTGCACTTGCGCATTATTTCTCTATTTTTTTATGTGTTTGTGGTATTAAGGGGAGCACACTTCATCAAGTGGTATCAAAGAAAAATTTCTTGAGTTTGTAGATAGATCACCAACTGTGAGGCAGTTTGCGACAAGACCATTTGATGATCTACAACTAATTGAATATCTAGATGAATTGAAGGAACATTGGTTAGAGATCACCAAGCTACTAAAGGGGTATGTAAGATGATTAAATCAGTCAATATGTTGTCATTGATGTCAACTAGTTTTGACTATACTTATCATGCTAGTTACAAACATCTGAACATCTGTAGAAGGAAGAAAAGATGAAGAAATGAGATATCTACATAAAGAAAAGATGGATATGACAGATAAGGATAAGGAATACATTGGTTAACTTATTGATGAGTCTATGACTTTATATTTTTGACTTGAGTATGTTACATTATTCTATTATGAAGAAGAGACCAGAATTGAACAAGTAAATGTGGTTGGTAATTGAAGACTTTTGTATACAACGAGTCATCTTGTGTATACCGAGTGATAGTGTTAACCGAGTTAGTTATCATTGATGCATTTCAGTATTAACTGAGTATGGATGAAAACATTAAATTCTAAGAATAAACGACTGAAATTGATGAGCTAGAAAGTGTTGTGATTTCAAGGTAAAGGATGAAGTTTTTTATAAGATCCACAACTGACAAAATTTAGAGAAGATCTAAAGGATGAGATTGAAATGTGTTATGGACACATCTGCCGAGGAAGATTTAAGCAGCAAAATGGATGAAGGAGATTAAGAGGAAAAATATGATTGTTGATATGAAAACAATTTACTTGTCTATTTAAGAGACAAGAGTTTTATTGTTGAAACATGTCGGACAAATAGAAACTATAGAGATTTTGCATAAAGACTTTATTCATGCATTTTTTATCAAACTGGTTACAGACAGAACTAAGCTACAGACATTACCGAGCATCAGAGAAGTATTCACCAAGTGAAGTAAGTTGAAGGTAATTGAGGAAGTGAATTGATTAATGATTAGATAAGTCTTATGAGCATAACATAGATCTGAATATTTGCAAATTAAGTTGTATTTGAATTAGATCAGAACTATATCACTTTAACCATTGATTCAATAAAATCTCTTAACTGAGTGGACTTAACAGTCTTATTTTATTTCCATATGACATTCAATGAATGTTAATTGTTATCTTGTTGACCCCATAGTGAATGCTGGTTAAAAGTTAACTATTAGTGATAAATCCTCTAACTAGGTGACACCTAACAGTGTGCATTATAACCTTTAACAGGGTTGGCTCTTAACTGAGCTCACTTCAAAAGAGTGAATTATTTTGGGTTACCGATTCCATGTGGTTTTTCTCTTAGCAGGGTTTCCATGTTAAAGATGAATGAAATTTTGATTGGGAAGGAGAAGGTGAAATTTTAGACTAGGAGGATGAAAGAATTTTCCAGACCATTTCCAAGATTGGGAAAAGACCTAAGATTGAGGTTCCTACATTTTCAGGAAATCTTAACATAGAGGAGTTGATCGACTAGATCAATGAATTAGAAGAATATTTTGAGTATGAAGATATCGAGGATCCTGATAGGGTCAAGTTTGCAAAGGCTAGACTAAAAGGTCACGCGAAGATTTGGTGGCAAGAGATTCAATTAGAGAAAAATAGAAGAGGAAAGGAGAAAATCACAAGATGGGATCAGATGGTGGATAAATTGAAGTGAAAATTCAATCTTTTTGATTATGAGCTTGATCTACTAAAGAAAATGCAAGGGTTGAAGCAATCATGGAGATCTATTTAGGAGTATACAGAGGACTTCTATCAAATCCTCATCAGAATAGGTCATGTAGAAGCTAACAAGGAGAAAGTTGTCTGTTACCTTAATGGGTTGAGGTTGAGCATTCATGAGGAGTTAAATTTGATCCAAATGAATAGTATTGAAGAGGCATACCAGTTTTCCCTAAAGGTAGAGGAAAAGATAAACAAGAAGTTTGAGAGTAGGCAAAGCAGGAGAGGATGTGGTGGAAGATTGAGCAAATAGTCTTATGGAGGCTGAAATGAAGATTTGAAAAAGAAGGATGAGGCTAATAATAGTCAAAATTAGAGCGGAAATAATTTCAATCACTTCCTTGATTAGAATAATAGAGATCAGTGATGAAGGGGAAGAGGACAAGGATTTGGAAGAGGAGGCTTTTGTGGAACATGTTTTCACTGTGGAGAAGAAGTTCATAGGGCATATGAATGTGCACAATGCCAATGAAGGATAGATATGAGAACTAAAGGCCAGGCTAAAGTTGCACATGTGGATGAAGATGCCAAATCATCACATTTTGAGGATGCTGGAAGAGGAGAAACAATAATTAATAGAATAGTCCTACTGGGTGGTGAGAATCAACCTAAGAAAAGGAGGAGCTTGTTTCACACTAGGTGTAAGTGTGAGGATAAGTGTTGTGATGTGATTATCGATAATGGAAGCAGCAACAATTTGGTGTCAAAAGAGATGGTCACAAAGTTGAATCTGAAGAGGTAGAAACTGACGCAAGGCAAGTAAGGAGGATCCAATTAAGGACAATCCAAACAAGAAGCCAAACACCACAATGCAGAATAACACAACAAGACAATATTTTCAATAGAATTTTCATTAACATGCCCGACTATAACACCTTCTAGGTTAGGGCCAAATATAATCAAAAGTATTTTTGCAATCTCTCAACTAGTCCAGCTCTAAAACAAATCAACAACTGATGGAAACACTAAGGTGGATCTAAACTTGAGCTCGCGAGCCTCCAAGCAATCTCCTTGTCTCCAAGCATGTAAACCACTAGCTCTGTTATTAATGTATCATCTGAAAATGGAAGCACTTCCATGATAAGAGCATTTAGCCCTCTAAGTAAGTGGTCTGGGGTCATGTTAAGCACCTTGATTGGGTTTTTTCATGTATTTGGCTTTCTCCCCGCTTTCCACTTCTTTTCTGCACTTGATTTCTTCATTATAAGTGAAATTAGGGTTAGGATCTCGAGGATTCTCCTTAATTTCCCTCTTCCATGGCTTTATTTTCTAGGTAGGACTTAGAAATAGGTCCTCTTGGCCTTCATCATAGTCATCATATGATTTTATGCCTATCCCTGGCATTCTATCCGTTTCTGGCATCATTTTTAGGTCTTTAGGCATCCCTGGGACCTCCTGTCCTGATTTTGACTGGATATGGGCCACAGGGTCAGAATCGAGGTTGATCCTGACCAGGTTAGAATTGAGCTCGATCCTGACTAGGTTAGTTACAAGCTCAATTTTTCCCCCCTCTTTCAAATTTCCAAATTCCTTGATTTTCGGATATTGGGTTTCGAGGATGTTTGTTTTCCCACCTCCGGGTTGGCCATTTTGGGTTTTAGAATGGTAAATCCTTAAATTGCATTTATTCTAGGTATATTTTCTAAAGGTTAGGAGCTAATTTGGATTTAATTCTCTAAGGTGGCCCCTCTAGAGGATTGTGCCCTAGTTCACTATAAAAGGAGGCCTTCGTCTCTTATTTTCACATCTCATCTCAAGCAATTGCAAGCTCTCAAGCTCTCAAGTGGAAGAAAGCCTTCAAGCATTCAAGTGTTCAAGCATTCATCTATCAAGGAGATCCATTGTTAGCCATTGAAGGATTCAATCTCTTTGGAGCCCCCTTGAAGATCCATCCTTCTACATTCATTCAAGCCTTCTCATATGAAAAGATCAATTCAAGATTGGTGTTGAAGATCAAATGTCATTGATTCGAGACATCCTACATTTATTCTACATCCATTGAAGCATTCCTACTTGTGGATTTGAGGATTCAAATCCTCTATAAGGACTTCAACATAAGCGAGGTGATTTGTTTCAATTACTTTGTTTATGCACACTACATTTCAATTCAATTTCGAGGTTAATTCCTAAATTGGGGTTTGACCAAGGCAAACTCCCCATACAATAAAAACCCCCATTTTCTTGTAGGTACAGGTGGAGGATTTCAGATCTGAGAGTGAATTTGGATACCCTTTTTGATGAACTTTCAAGATCTGCGAACAAAGTTAGAATTGACCTCCAAATAAAGAATCTAGCCTTTGACCTTTTATGAGGGTCAAAGTTGACCTGAGCTCATCTTGGAAAAAGATTTCTGAGTTTTCTTCATCTCAATATTTCCAGTCCAGAATAGGTTGCAGAATTGCTCAAAAGTACACAAACATCAGAAATTGGCATTTTCCAGATCTGCCCTAATTTGAGGTTAGCACTTATATTTTAATTATTTCAGATTTCAAGCATAATTCAACCATAAGGAAATATAGGGTTTCTCCCTCTCTTTCATATTCTTCATAGAATCATTCGATTATGCATTAGCCTTTTGGTTGATCAAATTAGATCTCTCCTTTGGAAATTTGGATTTGGGAATAGATCTCATATTTCCCCCATTACAATACAACATATTATACATTTGAATAGGTGTGATGCCATTTTAACCCTATTCATTTTGGTGAACCCGACATACTTACTCTCTTTTCTTTTGTGGAATTGGATGCCTTATTGTGCTTTCCTTTTATCTTGTTAATATTAGATTTTTCCTTTGTGTTAAATCTTGCATGCTAATTAGATTTCATATTCATGCTTTATGTGTTCTTAGTTTAGTTCATTTGCATTACATTGGTTTATGAGCTTTACTACCACTAGTCCTACTTATAACATTTTGGTTAGAAGAAGTTGTACATGGGTGCCTTTGATCTTGAATCTTCCTCTCCTTTCCTTAGGATCCCGGATGATAACTTGATTCTTCATGATTCCAATCCTACTATGGAGAAAAACTCTTCTCACTCATCTCATTATGAGGATGATGCTTTAAGAGTTCCTCCTGAACAAGTCCAAAAAATTTCCACTAAACTTGATAAAATGGGTAATTGGCTTATTCAAGAAAACCATAATCAAGATTCCATTCAAGCTATAGAGGCTCTTAAGAAAGTTCTCTGTGATAGTGATCAAAGTGTTAACCTCTTGCATGGTATTACTCAGCTTGTGCATTCAAATGTTAAACCTTTAGTTCAAGAAGCTCAAGATTTAGGGTTTATTCCTCCTATCACTAGTGTTGAACTTCCTTCTAATCCTTTACCTAGTATTCCTACCTATACTCCTTCTTTGGTGACTGTGACAGTTCCCTCTATTCCTATGAGTGTTCCTTTTATGTCCCTTCTTACATCACAACCTTCATATCATAATGTTCCTTTTACTTATTCCAATCCACTTCCAATTGTAGTTCCTAGTGTTCCTCCAGTTGTGTCTTCTATTCCTACAACTTCTTACACCTTACCTAGTGTGTCTAATGTTGCTACTCCTCCTATTTCCTCTAATGATTCAACAATCATCAGTTTGGCTCAAACTGTGTCATCCTTACAACAACAACTTGTTTCCTTAACTAAAAATAAGTTTATTATTCCTACATGTGACATGGGAAGTCCCTTTTCCTGGGATATTATTCGTACTCATGTTCCTCAGCAAGGTGAGATGTCTCATCTTGAGAATTATAATGGAAAAGGAGATCTTGTTCATCATGTTAAAACATTCCAAATCCTTTTTAGTGATTATGCTCTTGACCATAGGATTTTAGCCAAACTGTTTGCTAGAACCTTCTGTGACAAGGCCTTACAATGGTATTGTTCCTTGCCTCTTTATTCCATTGATTCTTTTCCACAACTTGCTAATGCTTTTATTCAATAATTTCAAAACAACATTGGCTCGGAAGTGTCTTTGACTGATTTGATGCATTGTAAACAAAGTGCTAAAGAAAAATTAATTGAATTTATTGGTAGATTTAAGCATTTGCATGCTCAAATTTCCTATCCTATTCTTGATATTGATATTCAACGTATGTTTATTTCAAATTTACAAAAGGATATTAGAGATAAGATTTTTCTTACTAAATTTACCTCTTTTCAACAACTTTGTGCAGCGCTTCATCATTATCAATTACAAGTGAGTCAATTTGAGAGAAACACTCCAATGGCTCTTGTTCCAGTTGATAAGAGTGATGCTACTCCTAATCCAAACAAGTTTCAAAAATTCAACAACTATTTCAAGATAAACAAACAAGAGAATGCAGTTGCTGATCAAGTTGTTGTTGCATCTCACAATGCCACTTCTGCATCCACTGCTTTTCGATTAAATCATACATTTGCTACTCTTTCTAAATCTTTACATGCTATTATGAATAGGTTTTTAACTATTAATATGATTACTTTACCTCCTATTCAACCTCTTTTACCTGCTACGATTGCATCTAAATCTTTTGATCAAAATGCTTTTTGTCAATATCATCATTAGAATGGTCATGATACATAGTAGTGTTATTCTTTAAAACATAAGCTTCAAGATTTAATTGATTCTAATGACTTATCTATTGATAATCTTGATGGTAGTGGGAATAAATTTGTCTCTCCTCCTAATCAAAACCTTCAAATCTATACGAACCCTTTACCTACGCATGATACTAATACAATTGCTCAACCATCTACTATGGAAATTGCATATGATTCAAAGATAGACAATCTCAATCATGTTGTTAATCAAGTGGAGCATGTTGGTCAATCTTTATCTCCACCTCAACCTCAACCTTAGATTCAATCTCAAGTTCAATCTCAACTTCGACCAAAACCTAAACCTAAAACTAAATCTAAACCTCGACAACAACCTAAGAATAAAAGACCTCGAGAAATTTTGATTACCTTTGATGACTCTAAGACTATTAAAGCTCCTGATGGTCCCCTTTACATTTCTACTAGGATTGCTTATAAACCTACTCGTGGTTGTCTTGTTGATACTACATCCTTAGTTAATGTTATTGTAGACACGTAAAATTCGACGAGGACTTTTAAATTGCAAAAATCAGTTAAATGGATTAAAAAGGGATAAAATTCAATAAAATGGACATAATTAAATAAAATGATCGAAATTAATTAAAACAAAGGAAAAATTAAATGATGATGTTAAATAATTAAATGAAGCATAAAAAGGGGAAAAGCACTATATAATTGATTTTAATCAATTAATTGTATAGTTGTTTAATTAAAAATCAAAATGAACCCATTACCCTTCCATGGCTAAATTTAATTAAATAATTGAATTAATAATCCTTATTTTCTCTCAACAAAGTGATTAACCAATGAAAATTGAGAACATAAAGACACAAATCACTCACATTTGCAAATTGTCCAAACATTTGAAACCATTTAAAGGCTTGTCGCCTCATTTGTCCCCCCATTTATGAACAATGCAAAGTTTTTGACTCAACCATGAGATAACCATGATTACTTCATTCTACCCCCTACCCTTGGGAAATTACTATAAGTACGAGGCATTTTGGAGAACATTTCCATCTTATATTTTCAATTGAAAAGTATTGTTACTATAGTCAATTGAGATCATTTCTAAGAGCAATTTGAGCATTCTTGAGCATTTAGTATCATAATTTCATCAATTGAGCTAGATTAAGCATGAATTCATCATAGAATAAGCATTTAGAAGCATCATAACAACATCATTCTCATTTTAGAGGTGTCACTAGTGAGGATTTGCAACTGAGAGCTCACTTACCACTTCTTTCTAGAGATCCATGGGATAATATAGATTATAGTTGCAAGTTTAAAGTAGATTTCCTTTGTATTTAGCTTAAATTGTAGCTATTTGATCTTAATTCCATGAAGGTGAATAATATCATCACACACTTATCATTGAAGAAAATCTTACAACGTGACTTTTATGATACATCGGATGTGTGGATTCAAACTTGTAATGGTTTTCTTTATCCATCATTTGGTTCTATTACTTTACCGGTTGAACTTTGTGGAAAATTGTGAACACTACCTTTGTTGTGGTTCCTAATTCTGATCAATTTCAAGTTAAGCTAGGTTTTCCTTGGTTGACTACCATGCATGTTGTTGCTTCACTTATCCATAAGTGTCTTAAGTTCATTCATGATGAAGAAGTGAAGACGATTAATCATAGTTTATATCAACCTTCAAGGCCTAGAGATTGTGCTACTCTTGATTTCTTTTGGCCTTTATTACCTAATTCATGTCCTCCTTGACCTGATAATATTTTTTGATCATATCAAGCCTATAAGAATTATAAGATTCTTCAATTAAGCATACCTCCTATGGATCTTAATCATGGTCTTTTTCCTACACCTTCCATACCTCCTTTAACTATGGCTTCTAGTTTTGTTAATCAAGTTCCTTCTACTGAACCTGTCAAAGATCCTATGATTGCTTCTCCTATTGTTAATAATCCTATTGATTTTCCTCAAGAACTTGTGAAGGATCCTGAGATTGTTCCTCCTAGTTCCCAACCTATTTCAAATAAATCAAAACATAATCGATCTGCTAATGAATGTCATAAAAAGCATCGTGCTCATGCTAAAGCATCGTTCACATGCATGATTATGATGATTCTATTCGCATCTTAGATCCTATTTTGATTAATTTGGATGAAGAAGATACTTTTGATGATACTGATGATGTTAATGATGAATATGAGACTATTGACATTGACATTGATTTACCTAATATGCTTTCATCACAATTAACTCTTACACCTAGTGTTGAACATTGTGATTCTCAAGAGGATCCTTGTTTGGAACTGGCTATCCTTCCTACTATGTTGGATATAGTCCCTCTTGCGAGTTACCCACCTTCCCTAAATGATATACAATGAGATGGGTAGAGTAGGTGGCACGCTTGATCGACTTGTCCTTCATGGTAGCTTTGTTGTGTGTTTGCCTGTTGTACTGGCTTTCTCCCATAATTTATTTGCTAAATGTTGTTAGATTCTTTTATATGATCCTTGTTACTCAATTGGTGCAAGGTGATGAAGGAATCAAAACTGTTGTGCAAAATCTTCTATATGTATCTCTATTCTTCTATGCATTGTTCAATGTTATGTTATAAATGTGCTATTGTTCGTAAATGTTTCTTTGTGTAATTTGCTTCGATTTGAGATATGGTAGCACTAATTCTTTTTGGTCTCCACGTCATGGTCCGAAAAGATTCTCCTTCGTATATCTTATGTGATCTTTCCTCCTTTGTGATTATAGTTCTACTTTCTTTGGGGAATGATGTCAATTCATTTGCAATAATATCATATATATATTATCTTAAGATCATACTAACCCCATGGTAGGTAGATCCCTTCTATGTTCTCTGTATGTTTCTGTGATATTTCCCTTGATTTGTCTTCGTCTGGGGGCATCTCGACGTGGAAACGTAATCAATGGAGTTGTTTATGTTTTCGTTAAAGCCATTGCTCTTGTTAAAGTGTTAGCAATGACTTTAACATGGGGGCATACGCTTTTCTCACCTGTTGCACACATGCACTTTTGGATATGCACAGATTATTTTTCAAGATACTTTTCTCCCCTTTTGGATTGGTAACTAATCCTTAAAGCATGGATTTATATTTTAGGATCTCTTGATCCCTCCAGTTTTGAATATACATATATTTTGATCCCTTAAGGTCAGAGGTGTCCTTAAGATTGGATCTCTTTTGTTGTTGGTTTTATTCTTATGGAATAGAATATTCCTAAGGATGAATCCTTGATGGGTTGACTAGTGAGTAGTCACATTCACTAGGCAGTTCAATTCCATCTTTCCAGTTGTGCCATTCTCTTGTGTGGTTCACAATGGGACATAAGTTCTCATTGGGCGAGGTAATCACACCTTTCTCTCTCTAGAGATGTCTCTCTTATTCTGATCTAGGAGTTGAAGAAGATTTGAGTCCCTAGGGGCTTAAGGTTTCCCTTTGTCCCTTGGATTACGATAAGATTATCTTTTCATTATGATCTCCTTTACCAAGAGTTTGCATCGAGTCCATACTCTTGCTAAAGTGGGGCATTAATGTATCATCTTAAAATGGAAACACTTCCATGATAAGAGCATTTAGTCCTCTGAGTAAGTGGTCTGGGGTCATGTTAAGTGCCTTGATTGGGTCTTTGCATGTATTTGGCTTTCTCCCCACTTTCCACTTCTTTTCTGCACTTGATTTCTTCATTATAGGTGAAATTAGGGTTAGGATCTCGAGGATTCTCCTTAATTTCCCTCTTCCATGGCTTTATTTTCTAGGTAGGACTTAGAAATAGGTCCTCCTAGCCTTCATCACAGTCATAATAGGATTTTATGCCTTTCCCTGGCATTCTATCCCTATTTGGCATCATTTTTAGGTCTCTAGGCATCCCCAAGACCTCCTATCCTAATTCTAATTGGATCTGGGCTCACAGGGTCAGAATCAAGGTTGATCCTGACTAGGTCAGAATTGAGCTCAATCATGACTAGGTCAGTTAAAAACTCAATTTTGCCCCCCTCTTTCAAGTTTTGAAATTCCTTGATTTTCAAGTATCAGGTTTCGGGGATGTTTGTTTTCCTGCTTCCGGGTCGGCCATTTCGGGTTTCAAAATGGTAAATCCTTAAATTGCATTTAATCTAGCTATATTTTCTAAAGGTTAGGACCTAATTGAGATTTAATTCTCTACGGTGGCCCCTCTAGAGGAGTGTGCCCTAGTTCACTATAAAAGGAGGCCTTCCTCTCTCATTTTCACATCTCATCTCAAGCAATTGCAAGCTCTCAAGCTTGCAAGTGCAAGCAAGCAGTCAAGTGTTCAAGCATGCATCCATTAAGTAGATCCATTGTTAGCCATTGAAGGATTCAATCTCTTTGGAGCCCCCTTGAAGATCCATCCTTCTACATTCATTCAAGCCTTCTCATATGCAAAGATCAATTCAAGATTGGTGTTGAAGATCAAATGCCATTGATTGGAGACATCTTACATTCATTCTACATCCATTAAAGCATTCCTACTTGTGGATTTGAGGATTCGAATCCTCTACAAGGACTTCAACATAAGCAAGGTGATTTGTTTCAATTACTTTGTTTATGCACACTACATTTCAATTCAATTTCAAAGTTAATTCCTAAATTGGGGTTTGACCAAGGCAAACCCCCCATACGACAAAACCCCCATTTTCTTGTAGGTATAGGTGCGGGATTTTGGATCTGAGAGTGAATTTGGATACCCTTTTCGGTGAACTTCTGAGATTTGGGAACAAAGTTAGAATTGACCTCCAAATAAAGAATCTAGCCTTTGACCTTTTATGAGGGTCAAAGTCAACCTAAGCTCATCTTGGAAAAAGATTTCTGGGTTTTCTTCGTCTCGACATTTTTGGTCCAGAATAGGTTGCACCATTGCCCGAAAGTACACAAATGTCAAAAATTGGCATTTTCTAGATCTGTCCTAATTTGAGGTTAGTACTTATATTTTAATTATTTCAGATTTCAAGCATAATTCAACCATAAGGAAATGTAGGGTTTCTCTCTCTCTTTCATATTCTTCATAGATTGATTCGATTATGCATTAGCCTTTTGGTTGATCAAATTGGATCTCTCCTTTGGGAATTTGGATTTGGGAATAGATCTCATATTTCCCCCATTACAATACAACATAAATTATACATTTGAATATGTGTGATGCCATTTTAACCCTATTCATTTTGGTGAACCTGACATACTTACTCTCTTTTCTTTTGTGGAATTGGATGCCTTATTGTGCTTTCCTTTTATCTTGTTAATATTAGATTTTTTCTTTGTGTTAGATCTTGCATGCTAATTAGATTTCATATTCATGCTTTATGTGTTCTTCGTTTAGTTCATTTGCATTAGATTGGTTTATGAGCTTTACTACCACTAGTCCTACTTATAACATTCCGATTAGAAGAAGTCGTAGACTCATGGGTGCCTCTGATCCTGAATCTTCCTCTCCTTTCCTTAGGATCCCGGATGATAACTTGATTCTTCATGATTCCAATCCTACTATGGATCAAAAATCTTCTCACTCATCTCATGATGAGGATGATGCTTTAAGAGTTCCTCCTGAACAAGTCCAAAAACTTTCCACTAAACTTGATAAAATGGGTAATTGACTTATTCAAGAAAACCATAATCAAGATTCCATTCAAGCTATAGAGGCTCTTAAGAAAGTTATCTGTGATAGTGATCAAGGTGTTAACCTCTTGTGTGGTATTACTCACCTTGTGCATTCAAATGTTAAACCTTTAGTTCAAGAAGCTCAAGATTTAGGGTTGATTTAAGGAAAATATAGAGGGTACGAAGGTGGAGAGAGAGAGAGAGAGAGAGAGATCTTTAAATTGCATCTTCCATAAGTGCAATAGACATTCACAACCTCAAAGTTTTAGCTTCAATTTATTCTTTGGTGGAAGAACCGAAGCCAATTATAAATTTGATACAACAAATCCCATTCAGATACATAACTACCCAATCAACATTGAATTTCCTAAAGAAAGCCCCATTAAAGAAAAGATAGTAAGCATCATGGAACAATGGGGTTAGATTTGAATATGGCACCATTCCTAGCTTTCCTAAGTCCCAAAAAAAGGATATTTTTAAAATTTGACCAAAACTTATTAAACAATAGAAATACAAATACATCAATGTTAAGTGCACAAATTTTTGTACTGAGCTTATTTTATTTGTAGCTTAAGTGTGGAAATTTGGTGGAAACCTACAAATTGTTGAACCCCATGAACTAACAAGATAATGTTTCATGTAACATGACTATCATAGTGTTTAGAAGATCCACATTTTTTTGTCAAGGCAGACACATTGACACATATAACAATGATGACTGGATGCACTTTGCAAGTATAAATGATTAAGATAAATTCAATTGTCTTGCATCATTATAAATATCTATTAATTATAGATCCTAAGTGTACCTCAAATATAAATTTTACTGGCTAATTGTTAATTGTTGTCCAATAAAACTAGTTTTATCTTGTTTCTTTTTTATTGCTTTCTATCGTTGCCCATAATCAATGTTCTTTGCGCATTCATTCAAAGAGGGGCATTTGTAGACACGTAAAATTGGACAAGGACTTTTAAATTGCAAAAATCAATTAAATGCCTTAAAAAGGGATAAAATTCAATAAAATGGACATAATTAAATAAAATGATCGAAATTAATTAAAACAAAGGAAAAATTAAATGATGATGTTAAATAATTAAATGAAGCATAAAAAGGGGAAAATCACTATATAATTGATTTTAATCAATTAATTGTATAGTTTTTTAATTAAAAATCAAAATGAACCCATTACCCTTCCATGGCTAAATTTAATTAAATAATTGAATTAATAATCCTTATTTTCTCTCAACAAAGTGATTAACCAATGAAAATTGAGAACATAAAGACACAAATCACTCACATTTGCAAATTGTCCAAACATTTGAAACCATTTAAAGGCTTGTCCCCTCATTTGTCCCCCCATTTATCAACAATGCAAAGTTTTTGACTCAACCATGAGATAACCATGATTACTTCATTCTACCCCCTACCCTTGGGAAATTACTATAAGTATGAGGCATTTTGGAGAGCATTTCCATCTTATAATTTCAATTGAAAAGTATTGTTACTATATTCAATTGAGATCATTTCTAAGAGCAATTTGAGCATTCTTGAGCATTTAGTATCATAATTTCATCAATTGAGCTAGATTAAGCATGAATTCATCATAGAATAAGCATTTAGAAGCATCATAACAGCATCATTCTCATTTTAGAGGTGTCACTAGTGAGGATTTGCAACTGAGAGCTCACTTACCACTTCTTTCTAGAGATCCATGGGATAATATAGATTATAGTTGCAAGTTTAAAGTAGATTTCCTTTGTATTTAGCTTAAATTGTAGCTATTTGATCTTAATTCCATGAAGGTGAATAATATCATCACACAAATGGTACCCACCATGGGGCTCTAAGCCTCATTCCATCATTTTCACCTCCATTTGCAAGTTTCTATATGCTATTTTCCATGAATTTCTTGCAGGAAACAGGTAAAGTTACACCTACGGGAGATCTGTTCATGCCTACAGTCTCTGTACTATTGCCTACTAGCTGGAAACTCATGCCTACAATAGCAAAGCGTTCAGCCTTTACGAGATAAAATTACGCTTGCGCGGTAGGAAGTATCACTTACCTATTATTTAATGTCGCTTTAAAGATTTCTTTGCATTGCATTTAGAGTCTAAATTGATGCTCTGGCTAAATTTGTTATTGCTTGATAATATGGCTTTCCATTGCATTTGAAGTTTAAAGTTCCACTTTAGATAGGTTCTTTATCGCTTTGAACTGGTTAAAAGTCACTTTGGACTGGTTATTTTCCACGGGTTTAAAATTGCTGATGTCGCCTATTCACTAAGAAATATCGGGGCTAATGAGTAAAGTCATGGCTATTAGTAATCTGTTCATGCCTATTAGCTGGACGATATTGCCTGTGGTTTATTTTTTGTTCTAGTCTTTAATTGGATAAATTTGAAAATCTGACTATCTATGTTTGTTGTTAATCAATAAATGAGCAGACATCCAAGAGTGAAAAAGCGAGAAAGTAGATTCAACAAGGAGGTAAAAGCATTGGCAAAGAAAATAAAGAAGGAGAATCAAGTGCATACAAAGGTTGTCCTTGAATCTAAACTAGATGAGGATGTCAAGGTATATGAGAAGTATTTAGTTTTGGTTGAAGCTTACAAGCAAAAATTTGTGTCTCTAAATTGGATTTATGAACCTTGAGCTTAAAGTTTCTTTCTTCTAAATCTTTTGATTGATTACATGCAAGTTTGGTTTCCCCTCATTGTGAATCAGTTGTGTTGAACTGACTTGTCAGAGGAGGGAGTTGCAGAAAATGGCCAAGGTGAGTAAGTGAAAATAAAAATCAGTAACTCAAAAATGCCCCTAGCCTTTTGCTAGCTACAAGGAGAGGTATTCTACTCAAACAAGCTTGCATTCCCTTAACTTGTGGCATTGTCATTTTAAATCTAGCTTTTTAAATAGAAAGAAAATTGAACCACACATTTCAATTTTAAGAACCTCCTTGTCAAGAGGTTGAAAAAGAACTATAAGTGTTTGAAGTGTTTGGGAACTAAAGGGAAAAGTTAGGGATATGCTCTTCACCTTCTTGGTGAAAAAAATTCCCAAAAACTATACCTTAATTCCAATTTCCTTTATTTGCAAAATGAACATGCCAGAGATTTAGTGGGCTCGCCTCCCGAATTTGCCTTTGCAAGGCTAGTGAGAGGGACAACCCAAAGTGGGATACACTTGCTTTCACCGCGAGAATCCGACCCACTATAAAACAAAATGCATGTATCCTTAATGGGGTGCATGACAAAGGGATTTTAATTTCTCAAACTTCCTCTAGTAGTCCTTACGGATTGGGCAAAATCATGCCTCGCTATGTGTGGGAAGCCCCTTAACATACTTGGGGGATGAGAGATTTTAATTCTTTTGAACAGAATATTTATTAAATCCCAATTAAATTAGAAAGGCCACCTTGTAGAGCCATGTTTACAAACCAATTTGATGCTAGGTAGGCTGTTTGGAATCTATTCTTGTGTTATGCCCCTGAAAACATTTGAAAATATACACATTAGAGTGTTGTTTAGAGACATTTATGTGTGTGTTGCATTTGTTTTTAATTTTCAAAACAAGAAATTTCCAAAAATATTTGATCAAAACTTTTAAAAATTCAAAATTTTATACCCTGGTTGGAGAAGTGTCACCTAAACACAAAATAAACCCGCTTGTCAGAGGCTCGGTCATGCCTATGACTTGTTTAAACACGCGTTGACAAACTTAAGTAACGCTTGAAAGAAATTTAGACATGCACAAAAAAATTTTAAACCCACCTGGAAATAATAAAGTGTCGCTTAAGAACCTACAAGCTGTCGCCTAAAATCACACTAGTGCAACATTTTTAAAGGTTTTATTCCCGCCTATGCTTGGTTCAGTCATGCCCAAAAAACTAAAAGGGAAAATAGAGAGTGCTTCCAGGAAGAATAAAAAATTTTTGAATATCAATTCAAGTACCCTTTTTCAAGTTTTCACTAATTCAACTTACAGTCTGGTCGAAAATCCTGTTTCACATATTTGTCAAAATTTTACAAAGGATTAGATCCCAAGTAGTCTTGACTTGTATACAAGGTTCATGCTTGTATTCACCAGATCATATTATATTAAGCAAACCTTGCAAGTTGACGGGACCTATTTGAGACAGGAGCTCCCTTATCCCAAAGATGAAACTACTCCTAGAATACCACAAAAGTCACCCGAACAAGAAAGGGAAGACAACATGATGTATTATGGTAGTTTGGGTGGTAAAGACAAGAATGGTATTGATCTCACTAACCAGGGTGAGGTCAATAATGGGGGCACTGATGTAAATAACTAGAGCAATATTAATAACCAAGGCAATACCAACAATGGAGGAGCAGACCAAAATGCTCAAGGAATTGGCCAAACTCACACTCAAACTAACACCAAACCAACGACAGAAGATGCCATAGATGAAAAAGTTAGTGAGGCTATCCAATGTCCTTACTTCCAAAAGCTCATGGAGAAGGCCATAGATAGAGATAGAGAAAAGCACTTTATGGACTTAGTGCAAAAGGGCCTTAGACTTCCTCAAGATTATGATGTCAATCAACTCAAACCACCATAAGCTAAGGAGAGTACCTTAGACATCATGAATAAACAATTCAAGATGTTTCAAATTCAATTGGACACCATCAAACAAAGCGAGGCTCCCAAGCCTTTTTCCATTGAAGCCTTGTGTCCATTCCCATTTGATAAGAGCTTGGTTATGGTGCCATTCCCAATCAATGTTGTGTTTCCTAAGTATGACAAGTACGAAGGAATGATGGATCCCCAAGATCACTTATGGGAGTTTTGTGCATTAAGCTTAGAGTTCATGCATGATACAACATATTTAATGAGATTATTTCTGCGAAGCTTAGGAGGCATGGCTATGGAGTGGTTTTCTAAGCTACCCTACAGCATTAAGACCTTCGAAGAGTTAGCTTCAAAATTCATGGCCCATTACTCATATAACATTAAACATGAGGTCACGATGATAACATTATGCAACACAAAACAAAAAGATGGAGAGGCATTCCTCACTTTCCTGCAAAGATGGAGGATAGTTTTTGCAAGGTATCCTAGGAGTGCCCGAAAAAGAGAAGATGGATATCTTCATTAACAGTTTGAGCAACGAGTTGAACTACCATTTGTAGATGCAATGTCCTAAGACCTTCCAAGATCTGATTGAAAATGGAGTCACTACGGAGGAAGTTTTGGTCAAAAGTGGAGAATTGAAATTATACAAGGATAATAAGAATAACTCCACTAATAATAGCTCCAATAATGGCAACAATCAAAAAAATAATTGGTACAATACTAATAGTCGATACAAGAATAAAAATAAAGGAATTGTTAATGATGGTGTGGTGGAGTCTAGCAACTTGAAGGTGGTTCCATTTTCTCTTACAAGGACACCTAATCAAGTGAATAATACCAATCAGAGTTCCAATGCGACATCCAACAACAACCAAGCCAATAATGGAAATCAAGGAAATAATGCAAGAAATAGCAAGTTTGATAAGTATTTGAAGCCTACTCCTTCAAGGAACTTCACACCCTTGGGTGAACCCCTCGAAAAAGCATTAAAGACTCTCATGGCTAATAATGTCATTACATTACCCAACATTCATCCTTATGAGCCAAATAACAAGCCTAGTTGGTGGAGTGCCAACAGTCATTGTGAGTATCACAGAATTTGGGGGCACACAACAAATGAATGTCTGCAATTAAAGAATGTGGTGCAAGACTTGATAGACAATGACATAATCACCATTGAAGGACCTTGAAGCAATGAAGACCATACGACATTTAAACTACCTTTCTACAAACATGATAAAGGGGATTCATCTAATGGCAAGAAACAAAGTGCCAATAATATGAATTTTGCACCACCTTATGATAACATTGTGAATGCTATAATCATCAAGGAACAACCTCAAAAAGAGGCATCAAATGTTATTACATGAGGGCAGAATTCTAGAATGAATATACAAGGGATTGTTCCTCAAATTGCTAGCACTCCGCAATCCAACATCATAGTTAAGCAACCTTCTACAGTAGCAAAACCTTATAGCTTGGTGGATCAATTGGAAAGAACTCCCGCACAAATATCTACTTTGGAATTGTTGAAGTTATCCCCTAATCATAAAGAAATTTTGGAAAAAGCTCTAGTAGAGATGAATGTTCCTACTAACTTAGAAGAAGGAAAGTTCCAAAACATGGTAGGTCATCTTGTAGCACCTCATTGTCTTTCATTTTCTGATCAAGATGACATGTCTATAACCCATCCTCAAAATCTACCATTGCATATAGAGGTCTTAATATAGAGGCATAGAGTCAAAAGAGTCCTCATTGATGGAGGAGATGGCCTTAACATTTGTACATTAAGTCTTGTTAAATCCTTAGGGTTATCCAAGTCTTGCATTGATCCTACGAAAAAGATCACCATCAAGGCTTATGATGAAGCTGAAAGGGCCTCTAAAGGCATGATAGTATTGCCCATAAAAGTAGGACCTATCAAAAAGGACACCAATTGCCAAGTGTTGGACATGAAATTGACTTATAATATTTTGTTGGGGCGACCATGGATCCATGAGATGCAAGCAGTCCCATCCACATACCACCAATGCATAAAATTTCCATATATGGGTGAAGAAATCACGGTTGGAGGAGACTCTAACCCATTCCAATATTGCAATGCACTCAAACCTCCTCATGAGTTATACATTCCACATAACTGAGAGGGAATTATTCAAAGAACCCCAATTGAAGATGTTAAAATGAAAGAACTAACATTAGATGTTATTCAACACCTTCCTCAAGCTAGCTCAGTGACATCAGCTAAGGGAAAGGAAAAAGTGAGCTATGAGGGTCCAAATGTAACGGAAAGTTCATATCTAGCACCTAAATTGGAGATGGTGATCTATAAACCTACCAAAGAAGAAAAGGAAAAATCCAAGGAAGATCGTTACCAAAACATGAGTGAAATGATGAATAACTTTGAAAAACAATGCAAGATTAGTTCAAAAGGAATAGGGGAATATTCGGTTTCCCTATTCGACATGCCCACATCTCCAAAATCACATGGTAAACCATCAAAAGGACATCTTCCACATAAGTATAATTCCTATTTTGTAAGGGAAGATAATAAAGCAACATGGGATAAGGAAGAAGATGAAGTCCTCCAATGGCTTTACCATGATGAGGAAGATACCTCCAACACTCCCATGGAAAGAATTTAGGATATAAAGATACAAACTGAGCAATATGGAAAAGGCTTTGATATAATGCAGAAGATGGGATACAAGGGAAGAGGACCCTTAGGCAAAAGAAATAGAGGATTGTTAGAACCTATTGAACCTATTTGGAGGGCAAGTCACGAAAAATCAGGAGTAGGTTTTCAATTCAAAAGAGAAAGTTCAAGCCCAATGCATGATTTTCATCCTCAAATAAATGCCTTGGAATCTGAAGGAGATAGTGATGATTCTCAGGATTATGAATGGGATACCTTATTAGATGAGTCATGTCAATATAAGGAAGTGATTTCTATACATACTTATGCAAAAATCCCAAGGCAAGAAGCTCCAATTAGTGAAGAACCTCATATTCAAAGGCCTAATATAGAAAAAGCACCTACTAGTGGAGCATAGATAGAAACATTTTGGATGTCGTCAGAGGAGGGAGATTCAAATGTTAGTTTTAGCCCACTTGTGAATTTTCCCATGTTGTTTCCCGTAGAAGTCGATGAGGACTCAAGTGAAGGGGATTTTGACCCTTCTTCCATGGATCATCTTGAGGAAGTGCACGTCATAGATTTAAATGATACAATGTATGAACCCTCAAATGAAGTCATGTCCTTAACACCTATTGAGGACATTTTACCCAATGAACCCTTACTTTTGCTAAATCCACATCTTATTGATTGGGACCAAACTGAACCAAATGACCTACTTTACTTTCCCAATGACCAAGCAATGAACCACTACCTTAATGCAGTTGAACCCTCTTTCACCAATGAATTTGATATGGACATGATGAGAATAGCGGGGGTCCAATCTCTTAGTAAAAAAAAAAAAGAAAAAAAAAAAGAAAAAGAAAAGTTCTAGTGTTGAAAACCATTCTGTGGTAGCATTAGAACCAAAAAAAATAAAGATAAAAGATGTTTCCTTTGGTGAAAACCCAATTGTGGCATCAAAGGAAGAGAGATTGGATACTTTTCCTAAACATGAAGAGGAAAGGTCACCTATACTCATAAAGCCAATGAAAAAAATTAACATTGGCACGGAAGTGGATCCAAAGTTCATACACTTGGCTGCATCACTCACACCTATGGAAAAAGAGGACTTCATAAAAATTTTCAAAGAGCAACAAATAAACTTTGCATGGTCATATGCCAACATGCCCGGATTAGATCCTGACTTTATAATGCATCATCTAAATGTTAGACTAGGGGTTAAGCCTGTTAAGAAAAAGTTGAGAAAGATGCACCCCCACATAGCTCTTTTGGTCAAGGAAGAATTGGAAAAATTGTTGAAAGTAGGATTCATACAAGCAATCGCATACACCGAATGGATCTCCAACATTGTACTGGTCACAAAGCATGATAAATCCATTTGTGTGTGTACAGATTTTAGAGATCTAAATCTTGCTTTCCCTAAAGATGATTTTCCACTTCCGAGCATAGATGCCATAGTGGATTTGACAGCGGGATACTCAATGTACTCATTAATGGATGGTTTTAGTGGGTATAATCAGATCAAAATTGCACCCGAAGACCAAGAAAAGACAACATTTACTTGCCCTTGGTGCACTTTTTGTTGGAATGTCATGCCCTTCAGCCTTAAAAATGCTGGAGCCACATATCAAAGGGCCATGACAACTATCTTCCACGACATGATGCACACATTTTTAGAAGACTATGTGGATGATATATTGGCAAAATCCCACAAAAGAGAAGAACATCTCCACATTTTGAAAAGGATATTTGTTAGGTTGGAGCAATTCAAGGTCAGATTAAACCCAAAGAAATGTGCCTTTGGAGTCCAATCCGACAAGTTACTAGGTTATATAGTTTCCGCCAAAGGGATTGAAGTGGACCCCAAGAAAGTACAAGCTATAATGGACATGGAGATACCTAAAAACATCAGCCAAATGAGATCCTTGCAAGGCAGAATCCAATCCATAAGAAGGTTTATTTCTCAATTGGCCGAAAAATGTCATTCTTTCACCAGGTTGTTACATAAAGATACTACATTCATGTGGGATGCCGAATGTGATCAAGCTTTTACATTGTTGAAGACCTATTTGATAAATCTGCCCATTCTCATGCCACCAATCAAGGGCAAAGCATTACTTATCTACATATCTGCTACGGAAAGATCCCTAGGAGTACTTTTGACACAAGAGGATGAACAAGGAAAGGAAAGAGCTATCTACTATTTGAGTAGAACATTGATAAAATATGAGCTTAATTACACATTTATGGAAAGAGCTTGTCTAGCAGTGGTGTTTACATCTCAAAAGTTAAGACATTATATGTTGATGCATAAGGTCAAGTTGATTGCTAAGATAGACCCTCTCAAGTATTTGTTAAGTAAAACAACCTTAATAGGTAGAATAGCTAAGTGGGTGATGATATTGAGTGAATTCAACATTGAATATGTCGATAGAAAGGCAATCAAAGGACAAGTGATAGCAGATCACTTAGCTGAAAGTCCCATGACTTCTACACAAACTATTCAAGTGGAATTTCTGGATTCTGCCATTATAAACATAGAGGCAAAAATGTGGAAGTTATACTTTGATGGATCCTATACTCAAGGAGGTTCTGGGACCAACATATTATTGGTAACTCCTCAAGGTTACACCATTCCCAAATCCTACAAGCTTATGTTTCCATGCACGAATAACATAGCGAAATATGAGGCACTAGTCATAGGCATCAAAATGGCTTTAGAGTGGAATTTAAAAGAGCTACAAATTTATGGAGATTCTCAACTCATCATCAATCAAGTTAATAATGAATATAACACCAAAGATGAAAAGTTGATGCCTTGTAAGACTATGATTGAGGGATGGAAGAAATACTTTGCATTGATCAACTTTGAACAGATTCCTAGGGAGAAAAATAGAGCAGCGGATGCCATGGCTACCTTGGCTTCTTTGTTACAAAAACCAGATCAAAATGAGAAGTATGAGTTCTTGGTGGAAGAGTTGGTAAAACTAGCATTTGACCTTCTTGAAACCCAAATTGTCACCCTCTTACATGGACATGACTCCCCTTGGTATAGACCTATATATACATACCTTAAAGACCAAGTGCTACCCTTAGACCAAACCCGTGCTCAAAAATGCAATTTCATACATGAAGCCTCTTGTTACTTCATCCTTTCTGAAACATTGTATCGTAAGGGTCTTGACAAGATGTTACTTAGGTGTCTAGAGGAAGAAGAGTCTAAATTAGCTTTATGAGAGGTTCACGAAGGCATTTGCAGGTCGCACTCAAGCGGGTTAAATCTAGCTAAGAAAATCCTTCGCTTAGGGTATTTTTGGAAGACATTGGAAAAAGATGCTTGCCACTTTGTGAAGGTATGCAGCAAATGCCAATATCATGGTGACATGATACATACACCGGCACAAGAATTACACCCATTTGTCACACCATGGCCTTTCTACCAATGGGGGTTTGATCTAATTGGTGTCATAAATCCACCTTCTTCAAACGGGCACAAACATATCATAACCGCAACATAATATTTCACCAAGTGGGTTGAAGTGGTTCCCTTGATAACGGCAATGGGTAAAAAAATTTCCATGTTTATCTTGAATCATATCATTTGTCGATATGGTATTCCTCATGCTATAATAACAGATAATGGAAAACAGTTCAAGAATAAGGATGTTGATGAACTATGTGCTACATTTCATATCACTCACCATTCATCATCAATTTATTACCCTTAGGGAAATGGGCAAGCCGAAGCCACGAATAAGAATATATTGAAGATCTTGAAAAGGTCGATCAACAAATCAGGCAGGGATTGGCATATGCAAATTAATCCATCATTATGGGCCTATAGAACCAGCATAAGAACACCTACAGGAGCTACACCATTCTCCTTAGTCTATGGGGCCGAAGAAGTTTTTCCATTAGAAGTTGAGATACCATCTTTAAGAGTGTCATTACATGGATTGATCATAGATGAAGATTATAGAGTAGCTAGGCTTCAACAGTTGGAGTTACTTGAAGAGCATCAAACACAAGCTTATGAGCACCTGAAAGTGTATCAGAATAGGATCTCAAAGAACTATAATAAATATATCAAACTGAGAGTTTTTCAGGTAGGAGACTTGGTGTTGTGAGAAGATCCAAAGAATGAGGTTGAGAGGGAGAAGAAAGGCAAATGGGAGGCTAATTGGCTTGGCCCATTTGTCATAGTGTCTTCATTTGGCACGAGAACTTATAAATTATCAAATTTTGAAGGGGAGGAGCTTCAAGAACCTATCAACAGTATTCATCTCAAAAGGTTCTACACATAAAGAGTATAAAGAGTATCAGATGAGAGAACATCCTATTTATTGTACATAGTTCAAAAGAGATCCTGAAAATACCAAAAACATTTGAAAAGCACAAAAAGATCAAAAACATTGAGAAAATTGAGCATGAAGAAAGGAAAAACATTCAAAAAACTATCTCTTGGTGAAAAGCTAGCAAATAGGTGCCTTGATGATATGGAAAATATTAAAAAAAAAGAAAAAAAGTGGTATTCATATCATCATGATGTGGTCAATGGTGATTGTACTAAGCTTTCCGGTCCCAAACTGCTCAATGATGAAAATTTATCCTCAAGGCATTTATTTGCTAAAAGCTGGTGACACTTAGGTTGCATTGCATGGCATATTAGATTAATTGCATTATCATATTAGATTAATGGAATTGTCATGTTTAATCAAATACATGTGTTTATGGTTACTTTTCCAAGGGAAAGAGGGGGTACATCAATAATCTTGGTTAGTTAAAACATCTAAGCAAATGGGGTTCAATAAAATGTTTATTCTTGATAAAACACTATGAAGAAAATGAGATTATCTTTTGCATACGCACATTGAGCATTATTCATTATCCACATATTACAAGAAGAAATAATTCATACATCATATAGTTAGGGATAGACTATCATACTTTTGAAAAATAAAAAACATAGGAACATACATGTGCATTTCCATTAAACGTTTTGCATACATACATGAACAACAGAAAAAGCATCATCAAATTCATACATCTTTGCATACATCTATATATATCATAAAATAAGATACTGCATTCATAGCATGAATCAAAGTAAATGCATAAATAAACATCATATAGCTGCATAAATAGATAATCTCATAATCAACTCATCAAGCTGAATCAAGAAGTATATCATCATATATCATCATCAAAAGAGGATCCAATACATCAAGTATGTCAAGATATCATCAAAGTGATATATCAAATGTTCCAATCAATGAGAATAACATGAAAGGTGGACCATCAACACTGAGTAAATCTTTCATCATATCAATCAAGAGCCTGCAACACCAGATCCATCTGGACCTCTACCATCCTTTGGTGGAGGAGCCTGTGATGTACTCGCTCCATCCCATCTCTGAACAACCATAAATGATACAAGCTACTATAATAAAGAGGCAACCTGATCCAACCGACCCACCACAGTGGATATCTCTGACCTCATAGACTTCAAACCTCACTCTAATCCATCCATGCGATCACCCTATGCACCCTGTGGCTGTGGAGCTAGCGGACGCATCTATGGAGCCCCATCATCCTGCTATATATCATCCTGCTGTGCCTGATCCTAATGAACTACACCATCATCATGCTGAGCTAAGGCTACTCGCTGTAACTGTACCAAGGGATCTAATCCCCTAGGAACCTACCTAGTTGCATCAATCTGTGCATGTCTCTGAGCTCTCTGACGTCTATGCACTCTATCCTGCCTATCTGCTCTAGGCTGTCTATTAGCTGCATCATCCTATGCTCTAGCCTGTCTATCATGACCTTGATCTTGTCTCACCTGACCTCTCCCTGCGAAAACCCGAGGATGTCTATGCCCTCATCCTCTCCGACATCTACCACCCTGCTCACCATCACGATGCCCAGTAATAGGCTCAGTTGGATCAGTAAACTGAGGAAACCTGTTGCGAGCCCACTAGTCTGCAAACTCATGAGACATCCTGACATCAGCTATACCTGGAAGTATATCCCATTTGCAAATAGTCATGCTCGCAATCTGATCTAGTGCAAACTGGTAATCAATACATGGACCCCATAGAGAGATCTCTGCCTGTACCCAAGCATATAATGCATTGCCCTAAGGCATATCCTGAGTCTGCCCATACTGTCTCAAAACTATGCTGAAGAAGAAGCACTCAATAGTAGTAGGGGTGCACCCAATCATCCAGCGTGGGGCAAACATATAGGGTAGCTCGTCATCATCCTCTCTCCAATGATCACAACCGAGATAAGGACACCATATAACTTGATCCAGATCATCAATCTTCCTGTGCCAGTAATCCAAATGACCCATATGATGCTGTATGACCATGCTTGTATATAGGAAAGCATAAGGATATCCTTGAGGTTGAGCCCTATCAGAAATAGGCCTAGTAATGGGAAGATGCTCCCATAACCACAACAGCAGAACAATAGCACCTGCTGACAATGATGCACTACGCCGATAGACTACCTCATGTAAATCATGATACAACTGTGCTAGGATGTAGGAACCCCAATCAAATCATCAAGGATGAGCAAGTAACTCCTCTATAATCCGGCCCCAACTGACTAAAAAATCGTGACCTCGCCGGTCAGGAAGAAGTAGACCGCCAATCAATGCACCCAAAACTGCTGGTAATGTGGGAAAAGAGGCAAACTGAGGCCATGTAATAGTGTCCCCATCTCCAATAGTGTTGTCTCTAAATACTCATCGGCAAATAGAGGAATCATATGTAGAATCATAGTAGGCCAAATCACCCTTGCAAGTAATCTGCAACAATCGATACACGTCCTCTGGTGTGATCGTCATCTCTCCATATGGCAAGTGGAATGTGTTGTGGTCAGAGTGCCATCACTCTGCCACTGTAGTCAATAATCCATTGTTCAGCTGGAACCGTGGGAGATCAAGGAGGAACCTCAAACCACATCTCTCAATGACTTGAAACTCAGCTGCTGTGAGTCTCTGACCTAAGTCAATAACCCATGATGCAACTAAACGGACGTATAGAGTAGGATAGTGATCCTGTTGGCAAGATAAAGGAATAATATCAGTACATTGTATCAAGGAAGAATCTCAAGTCAATCAAAAGTATCAAGTAATCATACCAAGTACCATCATTCATTTCTCTGTATCCTGAGAACGAAGTGACAGTATCAAATCATATTAGTTTTCACACTGATTGATTTATCCTATTAGTTAATATTCTAATCAGATCGACAACTCATATTCTAAGGTACTACTATCCCGATAGCTAAACCAATTGTTTTGTTGACAATCATGGACCTACATTAATTGTCCAACTTTCTCATCAGGGGGTTATCAAATTTTTCATCAGATGCGATCAACACACGTGTGAAAAGTATGAAAGTTTTGCACAAAAGGCAGCAAGCGTGATTTTAATCATGCCAAGCAACATTTCCCTTTAGGCATGAGTTTTCACATGTGCCGCAACATTATTCTTATGCCAGGTGACAGATTTCCTATTAGGCGATAGTTAATTGGGCAACGCGATAGATAATGTTGTCTAGGCGAGAGTTAAATTGTTAGATTTTTCATAGGCGACAACCTATTCGAAAATGGGTATTTTAACCTAGTTTGACGTGACAGTTTCTATCATACTAGGTGACAATAAAATGTTCCTAAGCGATAGTCAATTATGCGGAGGCAAGAATCAAAACCACAGATGCGATAGTAAATTACCCTAGGCGATAGTAAACCTATTCCTAGGCGTGAATTCTTAAATACAAAGCAATGATGAAACATAAAATTGCAATAAATGCTCAATAAATGCAAAATCAAGGTTCATAGTGACTTACCGAAGGTGCATAATCAGGCGGCCTCGCATATCTTCAGCACCTCTTGAATCTATGTTCCCAAATTAGCACAACCATCTCGAAATTGCTAGAGGATCAGAGCAAAATCACCAAGGATGAAAAGTAAAAATGAATGGTAAAACAAGGTTTTTTAACCTATTTAAGGGATTTTGACCTAATTTTGGAGGTGAAACTAGCTGTTGACCTATCTTAACTAATCAAAGGCAACCGGGGCATAATCATACATCGTGGGATTTCATCAATAGTCAAAAATTAAAACATATTTGATCAATCGAACATCACATTAAATCTTTTTCAAACCAAGAAATTAATATGTTTTAATTTCTGAGGGGGCATAAGGGTATCAAATCGAAGTCGCAATCATACATCATGAAATCAGTGGGGCATCATAATTTTTTTTGTATCAAGAGGTAGCAATCAATCACATTGGGAATCACAATCAGGACGAAAAGGGTCTTTGAATCAATGTTCTTTGCGCATTCATTCAAAGAGGGGCATTTGTAGACACGTAAAATTGGACCAGGACTTTTAAATTGCAAAAATCAATTAAATGCCTTAAAAAGGGATAAAATTCAATAAAATGGACATAATTAAATAAAATGATCGAAATTAATTAAAACAAAGGAAAAATTAAATGATGATGTTAAATAATTAAATGAAGCATAAAAAGGGGAAAATCACTATATAATTGATTTTAATCAATTAATTGTATAGTTGTTTAATTAAAAATCAAAATGAACCCATTACCCTTCCATGGCTAAATTTAATTAAATAATTGAATTAATAATCCTTATTTTCTCTCAACAAAGTGATTAACCAATGAAAATTGAGAACATAAAGACACAAATCACTCACATTTGCAAATTGTCCAAACATTTGAAACCATTTAAAGGCTTGTCCCCTCATTTGTCCCCCCATTTATGAACAATGCAAAGTTTTTGACTCAACCATGAGATAACCATGATTACTTCATTCTACCCCCTACCCTTGGGAAATTACTATAAGTACGAGGCATTTTGGAGAACATTTCCATCTTATATTTTCAATTGAAAAGTATTGTTACTATAGTCAATTGAGATCATTTCTAAGAGCAATTTGAGCATTCTTGAGCATTTAGTATCATAATTTCATCAATTGAGCTAGATTAAGCATGAATTCATCATAGAATAAGCATTTAGAAGCATCATAACAACATCATTCTCATTTTAGAGGTGTCACTAGTGAGGATTTGCAACTGAGAGCTCACTTACCACTTCTTTCTAGAGATCCATGGGATAATATAGATTATAGTTGCAAGTTTAAAGTAGATTTCCTTTGTATTTAGCTTAAATTGTAGCTATTTGATCTTAATTCCATGAAGGTGAATAATATCATCACACACTTATCATTGAAGAAAATCTTACAACGTGACTTTTATGATACATCGGATGTGTGGATTCAAACTTGTAATGGTTTTCTTTATCCATCATTTGGTTCTATTACTTTACCGGTTGAACTTTGTGGAAAATTGTGAACACTACCTTTGTTGTGGTTCCTAATTCTGATCAATTTCAAGTTAAGCTAGGTTTTCCTTGGTTGACTACCATGCATGTTGTTGCTTCACTTATCCATAAGTGTCTTAAGTTCATTCATGATGAAGAAGTGAAGACGATTAATCATAGTTTATATCAACCTTCAAGGCCTAGAGATTGTGCTACTCTTGATTTCTTTTGGCCTTTATTACCTAATTCATGTCCTCCTTGACCTGATAATATCTTTTGATCATATCAAGCCTATAAGAATTATAAGATTCTTCAATTAAGCATACCTCCTATGGATCTTAATCATGGTCTTTTTCCTACACCTTCCATACCTCCTTTAACTATGGCTTCTAGTTTTGTTAATCAAGTTCCTTCTACTGAACCTGTCAAAGATCCTATGATTGCTTCTCCTATTGTTAATAATCCTATTGATTTTCCTCAAGAACTTGTGAAGGATCCTGAGATTGTTCCTCCTAGTTCCCAACCTATTTCAAATAAATCAAAACGTAATCGATCTGCTAATGAATGTCATAAAAAGCATCGTGCTCATGCTAAAGCATCGTTCACATGAATGATTATGATGATTCTATTCGCATCTTAGATCCTATTTTGATTAATTTGGATGAAGAAGATACTTTTGATGATACTGATGATGTTAATGATGAATATGAGACTATTGACATTGACATTGATTTACCTAATATGCTTTCATCACAATTAACTCTTACACCTAGTGTTGAACATTGTGATTCTCAAGAGGATCCTTGTTTGGAACTGGCTATCCTTCCTACTATGTTGGATATAGTCCCTCTTGCGAGTTACCCACCTTCCCTAAATGATATACAATGAGATGGGTAGAGTAGGTGGCACGCTTGATCGACTTGTCCTTCATGGTAGCTTTGTTGTGTGTTTGCCTGTTGTACTGGCTTTCTCCCATAATTTATTTGCTAAATGTTGTTAGATTCTTTTATACGATCCTTGTTACTCAATTGGTGCAAGGTGATGAAGGAATCAAAACTGTTGTGCAAAATCTTCTATATGTATCTCTATTCTTCTATGCATTGTTCAATGTTATGTTATAAATGTGCTATTGTTCGTAAATGTTTCTTTGTGTAATTTGCTTGGATTTGAGATATGGTAGCACTAATTCTTTTTGGTCTCCACGTCATGGTCCGAAAAGATTCTCCTTCGTATATCTTATGTGATCTTTCCTCCTTTGTGATTATAGTTCTACTTTCTTTGGGGAATGATGTCAATTCATTTGCAATAATATCATATATATATTATCTTAAGATCATACTAACCCCATGGTAGGTAGATCCCTTCTATGTTCTCTGTATGTTTCTGTGATATTTCCCTTGATTTGTCTTCGTCTGGGGGCATCTCGACGTGGAAACGTAATCAATGGAGTTGTTTATGTTTCCGTTAAAGCCATTGCTCTTGTTAAAGTGTTAGCAATGACTTTAACATGGGGGCATACGCTTTTCTCACCTGTTGCACACATGCACTTTTGGATATGCACAGATTATTTTTCAAGATACTTTTCTCCCCTTTTGGATTAGTAACTAATCCTTAAAGCATGGATTTATATTTTAGGATCTCTTGATCCCTCCAGTTTTGAATATACATATATTTTGATCCCTTAAGGTCAGAGGTGTCCTTAAGATTGGATCTCTTTTGTTGTTGGTTTTATTCTTATGGAATAGAATATTCCTAAGGATGAATCCTTGATGGGTTGACTAGTGAGTAGTCACATTCACTAGGCAGTTCAATTCCATCTTTCCAGTTGTGCCATTCTCTTGTGTGGTTCACAATGGGACATAAGTTCTCATTGGGCGAGGTAATCACACCTTTCTCTCTCTAGAGATGTCTCTCTTATTCTGATCTAGGAGTTGAAGAAGATTTGAGTCCCTAGGGGCTTAAGGTTTCCCTTTGTCCCTTGGATTACGATAAGATTATCTTTTCATTATGATCTCCTTTACCAAGAGTTTGCATCGAGTCCATACTCTTGCTAAAGTGGGGCATTAATGTATCATCTTAAAATGGAAACACTTCCATGATAAGAGCATTTAGTCCTCTGAGTAAGTGGTCTGGGGTCATGTTAAGTGCCTTGATTGGGTCTTTGCATGTATTTGGCTTTCTCCCCACTTTCCACTTCTTTTCTGCACTTGATTTCTTCATTATAGGTGAAATTAGGGTTAGGATCTCGAGGATTCTCCTTAATTTCCCTCTTCCATGGCTTTATTTTCTAGGTAGGACTTAGAAATAGGTCCTCCTAGCCTTCATCACAGTCATAATAGGATTTTATGCCTTTCCCTGGCATTCTATCCCTATTTGGCATCATTTTTAGGTCTCTAGGCATCCCCAAGACCTCCTATCCTAATTCTAATTGGATCTGGGCTCACAGGGTCAGAATCAAGGTTGATCCTGACTAGGTCAGAATTGAGCTCGATCATGACTAGGTCAGTTAAAAACTCAATTTTGCCCCCCTCTTTCAAGTTTTGAAATTCCTTGATTTTCAAGTATCAGGTTTCGGGGATGTTTGTTTTCCTGCTTCCGGGTCGGCCATTTCGGGTTTCAAAATGGTAAATCCTTAAATTGCATTTAATCTAGCTATATTTTCTAAAGGTTAGGACCTAATTGAGATTTAATTCTCTACGGTGGCCCCTCTAGAGGAGTGTGCCCTAGTTCACTATAAAAGGAGGCCTTCCTCTCTCATTTTCACATCTCATCTCAAGCAATTGCAAGCTCTCAAGCTTGCAAGTGCAAGCAAGCAGTCAAGTGTTCAAGCATGCATCCATTAAGTAGATCCATTGTTAGCCATTGAAGGATTCAATCTCTTTGGAGCCTCTTTGAAGATCCATCCTTCTACGTTCATTCAAGCCTTCTCATATGCAAAGATCAATTCAAGATTGGTGTTGAAGATCAAATGCCATTGATTGGAGACATCTTACATTCATTCTACATCCATTGAAGCATTCCTACTTGTGGATTTGAGGATTCGAATCCTCTACAAGGACTTCAACATAAGCAAGGTGATTTGTTTCAATTACTTTGTTTATGCACACTACATTTCAATTCAATTTCAAAGTTAATTCCTAAATTGGGGTTTGACCAAGGCAAACCCCCCATACGACAAAACCCCCATTTTCTTGTAGGTATAGGTGCGGGATTTTGGATCTGAGAGTGAATTTGGATACCCTTTTCGGTGAACTTCTGAGATTTGGGAACAAAGTTAGAATTGACCTCCAAATAAAGAATCTAGCCTTTGACCTTTTATGAGGGTCAAAGTCAACCTAAGCTCATCTTGGAAAAAGATTTCTGGGTTTTCTTCGTCTCGACATTTTTGGTCCAGAATAGGTTGCACCATTGCCCGAAAGTACACAAATGTCAAAAATTGGCATTTTCTAGATCTGTCCTAATTTGAGGTTAGTACTTATATTTTAATTATTTCATATTTCAAGCATAATTCAACCATAAGGAAATGTAGGGTTTCTCTCTCTCTTTCATATTCTTCATAGATTGATTCGATTATGCATTAGCCTTTTGGTTGATCAAATTGGATCTCTCCTTTGGGAATTTGGATTTGGGAATAGATCTCATATTTCCCCCATTACAATACAACATAAATTATACATTTGAATATGTGTGATGCCATTTTAACCCTATTCATTTTGGTGAACCTGACATACTTACTCTCTTTTCTTTTGTGGAATTGGATGCCTTATTGTGCTTTCCTTTTATCTTGTTAATATTAGATTTTTTCTTTGTGTTAGATCTTGCATGCTAATTAGATTTCATATTCATGCTTTATGTGTTCTTAGTTTAGTTCATTTGCATTACATTGGTTTATGAGCTTTACTACCACTAGTCCTACTTATAACATTCCGATTAGAAGAAGTCGTAGACTCATGGGTGCCTCTGATCCTGAATCTTCCTCTCCTTTCCTTAGGATCCCGGATGATAACTTGATTCTTCATGATTCCAATCCTACTATGGAGCAAAAATCTTCTCACTCATCTCATGATGAGGATGATGCTTTAAGAGTTCCTCGTGAACAAGTCCAAAAACTTTCCACTAAACTTGATAAAATGGGTAATTGACTTATTCAAGAAAACCATAATCAAGATTCCATTCAAGCTATAGAGGCTCTTAAGAAAGTTATCTGTGATAGTGATCAAGGTGTTAACCTCTTGTGTGGTATTACTCACCTTGTGCATTCAAATGTTAAACCTTTAGTTCAAGAAGCTCAAGATTTAGGGTTGATTTAAGGAAAATATAGAGGGTACGAAGGTGGAGAGAGAGAGAGAGAGAGAGAGAGAGAGAGAGAGAGAGATCTTTAAATTGCATCTTCCATGAGTGCAATAGACATTCACAACCTCAAAGTTTTAGCTTCAATTTATTCTTTGGTGGAAGAACCGAAGCCAATTATAAATTTGATACAACAAATCCCATTCAGATACATAACTACCCAATCAACATTGAATTTCCTAAAGAAAGCCCCATTAAAGAAAAGATAGTAAGCATCATGGAACAATGGGGTTAGATTTGAATATGGCACCATTCCTAGCTTTCCTAAGTCCCAAAAAAAGGATATTTTTAAAATTTGACCAAAACTTATTAAACAATAGAAATACAAATACATCAATGTTAAGTGCACAAATTTTCGTACTGAGCTTATTTTATTTGTAGCTTAAGTGTGGAAATTTGGTGGAAACCTACAAATTGTTGAACCCCATGAACTAACAAGATAATGTTTCATGTAACATGACTATCATAGTGTTTAGAAGATCCACATTTTTTTGTCAAGGCAGACACATTGACACATATAACAATGATGACTGGATGCACTTTGCAAGTATAAATGATTAAGATAAATTCAATTGTCTTGCATCATTATAAATATCTATTAATTATAGATCCTAAGTGTACCTCAAATATAAATTTTACTGGCTAATTGTTAATTGTTGTCCAATAAAACTAGTTTTATCTTGTTTCTTTTTTATTGCTTTCTATCGTTGCCCATAATTTATAGGGGGTAATTTTTTTAATTTTTTCTAATGAAGTTAGTTTTTTCTTGTTTATTTTGATTGCTTTCTACTATTGTGAAGGAGTAAAAGGTTGTAGTCATATTAATCATCAACCTATTATAGAATTGACAAACATAAATTTCATATTTTAAAAATAGATTTAACAACAATTTTTTATATTTTTATATGTATTGAATCAATATGAAAAAAAATATACAAAAGATAGACAACCACCAAATACAAATTCCATGTTCTAAATGTTTAGAAATTAAAGAAAAGAGAACACAACAAGAGCATGTGCTCTTCATGACTAATACCATGAAGAGTTTAATATCATAGGACTAGGAAAAAGGTAACATTATTAAGGTACATCAATGTTCATAATTTTTTACTAAATGTAGCAGTAAAATATATCCTCTAGCACATTCTCCTTCCCATCACATCCACATCCTCGTATTCTCCTTGTCAGGGCTCCAACCCAGTTCAACATCATCTATGAGAAGCAAACTGGAAAGCCCTTGCTCTGCCGCTTCTGTATTGCTCAGAGAATTTCTCACATTCCCTTCTCTTCTCAGCAGATCATCGGTGGCCCATGTCAACTTGGGTAAAGAATCCCTACACATATCTTTGCGAGCCTTGCAGATGTTGCTGCAACTACTCATGCTCCAGGATAACTCTAACAAGCGATGCCTCCCACAAACGATGCATACTCTTGGCAGAAAAGTTAGGTACCCGACCACATGCTGTAAAAGGCCTTCCACAACATTCTTAACATCATCTTCCTACTCATTTCCCTCTAGAGTGGTCGTGATGTAGTTTCTAACGATGGATCAAAATAGCGAATGCAACCCCAAAGACGTCTCGGGTTTAACTCCCTCCTATGAACAGACAACCGATATCTCCTCTTCCATACCCACGCTCACCTTCAGCGCAAAGCTATTCAAAAGCCCAATTTTAGAAATCTCATCATTTCCTTGCAAGAACTCTTGTATTGCAACTTCAAACTCAAAATAGGGAAACGTTCTCTCCATCTCCAAGACCTCAAATTTACACCACTGAAGCATGTTTCCACCATTCATAGCGGCCTGTGCCATGCCATTGCATATCTTCATAGCAAAAAAACTGGTGGCCCAGACCTCCCCTATAAGAATATTCTGCCAAGGAAAACAGGCCAGCAATTCCATGAGTTCAACAAGAAAAGTGGCTGCCACTTCTGTAGCCTCCTGAGTTGCCTCTGTGGCTGTCTTGCATGATGCCGCCGTGATTTTGGCATCTACAATTATCCACCACCGCTTATCAGTTTGAGCCCGAGTGTCACAACTATTTTTCTTGTTTCCTAAATTATCGGCAGAAATTATTAATCTAAAACCATGTTAATAGCTAATTTTGAATTTCACGGTAAGACTTCGTAAGTTCTTTTTGTTGACTGTCAAAAATCGGAGGATTTATCTCCAAGGATGACACATCTTTTGGTTTTATTAATTCAAAGAAAGAGTGGTGCAATTTTTTTAAGAGGATGTTAATACTGTTGTGGTTCATTTTTAATAATCTCTGCACATATGTGTTGGTTAGGAGAGAGAGTTTAGGGGATATTTATTAGGCTGTGAACGTGGCTTGGAAAAAGGGGAGACTTGGAGATTTCACAGGGTAGTAGATTAAGTAGAGGAGGGGGATATACTTTTAGGCAGAGGAAAAGAACGGAAGGGGAGAGAAAGTAGCAGATCAGAGAGGAACCCAACTAGTTGAGACGGAAGGAGAAGCTTCATCACCTGCATAAACTCTCCAAATATATACAGGTTCCTGTCTCTTTTAAATCTGCAAATTAGAATAGAATAAAACTGTGAAGGAATGGTTATATTGACAGCTTCATTATATTGCTTCTGCATATTAGGAGATGATGATGTTGATATGGAGTGTCTTCATATTTGGTAGATGCATAGAACCGTTCTCCCTATTTATTGTAAAAATAAAAATCTAATATGAAACGTAAGTATTTTGCCTGGCATAAACATTTTAACCTCAGGAGTATTGTTAGATTTAAGCCAAGTCATCGCTAGGCATCAAATTGTCATCTATGTTATTCTCTTATGATGATTGATATATCGGGCTTCGATAAAAATTTAGAATGCCAGGAAATTCAGAAAATATCCCCTATTTTTTTTATATTTTTTTTCTAGTTTATCAGTTCTTACTTTTGAGTTAAATTTTAGAGCTCACGGTCATGAAAGAGTTGCTGATAATTACAGTCCTCATCAGTTCATTTTTAGTCTGTATACGAAACCGCAATACTCTGTTCAAGTTTAAAATTGTTATAGTTTGTCCTAAAGGGACCTCTAGCGATTGCTAAGCCTGTCTTCGATTTTCAAAACAGTGTAGTTTTCCTCATAGTCTCTTAGGAAGAATGTTAGATGTTTAGCGATCTACGAAAACATAAATTCGGGAAAATTAGAAGTGTTTTCAATGAAACTTAGTGTAGAACACATTCAAACTATAATTAAATAAGGTATTGACTCTTCTTTTCATTTCTTGAGTCCATCAAAAATCTTTTCCGTAGAGGCACAGGAGTGTATAAATACTACATATACCGCATTCTCTTATCCTGGGTTTACAGATAGAGGATAATTCATTCTCATCTTCTACTTAATTTGACTGCACATTGATTGGAATTTTATAACATTGTTGCAAAATAGTCTAGAATGCAGTCGGGTTTTCTCCAGAATTTGATAGCAAGATTAGTTTAGAAAGTAAATGAAAGGAGGGATTATTAGATGGAAACTTTTTGATGTGATACTTTTTGCTGTGTTTTATTTTTTTTAATATTGAGTCGATACGGAGATGAGTGGTTGTTTTCATGAGCGAAAGATAACTTTTGTTGATCCACCTTGCTCTTGCGTTAAACGATGCCAGATTCTTTTTTTTTTCTCTAGTTAATAAGAAATTCTATTTGCATTATCAGGAGAAGAATATGGCTGCATAATTTGTTTGTTATTATGGGATCAGCTGTGCCATAAATTCTTCTCCCAAATTCATTGAACACGAAATAGAGTATAACCTCTTAAGAGCATTATTATTGAACCTTTGGTTAGTATTTTCGAAACTGTAGATCTCATATAGAATCCTAGGAAAGCACTCAAAACATAGTTTGAATCACCTTTAAGTATATAGGTTTTTGTTTAAAAACTGTTCAATTAACATTTACCAAATTGTTGCCGCTAAGTTGGAATAATTGTGATCTTTTCAATGAATGGAAGAAGATATTGTAATTAAAAAAATCTCTGTTACATTAGATAGTAATTTCTATTTTCATCCTTGGATGCAATAGTGATATTTTAATTTATTTTCATCATAATTTATTCTCAGAATTTGTGTAATTGCTGAATGTGCTATTAGAAAGTTTTCCAGTGTATTGGTAAATTTATTTAACATTTAGTGTTAAGGGCATATTTTCTGCCACAGCAAAATTTTGATTTATAGAGTGTGCTTCATATTATAGAATTAATGTGATTTCTTGTGTACCTTCATTTATTTTGAGTAAGATATCTTGGGGAAAGGGTGCCAAATATGGGTCACAGGGAAGGGTAAAATGTAGTTTGTTTTACCTGCCAGTTGAATTCTGGTTACTTATATGCTTAGGCCTAAGTTTGTAAACACATAAATGAAATTGTGTTGGTTATGTACTATTCTCTCTACCATATCTGTGTATGTACTACTTTGTGTGTGATAAAGTAGCTAGATCACAGCATACACCAGATTTCTTTCCCATCCACCTATGTAGATTTTATAAATCACTCGCATAGGGTCGGTGAGCTCTTCATTTTAGGATGAGCCTCGGGGGAGTTAACCACTCCATGGTTGGGCAGAATAAACGCCTGGATCACATTTTCATCTCAAGTTATGCAGATGGACGAAAGACTGTTCGAGGGCATAGGAGACATAAACATGCAGATGGATGACTGATAGTCTGATGGCGTGTGTTTGGATATCTTGTACTTTTTGAACCTTTGGGTCATGTGCTTTATTGTATGTAATTTGTATGATTACATTTTATGTTCGACAATATGGTCGACATATATCATGTATTATTTTATCATTGATGTGTATTTCGACAGTTGGTCAAATTTTCATATGTTATGGCAAGGATGATCGACTTTATATGATCAAATGATGTAATCTCTGAAAATGCTATTTGAAATTTATGTCATAAAAAGTCAATATTCAATTTTAGACTTGTTATGTTTCAACTTTTTGATTTTTTTTGTTCTTTAGCTTACGTGTCTCTTTTGTCTAATTTTCGGTTCTTATATGTGGTATTAGAGCTATGTTTAAACATGCAGACCTTGGTCCTCTATTGCTAAGTTGTGTACTCATGCTTGGTGCAAGAAGTGAATTCTCACCATGCAAACTAGAAATAGTAATAAGGGAGGATCCAGCAATGGACGGGGCAATGTGGAACAAAATCCAAGAATGGATGAAATCTTTAACCTCTTGATAGAACAAAGGAACCTCTTGCAACAAAAGAATAACCATATGGACCAACTGGAACAAGATGCAAGAGGTAGACAAAATGAAGAGGAAAGAAGAAAGAGGGAAGAGGATCAGAGATTGGAAGCTCAATGGAAAAAGGGAGAAGATCAGCACTTGGAATCATTGAGGAAGGAAGAAGAGGATAGGAGGAATGAAGAGCAGTGGAACCATAATGCAGATCAAAGGGGTAATAGAGAAAGAATAGTAGAGGAACTGAGTAAGGACCTCAAGAAGTTCATACCTCCTACTTTTGATGGTAAGGCCATCGGTGATACTGCTGAATCATGGATAGTATCCATGGAAAAGTATTTCCTTGTCCGTAATCTTTTAGCTGAATCCAGAGCCATGTGGGGTGCCTTTCAGTTAGTTGGTGAGGCTGGTACTTGGTGGGACAATGAGATGGATGAAAAGAGGATGCAACCTAGTGAGATCTCTTGGGAAGAGTTCCTAGTACTATTCTGTAAGAGGTGGTTACCTCAGCTTTATTATGATAGGAAAGTGGCTGAATTCCAGAATCTGATTCAGGGAGTTCAGACTGTCACTGAATACCATGAGAGATTTTACCACCTGGTCAAATATGTACCTCAATATCAACAGGATGAGTGGTTTAGAACCCGAAAGTTTATTCACGGATTACGTCCAAAGATAGGATCAGAGGTGGATATGCATGAGCCTAAGACTATGGATTTTGCTTTCAGGAAGGCCTTGAGACAAGAACAGAAACTAAAGCAGGTACCTTCAATTAGAGCGAGTCAATGGAATAGTGCATCTCAGGGATATAAAAGGAAGTTTCAAGATAATAAACCAAAGGGCAATGGTCAGAAACAGGTACATAATATGAGAGGCAAGGGTAGAGGTAATACTGGAAGGAACATCAATGGTAACCAAAACAAGGGCAACAACAGGAATGATAATAGAAAGAATAAACTTGATGGTAAACAAGGACCACGAGATGGTTGCTATACTTGTGGAGGTGATCACTATGCTAGTGTTTTCCCTCAACGATCAGCCCATAGAGATGGGAAAGGACCTTAGACTCAACATCATATTCATGCAGTAGTGAATAATAGACAAGCTGATTTTCAAGGAACACCCATTTAGATGGCCGGTAAGCTTCTTGGTCATGATATTTCTATTTTAATTGATACTAGAGCTACTGAATGTTTCATAGATCATAAAGTTGCTTCTAAATTACTAGTTAGAGCAGGTTATATGTTAGAACCGTGGATGGTAGAATATGGAAATAAGGCAGAGCATAAGGTTGAGCAATGTTTATCCTGTAGCGAGATTGAACTTCTTGATTTTCAAACACAAGTAAACTTGTACATTGCACCTTTAGGTTCTTATGATGTCATTTTGGGCATCAACTGGTTAACAGAACATAAGGCCATAGTGAACTGTAGGGATAAAATAGTGGAATGCCGTGATGATGCAGGCAATACTGTAACACTCTATGGTGTGAAAAGGTCTCTTGAACTTAGATAGATTTCTGCCATGCAATTGAAAAAGGCAAAGAGAAAGGGGTGTATGATGTATGTGGCTTATTTCAAAGATCAGGACACACCTCCTAGTCTAGAAGATTTCCCTATTTTGCAAGAATTCAAGGATGATTTTCCTAAAGAGTTACCTAAGTTACCTCCAAAGAGAGAGTTTGATTTCTCAATTGATGTGATAACTAGAGTTGAACATCAATCCAAGGCACCATATTGTATGACCACTACTGAAATGCATGAGTTGAAGCTTCAGTTGTAAGAACTCTTGGATAAAGGGTTTATATGCCCTAGTGTTTCACCATGGGGAGCTCTAGTGATCTTTTTAAAGAAGAAGGATGGTACCTTACGATTGTGCATAGATTACAAAATGCTCAATAAGGTTACTATAAAGAACAGATACCCGCTTCCTCGGATAGATGAACTTTTTGATCAAATGAAGGGAGCAACTGTGTTCTCCAAGATTGACTTGAGATCTGGATATCATCAACTCTGGATCAAAGAGGAGGACATATCCAAAATATCTTTTAGGACAAGGTACAGGCACTATGAATTTGTAGTCTTACCTTTTGGATTAACAAATGCGCCTGCAGCTTTTATGAACCTAATGAATAGTGTATTCAGGGATTGTCTAGATAAGTTTGTTGAGATATTCATTGATGACATTCTAATTTATTCCAAGAATATGGAGGAACATGAGGAACATTTGTGGATAGTTTTACAGTGTCTACAAGACAAGAAGTTGTATGGAAAACTGTCAAAGTGTTCTTTCTATAAGAAGGAGATTCACTATTTGGGCCATATCATTTCTGCAAATGGAATTGCAGTGGATCCGACAAAGATCAAAGCCATTCTTGAGTGGCCAAATCCTCAAAATGTGAGTGAAGTGAGAATTTTTATGGGACTTGTAGGATACTACAAAAAATTTGTGGAAGGATTCTCTAAAATTGCCGCACCTATCACTTCTCTTCAAAGGAAAGGAAAAAGATATGAGTGGACTGATGTATGTGAGAGAGCACTCTAGTTATTGAAACAAAAGCTCACATCTGTTCCTATCTTGATTATACCAGATCCTAACGGACACTTCATAGTTATCACCGACGCTTCAGGTGAAGGTCTTGGTGGAGTTCTCATGCAAGGTGGAAAAGTAGTGGCTTGTGAGTCACGGAAACTGAAACAGTATGAGGTTAACTATGCACCTCATGACTTGGAATTGGCAGCAATTTTTCATGCCTTAGTGATGTGGAGACATTACCTTTTAGGTAAACCATTTGAGTTAAAGACAGATCACATGGGACTTGGGTACATTTTCACACAACCTAATCTCAATGCTAGGCAGAGACGATGGTTGGAGTTTCTGAGTGAGTATGATTTTGGTATCGAGTATATCAAGGGAAAAGAGAATAGAGTAGTAGATGCTCTAAGTAGGAGAAGACACATTTCTGCTATATCTACTTCTAGAACATGGTTGAGAGAACATGTGTTAGAGAATCTCTCAGGCGATGACCATTATGAGATGGTTAAGACAACCCTACTTGTAGATCCATTAGATCATCATTTTGACAGATACACCTTTGAGGGTGATGGTATCATGAGATACCAAGATAGGATGTACATTCCTGACCGAGTAGGGTTGAGGAAAGTGGTTTTAGAGTAAATGCATTGTACTCCTTTTTCAGGACATCTAGGGGTAAACAAGATGATTGCCGATATGAGGCCATTGTATTTTTGGCCAGGGCTTAAGTGAGATGTGACAAATTTTGTAGCCCAATGTTTGGAATGTCAACGAGTTAAGGCTGAGCATATCCATCTAGCAAGACTTTTGTACCCACATGATATACCAGAGTATAAATGGCAAGTCATCAGTATGGATTTTATCCAAGGTTTACCCATGACATGATGCAGACATGATGTAATCTTGGTCATAGTTGACAAACTGACCAAGGTAGCTCACTTTATTCTAGGGAGCTTGAGAGACGGATCTTTGACTTTGGCAAAAAAGTTTGTCCAGGAAATTTTTAGGTTGCACGGGGTACCTGAGACTATCATATCAAACAAGGATACTAGGATCACATCAAGGTTTTGGACAACCTTGAATGCATCTTTGGGAACTAGATTGAATTTTAGTACCACTTATCATCTAGAATAAACTGAGAGAGTCAATCAAGTGGTTGAAGATTTGCTTCGGATGTATTGTATGGATCGATAGTATAAATGGGAAGAGTACCTTCCATTGGTGGAGTTTGCCTACAACAACTCTTACCATGCTTCTTTGGGAATGGCACCATTTGAGGCACTTTATGGATGGAAGTGTCGTACTCCTATCAGTTGGGATAGAGTAGAGGACAGGATAATCATTGGTCCTGATATGTTGAGAGAGATGGAGGAATAGATGATTCTGATTCATACTCGGCTGAAGGAAGCAGCTGATAGACAGAAAATTTATGTTGACAGGAATCACACTTTTAGATAGTTTCAAGAAGGCGATAAGGTGTTTTTGCATGTGAGACCACATAAAAGCTCAATCTCTTTTGGTAAGGCTTCAAAGCTTGCACCGAGATACGTGGGCCCTTTTGATCATCAACACCATTGCTTACAGACTTGCTCTACCACCAGCTCTTGCCCGAATCCATAATATTTTTCATGTTTCTTTATTGAAACCCTATCATCCAGATGCATCTCATATTCTTGATTGGTATGCATTACAGGTTCAGGATCCAGGGGTGGTGTTGGTGCAGCCTACCCGCCTCGTTGATCAACGTACCATCAAGGTGTGTGACAGAGATGTATTGCAGTATAAGGCCCAATGGGACCAATTCTCTATTGACAGCGCTACTTGGGAAGATGTGAAAGACATGCATAAATCTTTTCCACAGTTATTTGCTTAGATTTATTTTTTGTTATGCTTATGCTTTAAGCTTTGTAGTGAACTACTTTTTATGTTTTCCATAAGACATCGGGTCTATGTTATAACCCAATTTGACACTTTTAGTTACAGAACTATTTATGCGACTGTTTTACTTTTGGTTTTGGACTTATGTTGGCTTGATCGAAGGTTTTTCAATCAAAGTCATATTTAAATAAATGATGTGGACATACTTTAATATGTTTTTCTCATGAATTTATGATGAAATGTTTAAATGAAGCAAAATGTATGATGCAATATGTAGAATTTTTACTTTCATTATGAATCATTGCTTATGATGAATTGAAATGATGAATAATCTAATTTCGATTATGGGTTTAATGGGACTAACCTACTGATGATCTTTTGAGTTTGAGCATGCACGACAGGAGATGAAGGCGGAAATGTGAATGAGGTAGAGTGTATTTATCTTATTGGCAGGGGTGAGATCAGAATAATGGTTGCAAGCACACACCACTTAGATTATTTTGAAATCTTATAAATTTCTTGACTTATTTTGTAAGTGTATGTTGGATAAAATAGTAAGAATAGATTTCTTTCTTTACTCTTGCTCGAGTGATTGTGTTATTTGGATGTGAATGTTTTGAGTTTAAACTTGTTATCAGAATATGGTTTTATTCTAACTCCATCATAAGGCATCAGAGATGATGCATTTTCTTAGAGGGGAAGGATGTCACAACCATTTTTATTGTTTCCTAAATTATCAGTAGAAATTATTAATCTAAGACCATGTTAACTGCTAATTTTGAATTTCATGGTAGGACTTGGTAAGTTCTTTTTGTTGATTGTCAAAACAAATTTTAAGAGGATGTTAATACTATTGTGGTTCATTTTTAATAATCTTCACACGTATGTGTTAGTTAGGAGAGAGAGTTTAGGGGATATTTATTAGGCTGTGAACGTGGCTTGGAAAAAGGGGAGACTTGGAGATTTCGCAGGGCAGTAGATTAAATAGAGGAGGGGGATATACTTTTAGGCAGAGGAAAAGAATGGAAGGGGAGAGAAAGTAGCAGATCAGAGAGGAACGCAACCAGTTGAGATAGAAGGAGAAGCTTCATCACCTGCAGAAACTCTCCAAATATATACAAGTTCCTGTCTCTTTTAAATCTGCAAATTAGAATAGAATAAAACTGTAAAGGAATGGTTATATTGACTGCTTCATTATATTGCTTCTACATATTAGGAGATGATGATGTTGATATGGAGTGTCTTCGTATTTGGTAGACACATAGAACCGTTCTCCCTATTTATTGTAATCATAAAAATCTAATATGAGGGTAAAAGCACAATCGAGTGTCACATTTTGGGCTAACTCAATTCACTCGGCCCAGTTAAACTCAGCCGAGTCTAACACGGCCGAGTACACATAGGCACCATATGGCACCGAATGGCATCTACGTGGCCCATTGGACTGGGCCGAGTGGTACTCGGCCGAGTAGGACTCGACCGAGTCTAAATAATATTTTTAGTATAAAGAAACATCACAAACCACTCATTTGCACACTATTAGGCTATTTAAGTGGGGCCGACCCCTAGGGGGACTCAGTCGAGTCAGACTCGGCCCAATTGGACTCGGCTGAGTCTACTTAGGTGGCATGCCATGTTGGCAGCCAAACCACCAAAAACACAAAAAAACTAGAATTTTGCACTTCTGTTGTTCCTTTCTTAGATCAAAATAGAAAATGTTAAAAAACTAAAAGTACCCTTTTCTAGATCTCAGAAGTACAATTCTAGACATATAAACTTTATATTGTTTCATCTACAAAATGTTAAACAAATTTGCTAAAAACTACATGTAGTTATATTAAACTTTGAGAAGATGTTGATTCGGAAAATATAGAAAAATACAAAATCAATTTAGAAATTTTTTGAAATTATATACGGCACTAGAGGAGAGAGTCCTCTTCAAGAATATATTATTTATTTGGTTTTTGGTATAGTTTTGATAGGGTAAAAGTGACGGGAAACAAAAACTGTTGATTTTAGGTAAGGTCAACTTTCAATACTTATAACGAGTAAACTATAGATCGAAAAAACTTCTTTCTTTTTTCTTGCACTAGATATACATGTCATCTAACATATATTCTGAAATTGGAGGGAAAAAAATTATTTTACTTATAATGATTTGACGGGAAGTGAACTCCCTTATTTGTAGTATTTTCAGGATATGAAAAATAGACCTAAAAAAATTTTAAAAATATTAATTTTTGCACAAATTAATTTTTAAAAATTATAGGCATAAAATTCATCCTATTTTACACATTTCATCAATTTACATCATCTTCAAATTCTCAACAAAAATGTGACTTTTATGCCCTTGAATTTTTTCAATTTTTGTGTTGTTAGCCTCTTCCTTTGTAAAAGGGTGACAGCTTATTGTGCTTTTACCCATGAAACGTAAGTATTTTGCCTGGCATAAACATTTTAACCTCAGGAGTATTGTTAGATTTAAGCCAAGTCATCGTTAGGCATCAAATTGTCATCTATGTTATTCTCTTATGATGATTGATATATCGGGCTTCGATAAAAATTTAGAATGCCAGGAAATTCAGAAAATATCCCCTATTTTTTGTTTTTTTTTCTAGTTTATCAGTTCTTACTTTTGAGTTAAATTTTAGAGCTCACGGTCATGAAAGAGTTGCTGATAATTATAGTCCTCATCGGTTCATTTTCAGTCTGTCTATGAAACCGCAATACTTTGTTCAAGTTTAAAATTGTTATAGTTTGTCCTAAAGGGACCTCTAGCGATTGCTAAGCCTGTCTTCGATTTTTGAAACAGTGTAGTTTTCCTCATAGTCTCTTAGGAAGAATGTTAGATGTTTAGTGATCTACAAAAACATAAATTCGGGAAAACTAGAAGTGTTTTCAATGAAACTTAGTGTAGAACACATTCGAACTATAATTAAATAACGTATTGACTCTTCTTTTCATTTCTTGAGTCCATCAAAAATCTTTCCCATAGAGGCACAGGAGTGTATAAATACTACGTATACCGCATTCTCTTGTCCTGGGTTTACAGACAGAGGATAATTCATTCTCATCTAATGCTTAATTTGACTGCACAATGATCAGAATTTTATAACATTGTTGCAAAATAGTCTAGAATGCAGTCGGGTTTTCCCCAGAATTTGATAGCAAGATTTGTTTAGAAAGTAAATGAAAGGAGGGATTATTAGATGGAAACTTTTTGATGTGATACTTTTTGTTGTGTTTTATTTTTTTTTATATTGAGTCGATATGGAGATGGGTGGTTGTTTTCATGAGCGAAAGATAACTTTTGTTGATCCACCTTGCTCTTGCATTAAACGATGCTAGATTCTTTTTTTTTTCTATGGTTAATAAGAAATTCTATTTGCATTATCAGGAGAAGAATATGGCCGCATAATTTGTTTGTTATTATGGGATCAGTTGTGCCATAAATTCTTCTCCCAAATTCATTAAACACGAAACAGAGTATAACCTCTTAAGAGCATTATTACTGAACCTTTGGTTAGTATTTTCGAAACTATAGATCTCATATAGAATCCTAGGAAAGCACTCAAAACATAGTTTGAATCACCTTTAAGTATACAGGTTTTTGTTTAAAAACTGTTCGATTAACATTTACCAAATTGTTGCCACTAAGTTGGAATAATTGCGATCTTTTCAATGAATGGAAGAAGATATTGTAATTAAAAAAATCTCTATTACTTTAGATAGTAATTTTTGTTTTCATCCTTGTATGCAACAGTGATATTTTAATTTATTTTCATCATAATTTATTCTTAGAATTTGTGTAATTGCTGAATGTGCTGTTAGAAAGTTTTCCAGTGTATTGGTAAATTTATTTAACATTTAGTGTTAAGGGCATATTTTCTGCTACAGCAAAATTTTGATTTATAGAGTGTGCTTCATATTACAGAATTAATGTGATTTCTTGTTTACCTTCATTTATTTTGAGTAAGATATCTTGGGGAAAGGGTGCCAAATATGGGTCACGGAGAAGGGTAAAATGTAGTTTGTTTTACCTACCAGTTGAATTTTGGTTACTTATATGCTTAGGCCTAAGCTTGTAAACACATAAATGAAACTGTGTTGGTTATGTACTATTCTCTCTGCCATATCTGTGTCTGTACTACTTTGTGTGTGATAAAGTAGCTAGATCATAGCATGCACCAGATTCCTTTCCGATCCACCTGTGTAGATTTGATAAATCACTCGTGTAGGGTCGGCGTGCTCTTCATTTCAGGATGAGCCCTGGGGGAGCTAACCACTCCGTGGTTGGGTGGAATAAATGCCTGGATCACATTTCCATCTCAAGTTATGCAGATGAACAAAAGACTGTTGGAGGGCATAGGAGACATAAACATGCAGATGGACGACTGACAGTCCGATGGCGTGTGTTTGGATATCTTGTACTTTTTTGACCTTTGGGTCATGTGCTTTATTGTATGTAATTTGTATGATTACATTTTATGTTCGACAATATGGTCGACATATATCATGTATTATTTTATCATTGATGTGTATTTCGACAGTTGGTCAAATTTTCATATGTTATGGCAAGGATGATCGACTTTATATGATCAAATGATGTAATCTCTGAAAATGCTATTTGAAATTTATGTCATAAAAAGTCAATATTCAATTTTAGACTTGTTATGTTTCAACTTTCCAAATTTTTCTGTTCTTTAGCTTACGTGTCTCTTTTGTCTGATTTTCGGTTCTTACACCGAGAGAAGAAGTAGGAGTAGGCATATAATTTATCCAGAAATTTTTCCACCCTAAAAACAAATCTGATGTACGTCTGGAGTGCCACAACCAGAAGCTTCAATTTGGGTTGCAAATGAAGAAGGGATTTGGATTGCTTGAGGTCGATGTTAGTGAAAGTGTAATCTATGGAATTGGACAGGGGTGGGGCTTCAATTGACCATGCCAGCCCCTTCATTTTCATCTCAATATGCCCACATCTGACGTTGAATTTATTGGAGTCGTTTGAAGCCCTAAAGCTCCGCCATTTGGTGATTTCAGTTTCCAAATCCAATTCGTAGTTATTGCCGCCCATGTTAGAAACTCAACTAGATTATAGTTGTCCTCCTTAGCGCATTGCTAGACCACAATTTGGTTGTAAGCAGATTTGACTAGGAAATTGAACACAAGGTTTCCAATTTCTCTAGCCCTCCTTGCAGTCCAATCCATTTAGTTTTCTTAGCAATATCCAGGAAATGTATTTACAATTTTTTTTTCCCATTTCTTCGCAATGGCTAGGAAATTGTGAAGCTACCCCTCCAACCTTTCTTTACGACATCCTCTTTTACCCACCTTCACATCCCTTCGTCTTCGTCTTCTCCTTCCCACTTCTTCTTCAACTTTCTTTTCCCCTTCATCCTCTCCCTCGCCTCTTGTCCTTTTCCCTTCCCTACCTATTTCCTTCTTGCTACCTTTTTGGTATTTCTATTTTGATTTATCTTCTTCCTCCTTTATTTTTTTTTCATTTTCATAGATAAATATTTAATTATAACATATTTTTTCATCATTTTTATATTATTATTTTTATCTTTTTATAGAATATTATTTTTAATAATTTATTTCTTTATTAAATTATACATACACTTTATTAGAAGCAAATTAAGATTTCACATTGTAATAAAGCTTTTAAAATATTCAAATTTTTAAATGTATTTACCATTTCTAGATTTTTGTTCTTATCATTTCATTCTACTTTTTGGTGATATCTAAGGAAATGATAACTAGAATTGCTTAAACTTTTTTCTAAAATTTTAAGAAATTATTTTACTTACACATAAAGAATGTGTATAATTCAAGCATAAATCTAAGTCATTAATAGAGTTGGAATTTGGAAGTACTAGATTTGTAATAAATGATGTGAATAAAATGAAGAATGATTAGAATATTTAGTTGTGGAGATAATCATGAAGAAACCATGTTCATGTTATGTAGAACATGATAATTATTTTCCATAAATTAACTATCCTAAAGCGACCTTATTGTATCATAACTATAATAGTGAAAGAGTTATATGTATATAAGAATTGTCTAAAAGAAATATTATGTGACACGAATTCCATCCATCAAAATTGGTACTTATATATTGTATTTTCTCTAATATTTATTATCTATTAGTACTTTAGAATTAATGATATTCAAAAATATATTTGTAATATTATTGAATTGAGAGGGTTTGTTGGGCTTAACAATGACATATATATAGCCAAAATGGAAATGAGATATCATGTTCTTAATTCTCTTAAATAAACTTAAATAATTTTTAAAAATGTGTGAGAAGTGTACACATATGTATAATAATCTAGTATATATAATGTGTTTTGATAGTGTGATATTTAATTGTAATCTTAACAAATAATGTATGTTATGTATTTAAAAAAACTTATAAAGAGCACATGAATACCTTCCTCTATTTAAATTAGATATGTAAATTTACAATTTCTTTACTCTTGCTTATCCATTTTGTTCTATTTTTGGCAATGTTTAGAATAATGTCTACTTTAAGTTATATTAAACTTTCTCTTAAATTTGTGAATAAAAATTTATATAACTTTTTAAAAATACTTTATATATTATTACTACTTTTTAAACAAATTTTGATTAGAAGTATATTTACAAATTTTCTTAATACTATCTACCAAATTGATTGCAAGTTGATTGCAAGTAAAGAATAGAGATTCACGACTTCTATACCATTTCTTGGTCATTTCATTCCACTTCTTGGCAACACCTGGGAAATGTCAATCTATTCTATTCGAGATCCCAAAGAATGACACCGATTTTGGAGTTTCGTTGCACCTCTCTTGATGTCCAGTTTGTGGATGAAAAGGCTAATAATGCTTCAGTGGCCTCGTCGTTTGAAGAGCAGATTAATTTATCACTTTGTGTACTTAGTTGAACATTCTTACTATCTATAAGAAAAATGCAATTTTCATGTTTACCTCTTCTATCACACAAGCTTCTTGTGATGATACTTTTTGACTTTGAAACAACACTAAAAATTTCGTGGGTTTTAGGGTGATTATTCAAAACCCAATGTTGTTCGAAGAATATTTAAATGGACCAAACAGAAGATCTCAACCATTAGCAGAAGACAACAATCACTAATAATTCAGTGATCCATATTTGACTTCTTTGCAAGCCAACTAGTGTTCAAGTTTTTTGGGTCCCTTGCCATTATTATGAAGCAAGAAAAGCGTCATGCATGTGGACTACTTGCTATCCTTTCTTTCTGTGCAAACCAATATAATATGTTGCAATCGCACTGATGGATGATTATAAACTTTGAATACATCATTCACAAATCCCATATAAATTATCAACTAATAATTGATTATAAAAGTAGCAAGCAGCTTCCAGTTTCACTTTCTATTCCAGTGTTATGCTGTTCACATTTTAGAATGTAGTTTGTATTGTCAGTTTTTATTTAGCATTTTCCAATAATATCTTCTGCTGCAATAGCTAGTTTCCCATGGTGGAATGGAAACTTTTGTGAATTTCTATATCTATGTATTGAGAGCTATTCACGCATAAAGCTGCTCTGTTTTATGTAAAAGAACAGAATGATAAATGGTGAATGCTGTTCTGTTTTGATGAATATAATACAGTGATTAATTTTTTTCAGTTTGTGAAGACTGGCTCTGTTTGAGGAGTTTGTTGTTTTGTTTGTTGATATATTTATGTTGGTTAATCTGGGATTGTATTTGAGTTCTTCAGATTTCAAGTCTGAATTGGATATCCTAAGGCCGATTAAGCTCTACCAAGTTCAAAATGGGAGCTAAAATGATACTTGACAAGCCCATCAGAGATATATTTCTGATTGTTTTTCTAACACTGGTTTTATTGGTATATTTCTATGTAGATAAGGGACCTTATTGGCCTCTATCTACACAAACTGAAGCCACATCTCCATCTGTAAGTTAAAATCAGATTAACATATCTCTTATAATAATGTATGGTGTGAATCATTTTGTTTTCGAACTCACCAGTTTTTTGGGTCTGTTATCAGATAGAAGTTGCAAGTGATGCAGAGAAGCTGGAGATTGCTTTGGCCAAGGCTTCAATGCCAAACAGGACTCTCATCATCACACCAGTAAATGGGGCATGGATGGAGCCAAACAGTTTAATTGATCTTTTCCTTGAAAGTTTTCGAATTGGGGAAGGAACACACGTCTTACTTAACCACCTCCTCATTGTGGCCATGGATGCAAAAGCTTTCAACCGCTGCATAGAAATTCATCCTCACTGCTATGAGCTCAGAACTGAAGGAGTTGATTTTACTGAGGAGAAGTCCTTCATGACCAAGGATTATGTCAAGATGACGCAGACTAAAATTCTCTTCTTGAAGACTGTGGTGGAACGAGGATATAATTTTGTGTTTACTGTAAGTTTCCTCACATACCCCACATTTTTATGTTTTCAAACTTTTCTAGCCCACAATGTTAGTGTGTTTCTGAAAGAAAATAATCCAAACATATCAAAACATCTTTATTGGTAAACCTTTGCTCATAGACCTAGGTTTAATCTAAAACCACAAATTAGATTTGTTGTTTTGCCTCTCTTGTTAATTGGCATACCCATACCTGGTCTTTGAATTAATAGATTCGTAAAACCATTCAATTTCTCTAACTTGAAAAAGCATATACAATTTGTAGTGTTAAAAACCAACTATTGACTGTGCATTAGGTAGTCGGATTGGTAAGTTGTATTATAGAATCTGTGTATAAGTTATCCTTTTTAATAAAAGCTCTAATATATAGGAAGTTATAATGTCAATTATAATTAGGTACAGATATCAGTTATAGGATTGGAAAACAATTTGAAATTTATTAGCCTAATATTTCTTGATAGAAAAGGGTAGTCTATCTTAAACTATATTTAGAAGAAATAGATTTTATATACAGTTTAGTAAATCTTGTGGTAGTCTAAATAATTTTAATGTTTAATTAAGCACAAAATATTAATGTAAAGCATATTGATGTCAAACATTTGGGTAGCATGGAGGGATTATAAATCTTTCTTAAATTTAGTTTTGTTTTTTGTCTCTAAATTCTATCTAACCCTTCAATATAGAATTTATCCAAAATTCAATCTATAAATCTTCACATCATCCAAAATTTTATCCTTAATCTTTGATGTGATTAGAGAAGTATAGTTTATAAAATAAATTAAAATAAGATGTTCTACAATAACATAATTTTCATATAATAATTATAATTATAATACTAGAATTACCAATAATAGAAGTAATTAAAAAAAATTAATCAACATAAAGTTCTCCATTGTTTGTTACTCTAATAGATTATATTTAAATGATAGATTGTAACATCAAATCTAATAACATAGTATCCAAAATATCTAATCTAATCTCCCAATTTCTCTTTACATTCTTGTCCTCCATGTTATGTATTTTTCTTCAAGATAAAAGTTCATTTTGAACATCTTATAAGTTTTCACTTTTACAATTCATTTTTTTGCGGAAGATTTTATTGATTATTTTCAAACTACTTTACAGGATGCAGATATAATGTGGTTACGAAATCCATTCAAAAGGTTCTCAATGGGGGTAGATTTCCAAATATCTTGTGATGATTGTGATAGTAATCCACATAATATCGCAAACTTACCAAATACAGGATTTTCATTTGTCAAAGCTAATGAACGAACTGCTAAACTCTATGAACTTTGGCATATCTATACTACTCTAAATCCCCAAAGACATGACCAAGATGTCTTTAATATGATGAAATATTCATCAAATTTTACTCAAATTGGCCTAAATATCATATTCCTTGATTTTAGCTACTTTGGTGGATTTTGTCAACCAAAGACAAAGTTAGACGAAGTTTGCACTATACATGCAAATTGTTGTATAGGTTTAAGGAATAAGATGATTGATTTAAGAGATACTCTTGACGATTGGATTTTATTCAAATCTTTTAACCCAAATTCTCCTTTTGAACTACGAGGCAGAAGAGAAGTGGGTTGGAGAAATAGAACAAATTGTCGAAAGTCTGTACGCATGTAGGTGTTACTAATTGGTTGATAAGCACAAAATTTTTGAGTTTAATGGTAAACCATTTTGTATATTTTAAAATGTTTTCCATATGTTTAAATTTATTTTTTTACTAGTTGTACTATATGAATCTTATGTTATGGTTTCTTGAATACAAAATATGGAATGCGAGTAGTATTATAAGAAAATATTTCTAGAATTATGTGATAGTGTTATGAGATATGTTGGCTTGAAAAAATCCAATAAATAGCATATTAATAGAAGGAATCCAGAATTGTAAAAATAAGTGAATAGATGTTTCTCAAGTACAATACATGAAGTATTCAATTTCCTTAAATAACACAAGTATGTAACTTTTTTCAATTAGGTTTACATAATTTAAATAACTGTATAGATGTTTCTCAAGTCATTATCAAATACTTAAATGACATATATTTTTGAAAGTTTATATTTTTACTATAAGCCTTTCTATAACATGTTATTAATATTTGATTATTTTATTAATTATATCCTTAGTGTAACTTGTTAAGTTGTTATATCAATTTGTGGTCCACGTGATTGTGATTTTTCTTCCTACATCTAAAGTGAGGAGTAGGAGATTGTATCACTTGTCACTTGGGTGTTCATCTTAGGTAAAGGAATTTGTAAAATGGATGTAGATTGGGGAACCTTTCTAGATCACCCAATATGTCATGCCCCACTAAAGAACCCTCGAAAATGTAGGTTGATATAAGCACAATTATTATTTTTAATACAACCTGATCCAATAATGACAACATAAGTACATGAACATGATTCGCAATGCATCAATTAACCAACAATGTTCATTATACAACCAAGCAATGTGTCACCCCATCACCTTGAGTACAATCAAGGATGCATACCACATCATCTCCAAGGGTTCAATGACCAAAACATGACTAATCTACTTAACAACATGTCATACAATGACTTAGATGGTCTATCATGAAGCCGATGGCATCACCAACATCTCCCCATAACGTAACTATTTCAAAGGAAAACTAGATCACTATTAGAGACCAGATTGGTAGTGTTCCCGTAATGAAGATCTGATACAAAAGAGCACTAAACAAGATTTTAATATGAATGCAGATATACTAAAATTATCATAAGGGTAAAGGGTGTCTGGATCAAAAGACCTATTTTGAGCAAACTATGTAGAACATCAAACTATCATGAATGTGCAAGTTTAGAGTCATGTATGTGCTGAATCATAGCACTAGAAGTAGAGGACGTTTGCGTAGGATTATCTACACATATGTGTAGGGGTAGAAAATGTGTGCATAGCTTGGTAAACATTTATGTAGTAGATTTAGATGGATGCATAAGATTGAAGGTTATATGTTTAGGAGTAGTGAAAACTAGGGAAAGGTAAAAATTTAAGGTCCTCGCACTTGGTTTAGGTCATCAAGGGATCATTCGACAGTCTGAAAGATATCAGGAGCCTAAAAGTAATCACCTATACGTCTTCTTCCTCAAGATAACACTCTACCCTCTCTATGTGTCTTTCAACTTCACACTTCGCATGTACTGTCTTTCAATTTGTTTTGAAAGGTAATGCGTAGATTGTGGTTGTCTTCTTTTGTGTCCTTGATGCTATGCTATGGCTGTATTTACTATCCCCTAGCTGTAATGATGAGGTGTGCACGTACTGTGCAGTTGTGGATAGACTTGAGTTAAACTTGAGTTGTATTATGGTTTTCTTTGTTGACTCTTAGTTGTCAACACTTGGCTCTTTCTTTACCATGTGTCTTTTGTGCATGGTGGACATGAAACTTATTTGGAATTTCCTTAAGGTCTTTTTTATCATTTTTCCTTAAGGGTTTGCATGTGTATCATTTTTCCTTTCCCTAACTGAGGACACCACCATGATTGCTTTTGTGAGCTTTTGGTGACACTGTGTTGACTTTGTGATTGTGGGTTTTTGATATGATACTCATCTCTGTGCAAGGAACAGGTTAATACCATTTTTATGGTATCTTTCTTTCTTCAATGAAGGTACTCTTGTTGTCTGATTAACAGAGGGATAATCTTGCTCTATCTTATTGTGTTATGGATCTGAGAGATATTTTTGCTCTATCTTATTATGTTATGATACGATGGCTAATACATGATTTGTTTTGTTTTGTTGAAAATCTCTCTGAGCATTTGGTCTTCAATGGTTTCGACTGGATACCATAATGACAGTGTTTGTATGGTTCTTTTTCAATACGGTCTCTATCAAGAGGCATGCATCTTCAGCTAGTTTTTTCTCTGGCAAAGAACAATCGAGTTATTGGCAAAATGACAGGGTTTTCTGTGCATATACTTGAGGGATTTTTATAGAAGAATGTGTTATGTGAATATGTTGTTTTATTCGTAATGTCTTCACATGATACATGAAAAAGGATTGCTGAAAAAAATTTTATTTTCTGCTTTCAGCTTTACTCTTGGTTTGGTTATTTACACATTGATTAGAAAGGGAATTTGTGTCATTTCGACACTTGGGTATTCACTGCAGCATTTTTATTCTGTAATGAGTTTGTGGACTTGGGTATTCACTGCAACATTTTATTTTGTAATGAGTTTACAGTTGGTAGTTACATGGTTCAGTTGTGAACAACTCAGTTGAGTTCGGTTCTTGAACAACAAATTTCAGTTTTCACCAGGAAATTTCTGTGAAGGATTTTTTGAAAACTATTCTAAAAATAGTTCTTATATCTGGTTATTTAAAATTAGTTTTATGTTGGACTGATATTGCTATTAGTTGCAACATCTGTTGTAACTACTCTTGGAAATATCTTTGAAAATGTATTATTCTTAATCTCCTATTTAAGAGGAAGATGTTGATGTAAAGAAAATGAAAAAAAGAGACTTTTCTCAGATATAAGAATCATTGAAAGAATATCTTAAATATTTTATATGTATAAGGTGTATGCACTGTGAAAAGCATACAATTATATATATAAATTGTATTGACAAAGATTTATTTGTAGAAAAAGTGAAGGGCTATACCCCAGGAAGGCAGTTGTAGCTACTATTGTATCAAGAGGGTTATTGCTGAATAAAATAAAGGTTCTATAGGAGTGGTTTTTCTCCTTGTGACAAAACCGTAAGGTTTTGAGGGTTTCCCACTTGGCAAAAAATCTTGTCTTGTTTCTGTGAGTGGATTACTTTTCATATGGTTTATTTTCTATAGCTTATGAATTTGTCATTTTAGAAGTTCGAAGTTATTACTTGTAGTAATCTTGTTAAAATTATTGTATTCTGATTCACCCCCCCTCTCAGGATTGTCACCTCTTCCAACAAGTGGTATCAGAGCAAGGGTCGCTTCCTAGGTCTGCCTATAGGGATTATCCGGGGGTAGTTGGAAATAAATGGCACAAGCTGAGGGAGCTTCTCTTAGCAGGGCTCCATTGTTTGATGGCAGTGATTATGTTTTTTGGAGAGTAAGAATGGAAGCTTTCATTAATTCTAAATAGATATTAATATGTGGGAAGTAGTTTCAAAAAATTATACTGTTCCTAATGCTATACCTACAGATCCTGATGATAAAAACAAGTATGAACTTGACAAAAGAGCAAAATTTTCTATTCTTTGTGGTCTTACTAAAGATGTGTTTGTTAAAGTCATGTACTATAAATCTGCTAATGACATCTGGGAAAAGTTAGAAACCATTTATTAAGGTGATGAGAAAGTAAAGGAATCAAAATTGTTAACGTTAAAAACTCAGTTTGATAATTTGAAGATGAATGAGGATGAAAGTATAGCTGCTTAATTTTTACGTATTGATGAAGTAAAAAATGCTAGAAGGGGTTTAGGAGACACTATTGAAGAACATGATATTATTTCAAAGGTAGTTAGAACTATTCTACCTAAATTTGAAACTAAGATCTCTACCTTAGAAGAAAATAAACATTTTTCTAAAATGACCTTGCATCAATTGCAAGGAACCTTGACTGCATATGAGATGAGAATCAACAATCAAGCTGCTTCTACATCGAAAGAAACAACCTTTAAGGCTGAGAAACTAGATGAAAGTGATACAGATTTAAAAAGTGCCCTAGAAGCATTGTTAGTAAGGAAAATGAGAAAGAAATATCAAAGAAAACCTAATTGTTTTATTTGTGGTCAATTAGGACACTTTGCTGCAAAATGTCCTTATGCTGATCAAGATCATAATAATGAGAAAACTAAAATTTTTTCAAGAAGGAAACCTTGGAATCATAATCAAAGGTTCAAGAACTTCAAAAAGAAGAGTCTTTTGTCAAAAGAGGACTCTAGTGAAGAATCAAATGATTCTGAAGAAGAAGGAGAAGTATCATTCATGGCTGAAATTATTAATGTTCCTAATTTATAAACTAGAAAATCAGAATCCTCATCTGATACAGATGAAGATATTGATCTTGAAAAAGAACTTCTTTGTTCTTTGCAAGAACTGAAGAAGCAAAAGAAATTGATATTAGAATTTGAAAGAGAGAATAAAATATTGCAAACTGATTTAGAAAAAAACAAATCAGCTTATTGAGAATAAAAAACAATCTCTTGTTGAAAAGGACAATAAACTGGTTTTGTTACAAAATCAGATTGAACAAGCTGAATTAAATGTTACAGGAAAATCTTCAAATCAAAGTTTGAGTTATTTCAAAGGTTATTGTTTCAACTCCAATCTTTTTGGTCATAAAGCATTCAACTGTAAGATGAACAGAAAAAGGTATGGTTTCAAGAACCTAATCAGATGCTTCAAATGTTTTCATTATGGACACTTTGCTAATCAGTGTAAACTTCATTTAAAATCTAAACAAGTATGGAAACCCATTGAAAAGTCCCTGATTATTGAAACAACTTTGTTTGCCCATAAACCTGCTACTTGGGTTTTGGACAGTGGTTGTTCTCATCATATGACTGGCTGTAAAAGCAAGTTTAAAGTTTTAGAATATTTTGATGGAGGATATGTTCGGTTTGGAGATAACTCGGGTGCTTATATCATTGGTCGTGGTTCAATAGTTCTTAATACAGATGCACCCATTCATGATGTTTATTATATAGAAGGACTAAAAAATAATCTTCTAAGTGTCAGTCAGATTTGTGATAGTGGATATTCAATTTCCTTTAATGCTAAAGGATGTTCTATCAACAGTAAGAACAAAGTTGTTGCTAGTGGTTTAAGAATAGGAGGAAATCTGTATAATCTAATTGATTCTACTATTAAGGAATCTTCACTGATTAATACCTATCTTGTAAGTCAAGTAGAAGAAAACTGGTTATGGCATAAGAGATTGGGTCACTTAAATTTTGACAATCTTGCTAGGATCAGCAAGAACAAAAAGGTTAGAGGCTTACCCCTAATTAGCAAACTAGCTAAAGTGTGTGAAGAATGTGTCAAAGGTAAACAAACCAGAACATCTTTTAAAACCAAAGAGTACTTGTCTAATAGACCTCTAGAAATTGTCCATACTGATCTTTGTGGTCCAACTAAAACTCCATCTCTAAATGGTGAAAGATATTTCATGCTATTTGTAGATGATTATTCAAGGATGGTCTGGGTAACTTTTTTGAAACATAAATCTGAAGCTTTTGCACGCTTCAAAATATTCAGGCAAATGGTTGAAAGGGAAACTGATCTAAAGTTGAAGTGTTTACAGTCTGACAGAGGTGGAGAATTCACCTCTCAAGAATTCATAGAGTATTGTGAAAAACATGGTATTAAGTAGTAGTTTTCAACGGCTCATATACCACAACAAAATGGTGTTGTGGAAAGGAAAAATAGGATAGTTAAAGAAATGGCTAGGACTATGTTGAATGAAGCAAAACTGCCTAATAAATTCTGGAAAGAAGCTATTCATACAACCGTATATATTCTTAATAGGGCTCAAATTAGAGTAAGAACATCATATACTCCTTATGAACTTTGGCATGGAAAAACTGCCAATGTTAAGAATTTTAAAATTTTTGGCTGTAAATGTTTTATTAAAAAGGACAATGATTTGTTAGACAGTTTTAATTCCAGGTCTGATGAGGGTATTTTTCTAGGATACTCTACGCAAAGTAAAGCTTTCAAATATTACAATACAAGGCTGAATAAAGTCATTGAAGCAATTAATATGATTTTTGATGAAAGTTCTTTATTAAACAATAACACTGAAAGTTGTGTTGAAGAAGAGTCTTTGCATAGAAGAGAACATGTGCCTTGTGAACATCATACGACAGATAGTGATAGTCAAGAACTTTCTGATCATACTGATCAAGAACATCGTTCAAATTCTCAAGAATCAAAAATTCCTATCAAGACTCCTAGAATTATAGCAAAAAGACATCCTAAATCTCAAGTCATTGGAGATGTAGAGGGAGGAATTTTAACTAGGAGAAAAGCCAAAATTGATGAGCATGCTCATATTGCAGAACATTTTTGTCTATTATTAAACTTTGAACTGAAAACCGTGACTGGAGCCTTGACAGAACCTTGCTAGATGAATGCTATGAAAGATGAAATAAACCAGATTGAGAAAAATCAGACATGGGAACTTGTACCTAGTGTAATACCCCAAAATTGGCACCTATTAATTTCAATCAATTTTGGTGCATTTTTTTTTGTCAATTTTACATCTTCAAAATCCTACTTTGCTAGGCAGTTTTCTCTCTCCAACCTCACTTAATTCGACTTGATGTCAATTGCAAAAACCCTAAATTGCATTAATCAAATATTATAATTAATTCCTAAAGTCTTCAACTTTTATTAGCTAAATTACCCCTATGATAAATTAATTTAATTCTAAAGTCCTAAGTGTTTAAAATTAAATTAAACCCACCCCATTTGGCTAATATACATTAAAAAGGAATTAATATTACTTGTTATTGAATGGACACCTTTATTTGAATTAATAATTCAAGATATTCGAAAGGTCCCCTATGTGGCAATATCCATTCTTTAATTAAGTAATTCAATGCTTTTTTGTCTCAATTGGGAATGAAGAGTCAGGAGTTTCAAATCAAGAACCTCTTCATTCTCTCCCCGGGCTTGTCTGTTTAATGAACCTCTTTTTTTATTCGAAAGGGAGCAATTTGGAGAGTAACTAAACTATAGCATTTTTTTGTCTCAATTTCACAATTTCAAGCTTTCATTGCATTATTAGATTAATATTCATTTAGTGTAATTGCACCTCATTTTAGATTAAGTTTTCTTACTTTCTCTTAGTTTAATCTCATATTTATTTCAAGTTCTTTAGAGTAAATCTGCACTTCATATTTCCTTCAAAGCATTTTAGACTAAATTGCGCTTCATTCTAGATTAATTTCAATTTGAGTATCATCTTTATAGTTTTCAAATCCTCCATTGTAGTACTGGTCTTATGATTGTTGACTCTCCAATCTGAAAGTAATTAAACACCCCGTCTACATGGGAGGCAACAGGTCGCTTCACCATGGATTTCGAATTGAGTAATCCATACTCATTTTCGTAATTCGATTGCGTGAGTAATGACTATGTTGCATGTGTAGTTGGATTAGAGGTCCACATTCAACAACATACATTTTGGCGCCCACCATGGGGTTGAAAAATTGATTTCTGGCCTCATCAATCTAAAACTTTTTTTTGAATTTTGCAATCTATCGTACGTCTGTACTTCTTTGTGTATGGAAGTTCGTGCAATATTTCTAAGCGTACCGCATGAATTTTTGCTCCCTGTAGCACTTTCTTGCATGACATTGTACTGTCTCACTCCAGACCCTACACTTTCTCGTGCCATGTCGAGTACTTCCTCGCACGAGACCTGGTCTCAGTTTTTAAAAAAATTTTGGTTCTATGAAATTTCCTGCACTATTTCTGACATTACTTTCTACCATTGATTTCATATTTCAGGTTTTCTGTCACAGCATAACAGTTTTCTGCAGGATATTTGTTGAAGAATATGAAACATGCTAATGGTTTGATTGCAGGCTGATAGTCGAAGACTTGCTAAAACATTGTGTATGTTTCTTGCTTTCATTCACATAGTCTAAATAGGGCTCCGTTAAAATTTCTTAGGAATATTGATAGTGGGTAGGGAATTTGGCTCTTCATTGCATGGAGGTGATGACCATGAATGAACTCGAAAACCTAATGATCCTACTAATATGACAAATTCTTGGGGAAGCGGAGAAAGGTAGCGAATCTTTAGCACTTCTACTCGCCAGGGGATTATGCTCTTCTCTCTTTGAGAGAACTAGAAACCCAAAAGCGTGTGGATTTGGTGGGGTGAAACTAACTTGGTGATGAATCTATTTTACGTGTTTGGGTGAAGTGATGAGGTAGAGAAGTATGCTTTTCTCTCTTTGAGAGAAACAGACAATCAAACCCTCAAATCTAAGCCAAGTTGTGTCACCTTTAGAGGGCCTGCCGGAAGTTGAACCTCCGGGAATGACCCAAGTGAGTATGCACCTATCACCGGTGATTCTGCCTCACTATAATAAAGAATGTTTTGTTGAGTCTAAAGACTCCAAAACCATGTTAACTTCCTTCTCATGATTTTGACTATCATCTTGAGGAGGCCTTGTCTACTATACTGAGCGGTGCTACTCCTAGCCCTACTTACGGGGGTGTACAACTTTCAAGTGTTGGTGTGGCTGCGAGGCCGCAACCCTGTATCGGGGGCACCAAAGGTTAGTGTGAACGGAAGCCTACTAAGAACTCTCCCTAGTTAGTTTCCTACCTAGTTCACCTCTGAATGGAGTCATAATCTTTGCACAGGGAGGGGGAAGAAACTCTCCCGTAGATTCCCATCATAGGCATACACCCGGACACTTGAAGGTGGTTGCGACATTGGCCCCATCTACAAGGGTAACCTTTGAATGTACACTATTGAGTCCTTGGAAACACCAAAAACACAGGCGCCCTCTAGGGGGTGACACAGCTGTGTGAGGTGCACATATGCACATAAGCAATGGGGCAAAGGTTTTGGCTTCTCACCATTTTTTTTGTAGGGCTAAGCTATGTGTTTGTTATCAAGTCTTAAACATTTTCCAATCATTATCAAACAAAGACTCCCCTGATGCTATCAAGTTTCTTTGTCCTTGATAGGTCTATTAACGACTACTTCTTGTATCACAACTGCTTGATCTAAACCATTGTGCTTGTAAACGAATGCTTGAATTCCTCAAAATGAGCTTGTTGATTAAACTATTCTGCAAACCTATCAGGAAAATGGATTTTTTGTCAGACATCAGTTCAAGCTGTATCTCAAAATTCAACTTTAACCTTGAAAACTATGTCGAACTGTCAGACTTTGGAGTTTTCCCGTGTGAAGTTTCATCTTTCAGAGCACTTTCTCACGTGAGACTATGTTCTTTCATGCAAAGTTTGGTGTTTTCTCACATGACCTGGTACTTTCTCGCATGAACCTGTACCCCAGTTTTCAAAACAGAGAGTAAATTCCTATTGACTGGTCAAACTTTTTCCTGATCTGCTTTTTGCTTGTGGTCTGTTTTTCTATTTTCCTGTCGTTCACTGTCAGAAACTGAGTGTATCAGACTGAGAATCGATCGATCTTTTCTTTGACTCATGTTGTCTCTCATTGGTTTACCTTATCTCTTTATGCCTTTTGTACCCCATGTTGTGATAGTCTTATCTCAACTGTTCTAGCCACCTTTTTTGACGATTCGTACTAGGTTCATCTTGCATCTTGGCTGTTCTAGCCATTTATCTCATTTTCATTATCTTAGAGACAGAGTCTAGCATTATCCCGAGTCTTCTCTCGTCACATCTTCATCTATGACTGTCACGACTCGAAGTGGCAAGACTTTCCCTATTCAGAACACTGATCAAGGTCGAAGTAAACCTCGTAATCAAGAGATAGATCATCCCAAATCTGTTGAGAAATCTAAACTTTGTGAGGGATCCTCAAATTCGTCATTGAGTACTTTGAGAGATAGTTCATCTCAACCGTCACCTCCGATCTTCCAAGAGTGTTTTAATCCACTTTTTGAAGCGTAACCTGGTTTCTCATTCCAAGAACAAGACAACTCATTCTTCCAAGACAACTCATTGTTTCATAATTTTGGAAGACCACTTCCTCGGACTGCTCCTATTATTGAATCTGTTGATACTGATCATGATATCTTCCCACCAAAATTTTTTAAATCTTTTGATCCTGTTTATTCACCAAAAGTTACCTTAGCTACACCTTTTTGGCATCATTCATATCGCTTCACTAAGGCTTCAATCGCTACAAGAACTTACGCTAAAAAGATGGGAGGACCCTTTGACTTCCAATCAGGCCAATACGACCAAACTCAGAATCAATCTTAGAATAACCAATACCATGGTCAAAATTCTAATGAGAAACATTATGGTCAATCTCAACATGATCAAAATTAGACCCATAATGATGATCAATCTTGAAACAAAACTCAAGATGATCGACAAGAAGCATACCACTATCACCCTCCTCCGTTCAATCAAAATCAATATGATCAACAACAAGATCAAGTTCCTAGTATCTATGAGATCCTTGGTAATGAAAATGATGTGATAACCCAGCCTGACATAGACACTGCTAAAGCTAACAAAAGTCTTATCAAAATGATGGAGATCCTCCTTTTAGAAGAAAAGGAGTACTTTCTTGAGTTAGCACAACAAGGGGTCAAGTTACCCCCAAACTTTCAAGTTGAAACACTTGTAGCTAAAGAAGAAGAAACTGAAACCACTAAGCTACAAAAGATGATCCAGAGTATGCAAGATCAGATTACCCAACTAGCAAAAGAAAAGGATAAACCCACACAACAATTCACATTGGAGAGTATATGTCCTTTTTCTTTTGACAAGAGTATTGGCATGCCTCCTTTTCCAAAAGGAGTGGAGTTTCCCAAATATGACAAGTACATGGGTACAACCGATACCAAAGATCATCTGAGGGAGTTTGGTGCCTTGTCTATGGAATTTATGCATGATCAAACTTATCTTATGAGACTCTTTCCCCATAGCTTGGGTGGGCCAGCTATGGAATGGTTTTGCCGATTGCTTCCTGGCATTAAGACTTTTGATGAGATTGCTAATCTTTTCCTTCAGCATTATTCTCACAACATTCAACACCCTGTCAACATTCGTGACTTGTTTAACTTGAAACAACAACAGGGAGAGTCTTTCTTGTCTTTTCTCCCAAGGTGGAGACAACTTTGCACGAAGTATCCTTGTAAATTGCTTGAATCTAAGAAACTTGATATCTTTTTGGACAATCTTCTCCCAGAATTTGGATATTAGGTACAACTACAAGGTCCTTTGACTTTTGACAACATGATCAAGTAGGCTGTGAGGATAGAGGCCTTCATGATTAAGAAAGGAGAATTAACTCTAAATAAGGATAATAAGCAAGGATTCTCCACGAACAAGGACAAAGGAAATAATGTCAACAAGAACAGAGATGTTGTGAATGATGGAGTGGTTGATAATGTCATTGCAAAGCCTTCAAAGCCTATCTTTAATCTTACTTCTAGTATACAAGTGGCTAAGGTTGTTGAAAAGACCACAACGGATAATCATAAAAATTCAAGATTTTCTAGGAACAAACCTTGGGCCTCTCAACCCAAGCATGAATTCACCTCTTTGGGAGAGCCCCTTGATGTGGTCTTTAAAAATCTTATACAGAATCAAGTTCTCACTCCTTTGGAAAAGCATCCTTATGACTCGCAACCAAGACCTCATTGGTGGAATGACAATGCTTATTGCGAATATCACCAAAACATTGGTCATAAGACGTCTACTTGTCTTCAGCTAAAACATAAGGTTCAAGATCTCATTGATAATGGTGACATTCTTATGGAGAACCATAATAAGAATTTGGACCATCAGGCGTTTAAGAATCCTTTCCCTCATGAGAAAAGTGAGTCTTCCACAGCTAAGAACAACAACGCCAAGGTTAATTACACATACACTACTATTGATAATGTCATCAACATGATTGAACTAGTTGGAGTTGAGTATTGCGATGTGATCACTTCTAAGGGGAGAAGTGATGCTCCCAAACCTAGGACTCCTTTCATTTTGCATAGTTCTACATCTTGCTCGTCTGAATCTGAACAAACTCAAGATTTTGCTAATGTTGTTACTCGATCACATGGAAGAGTTGTTTTGAAAGGTCCCGATCCTTTGAAGAAAACTGTGGATAAGGATTCTTTGAAACAAACTGTAGAAAAGGTTGCTCTAAAACAAATGGTGGATAAGACTGCTCATGGTCCTACCAACAAAGCCTCAAAATTGACTCCTGCACCTACTGTCGCTAGTTATAGCATTTTAGATCAGCTCCAACGAACCAACACTCAGATTACCATTTTTGAGTTGTTGAAAATCTCACCTGCTCACAGGCAGATATTGGATAAAGCCCTCACTGAGGTAAACGTTCCCAAAGATCTTGATCTCAATATATCGGTTCCAATCTATGGTGGGTCATTTAACTTCACCGCATTATTTTTCCTTCTCTGAAGAAGATGATCACTCTTTGATTCATCTGCATAATGCTCCCTTGCATATAGAGGTCATGATAGGTCCCAAACGTGTTTGTCACATGCTTATAGACAATGGTGTTGGTCTCAATATTTGTTCTGCTAATTTGCTTACTCAGCTAGGTTATGATGAGGATTGCATAGACTCGCACAAAAAGATTACTATCAAATCTTATGATGAAGAAGAACGCAAATCCCAAGGCTTAGTTGTGCTACCTATCTGCGTAGGACCTGTTGAGAGAGATGTTACTTTTCAAGTCCTTGATATTCCTCTTGCATACAACATTTTGTTGAATAGACCATGGATTCATGAGATGCAGGTTGTTCCCTCTACTTACCATCAATGCATCAAGTTTCCTTTCCATGGTGCAGAAGTCACTGTTCCTGCTAATACCATCTATTCTTGCAACGCCCTTGTGCAATCTGCTAATAGTTTGGTTCCAACAAACAGAGAATCCACTGAGTTCTATGATGCTAATCTTAGAGAAATGGAACAAACTTTGAAACTTAAGGATACAGGCATGGGAGAATACTAAATTGAACCTGTGCTATCTCTAGCTGCTTTGCCTCCATCTCCACATTCTTATGGGAGACCTTTTGAGAATAACAAATCTGCCACTAGCTCTCCTCAGATTGTTTATGATGGTGCCTTTGTCAAGGCTACAACACCTTTAGAGGATGAGGAAGAAGAAAGAGCTATCACAGCTTGGATCTACAAAGGGAAAGAAACATCTGAAGCAACTACTCCTCTTCCAGACTTAGAACAAGAGCCCTATAGTGAAGGCTTCAAAATCATGAAGCGCTTCAGATATAAGGGGAGTGGTCCTATAGGAATAAATGACAATGGTTTGCTGAAACCTATTGAAGCTACAGGTCGCCGCTCAAAAGACACTACTGGCCTAGGCTTTAAAAAGACTCCCTTCCATTTAGGGACAAAGAAATTTGTGTCCACACCTGAATCTAAACTTGAACTTGAGTCAGAATCTGAAGATACTATACTAGAGGTAAATCCAGAGGCCAGCTCTGATGAAGACATCTTTCCTTATCCCATACCTCCCACTCTTGCTGCATTCTTTGATGAACTTGATGAGCCTATCATACCTGTCCATATGGTAGAGACTGATACTGATACTTATTCTAAGGTTGATTCTGATAAAACCTCTTTAGTGCATCACTTCACATATGAGCACTAGAAAGAAACATTGAATTTAATGATCCCCATTTTATAGGTGAACGATATATACTACCACACTTTCAAAAGTGGCTTGAACAAGAACAACTTTAGCAAGTTGTTAATGCCACCTGAGATGATAATGAGTCTGATGATGATGCTAGTGCCAATGGAATTCCCACATCAAGTACTAACTCAAATGAATATGAGTTTGACTCTTTATCTGTTGCTACTTTTGATGTAGACATAGATACTGTTCATGTATATGAGAGACTTCTCAAAGTAGGTGAATGGTCTAACACTAGGACGCATGAATTTGACACTATCGATGTCGACTTGTCCTCTACTTCTGACATAGGTTCTCATAGGGATTCAAATGCTCCTTTGGATAAATCACTCTAGGTCTTGACTTGCTCGTCAGTGCTTTTGATGGTTATATCGTGAACACAATTGAACCAACCACTACTACTCTTTCACTCCGTCATCCTGATCTTATTGACTGGAACTCTCCCTCCTCATCTAATGAAGTCCTAACGTTCCAGAATTATTACACTCTAGCCTGTTACCTCCATGCCATTGAACCTATAATGTCTTCCACCAGCGAAAGCAGTGTCAGCATGACAGAGGTGGATATCAAGTATCTTAGTAAAAAAATTAAAAGAAGAAAAAATAGATGTTCTAATGGTGAAAACCACATTGTGGCAGTATCAGAGCCAAAAATAGTAAAAATAAAAGACGTATCTGAGGGTGAAAACCTCTCTAAGGTGCCCAAGGATGAGATAATTGATACTCTACTGAGCCATTTTCAAGAGAGATCATTAGTTTTGATTGAGCCGACACAACCAGTGAATTTGGGTACAGAGGCCGCTCCGTAAATTATACATCTAGCATAGTCATTGTCTATACAAGAAAAAGAAGAGTTCACTAGCTTCTTTCAAAGCAAGAAAATAAACTTTGCATGGACCTATTCTGATATGCCTGGATTGGATCCCAATCTGATCATGCATCATCTGTCCATTGCACTAGGTGTCAAGCTTGTTAAGCAAAAGCTTCGAAACATTCACCCTCATGTGGCACTTTTGGTTAAGGCTCCTTAAAGCTGGTTTCATAAGAGCAATTGATTATGCTGAATGGATTTCAAACATTGTTCCCATCAACAAACATGATAAATCCATTTGTGTGTGTACAGACTTCAGGGATTTGAATAAGGCATGTCCAAAAGATGACTTCCCATTGCTTAATATTGATATGATAGTAGACATGATGGCAGGTTATGAGATTTACTCCTTGATGGATGGCTTCTCTAGCTATAACCAAATAAAAATTGCACTAGAGGATCAAGAAAAGATAGCTTTCACATGTGCCAGGGGAACCTTTTGCTAGAATGTCATGCCTTTTGGGTTTAAGAATGCTAGAGCAACATATCAGAGAGCTGTCACTACCATTTTTCATGATATGATGCATAAGACAATGGAGGACTATATGGACGATACTTTAGCCAAAAGTATGTAGCGAAGAACTTGCCTTGAAGATTTGGGTCCCATTCTTGACCACATGGAACAATTTAGTCTCAGACTTAATCCCAAGAAATGTGCATTCCGTGTCACTTCCAGAAAACTCTTGGGTTACATTATTTCAGCTAAGGGTATAGAGGTTGATCCAAAAAAAGTGCAAGCTATTATGGAAATGCCTCCACCTAAGAACATTAATCAGATGAGAGGACTTCAAGGAAGGCTACAATCTATTCGACAGTTCATTTCACAGCTGGCTCACAAATCACAACCATTCACTAAAACTCTGCATAAAGGTGTAACCTATGAATGGAATGAAGAATGTGATAATGGACTGTGAAGAACCCAAGCTGGCTCTTCTCAACTACTAATTTGAATTTATAATTTTTGCAAACCCTTTGCTCAGAAACTTTTAATTTGAAATTAAATTCAACTTCCACAAATTCAAAATAATCCAACCAAGAAAAAATAACATTCTTTAATAATTTAATTGATTCTCATTTCTCATTACAAACAGAATATATAAGCATTTCAATTAATATAAAAATTAAAAGGCACCTGGCAATTCGAAAATGCTTGTAATTTTGTAATGTCTTTCATAAAAACATACCACAATTCTCTAACACCTAAACTCCAGCCTGTACATTCACGACAAGATGTAATATCATGAGGTTGGCTTTTTGTGTTGATGGTTTCAGCATAAGTATTAATCTGACCCTATTTTCCAGGCACGTGAGCAAACAATGAAGCTCCTCAAATTCCCAATTAAAAAACGCAGCCATGTAATTAATGTGGGTTTCCAAATTTTGTGAATTCAATCTCAATATAATTTATTCAGCATTTGCAAGAAGATCTCTGCCAATCTCTCAACCAATTATTAAACCTCAGCCATGAAACAATTCAGAATCCTTAAAAACAAATGATTCACCTATAGAAATAACTTCACCAAAAACCTGAACACCAATTTATTAATTGCAGCATCAACAATTAATTAACAACAGATTTCGCAATAAAAACAACCTCAGCAAATTTGAATGCAATTACCAAATGAAGAAACACAGAACTCCTCCAAACAATTTCAGAACTCCAGCAGGAAGACAAATCAAACCCCAGAATGAATAAATTGATTTGTCTGCAGAACAAACTTCTCATAAACCCAGTATACATCAGCACTTGATTTAATTCAGAATCAGCAGCTACAAAATTCACCACCAATTTGTGATGGCTCAAATTGCTAGAAGAGGAATCAGTACTCAAAACCCTAGCCAGTTTCTCACAGCCAAGAGACTTTAATAAATTTTATCAAATCAACAATGAATGAATGAAAGTGCTTTTCGAATAGAATATATATCTTTTTCAAAAAAAGCACAATTTCACTTTTTTCATTAAAAAGGCTTTTAAATGACCTCTTCACTTTATAACATTAAATTTTTAAAGTATTAAAGTTATTAAATTAAAATAATTTAATTTAATAACGATAACTTTAAAAACCAAAAGCCTCTGAATTCTGCTGATTGAAACAAACTCATTTCCGACACCAGAGCCTCAAACACCAACTGCCCTGCCGGAAATAACCCACTACCAAAAATAGCCAGCTGCTAAAAATAGACTTACTATAAATAGTAAGTCTCTCAAATTGGAGATTCTTTGAAGCTCGATCCTGAGACAACTAACACTCTGTGTAGACACCTTGCTAATCCTGGCCATACCCCAAATACCACTTACTAAAAATAGTAAGTTGACCAAAATGACCCGAACAAAGAGCAGACCTGATAATCTAAACCTCCAAAATGAAATCCCAACACTGGCTCTGACATCTGACCCCCTCTGATCACTTGATTAGCTTGCGAGGGTCGCCAAACCAAGCTAATCCCGAAGTCTGAAAAATGGGGACACTACAGTCCTCCCTTCCCAAGATTGCTTGTCATCAAGCAATCAGGGAAAACAAGCCACATCACAATCCACCTGGATCCCAAGGATGGTCATGAGTAATGTCTCGATCCACCTCATACTCCTGTAAAGAAGTCAACAACATTAGCAGTACCAACACCAACAACTAGAAAACTGCACTCAACACCTAAATTGATGATGTTGCAACAAGATCTCCTCGTGGGAGAAACTCAACCTAGGGTAACCCACACAGAAGTAACTCAACCAATAGACTAGAATTTTTCCCAGTCTATGAGCCAACCAAATCATCATACCAGTCATCAAAAGGGTGCCCTAAAGAACTGTGTGACTGATAGATGTCCTGAACATGAGGATCAAATGTAGAGCTATAAGCACTCCTCATCGTGTACATCTCTGTAAACTGTTCAGCTAAGCCTGGCTGGCCTCCTGTGTAATCTACCTGATGATCAGGTGTACAAATTGGATCCCAAACATCATCATCATCATGATCATACAATGCCTATAAGGGATCATCACTAAGCTCAAACAGTGGATTGTCATAAGTCATAACGACATCCACATCAAATAAGGGGTTGTTCACAAAGTGAACTGCTCCCATTTGCTAATTTGAGCTGAAAATCTACGAACTGCAAGAGACGTGATGTGTAATCTTCTCTACCTGAATAGACTCGTGTCTCTGAAAATCCTTACTATCTACAATAAGTCCCTGTAAACTACGATCCTGGGACCTATCATCATCCAATATCTGATACATTATACCAGACTCGCTGCAGCATGAATCATCCTCATACATAACATCAGTAGTGTCCACACCATCGATGCCAATATTACCAACCTGTAAAACCTCTGATATCTCGTGCCGTTACCAACGGGACTCACTGCTGTCATAGAAATCAGAATTATAAGAACTAACATTTAGCATGCAATCCTGAAAACTAACACTCACATCATGTGAGTCAAAACCCATAGTGATGTCCATAGTATCCTCTACACTTGCCTTGTCATCAACGTCATCAATAGGCTCAAACATAGGACTACTGTCATAAAAATTAGAACCTATATTGTTGGTAACTTCATTGCTACCAGTGGATGTAGGGCTGCCATCACTGGTGGCTATCATGGCATCAGCATTCTCCTGATCATGAGCTCCTGTCTCATGGATATGATGAGACTCAAAGAAACTATCCTCATGCAAGTCTATCATAGCCCCATCATCCTGATAAGAGCCTCTGGAATGCTCTCTCTTCTGTATCACTTACCTGTCAAAATTCAAATTCCTCTTAATTGCTTCTGGAAGAGCATTCCACTTTGCAAACTGTGCCACCATGTCATCAACAAATGGTGTTGGCTCTGTCTCTTTACTAACTACATCTACCTCAGGCCTTAAGAAAATAGGACGAAGAGGCCTATCATAAATACCTATACGGTCAACTCTATAATCACGTTTGTTATCTGCTCATGACCTATGTGATCTAACTGAAACACTCCTTGCACCACTGTCTCTAGCATGATCTCCCGGTAATGCGATGCTTTGTAGAGTGTCTGAAAGTTGTTGCAATGCATTTGCAACATGATTCTGACCTTTTGCTAAATTTCTAAAAGCATCTCTGGCTTCCCTGTCAACATCATTACCAATATTATCTCTATGCCTGTTGCCTGCACGATCAACCTGTGGGCCCTGTTCATTTCCTTCTAGTGGGGGTGAAGGGCTACCCCTGCGGACATAATGCCTACTAGGCACAAACCTGTATGCCATTGCTAAATCCTCATACCATCCAGGCTGGCAAGATCAAAGCTCTGATACCATTGTGAAGAACCCAGGCTGGGTCTTCTCAACTACTAATTTGAATTTATAATTTTTGCAAACCCTTTGCTAAGAAACTTTTAATTTGCAATTAAATTCAACTTCCACAAATTCAAAATAATCCAACCAAGACAAAATGACATTCTTTAATAATTTAATTGATTCTCATTTCTCATTACAAACAGAATATATAAGCATTTCAATTAATATAAAAATTCAAAGGCACTTGGCAATCCGAAAATGCTTGTAATTTTGTAATGTCTTTCATAAAAACATACCACAATTCTCTAACGCCTAAACTCTAGCCTATACATTCACAGAAAGATGTAATATCATGAGGTTGGCTTGCTGTGTTGATGGTTTCAGCAGAAGTATTAATCTAACCCTTTTTTCTAGTCACGTGAGCAAACAATGAAGCTCCTCAAATTCCCAATTAAAAAATACAGCCATGTAATTAATGTGGGTTTCCAGATTTTGTGAATTCAATCTCAATATAATTAATTCAACATCTACAAGAAGATCTCTTCCAATCTCTCAACCAATTATTAAACCTCAGCCATGAAACAATTCAGAATCCTTAAGAACAAATGATTCGCCTGTAGAAATAACTTCACCAAAAACCTGAACACCAATTTATTAATTGCAGCATCAACAATTAATTAACAACAGATTTCCCAATAAAAACAACCTCAGCAAATTCGAATGCAATTACCAAATGAAGAAACACAGAACTCCTCCAAACAATTTCAGAACTCCAATAGGAAGATAAATCAAACCCCAGAATGAATAAATTGATTTGCCTCCAGAACAAACTTCTCATAAACCCAGTATACATCAGCACTTGATTTAATTCAAAATCAGCAGCTACAAAATTCACCACCAATCTATGATGGCTCAAATTTCCAGAAGAGGAATTAGTCCTCAAAACCCTAGCCGGTTTCTCATAGCCAAGAGACTTTATAAATTTTATCAAATCAACAATGAATGAATGAAAGTGCTTTTTTGGAAAAAGCACAATTTCACTTTTTTCATTAAAAGGGCTTTTAAATGACCTCTTCACTTTATAACATTAAAGTTATAAAGTATTAAAGTTATTAAATTAAATTAATTTAATTTAATAACAACATCTTTAAAAACCAAAAGCCTCTAAATTCTATTGACTGAAACAAACTCATTTCCGACACTAGAGCCTCAAACACCAACTGCCCTACCGGAAATAACCCACTACCAAAAATAGCCAGCTGCCAAAAATAGACTTATTATAAATAGTAAGTCTCTCAAACTGGAGATTCTTTGAAACTCGATCCTGAAACAACTAACACTCCATGTAGACACCTTGCTAATCCTGGCCATACCCCAAATACCACTTACTAAAAATAGTAAGTTGACCAAAATGACCTGAACAAAGAGTAGACCTAATAATCTGAACCTCTAGAATAGAATCCCAACACTGGCTCTGACATCTAACCCCCTCTGATCACCTGATTAGCTTGCGAGGGTCACCAAACCAAGCTGATCCCGAAGTCTGAAAAATGGGGACATTACAGGGACTCACTCAAATAAAATAGTATCTTGCTAATTCACCTATTTTGATGCCTCCTATTCATGGGAAGCCGCTCATACTATACATTTCAACCACGGGCACATCTTTTGGTGCTCTTCTAGCTCAAGAGGATTCAGAATAATAAAGAGAGAGCTATTCATTATATCAACAGAACATTGGTTTCCTATGAGATGAACTATTCAGTCATTGAAAAAGCTTGTCTAGCTGTAGTGTTTGCATCATAGAAACTGTGACATTATATGCTCACTCACACTACAAGGCTTATTGCAAAAACTTATTCACTAAAGTACCTACTGAGCAAAGCTGCCCTCACGGATAGATTAGCAAAATGGGTTATGATCCTCAATGAGTTTGACATTGAATATGTGGAAAGAAAAGCTATTAAAGGACAAGCGATTGTTGATCAGTTGGAAGAGGCTCCTCTGAAGGATCACCAGCCTTTAAACATTGAATTCCTAGATGAATCCATCATGCTTCTCACACATCAGTCTTGGAGCATGTTCTTTGATGGATCATTCACTCAGCAAGGATCAGGTGGAGGCATTCTATTTATAACACCTCAAAGATACTCATTGCCAAAAGCTTATAAGATGTTTTTTCCTTGCACGAACAACATAGTTGAATACAAAGCTCTCATCAATGGTATGAAGATAGCCATTGAGTGGCGTGTGGATGAGCTCAAGGTCTTTGGAGACTCTCAGTTAATCATCAACCAAGTTAATGATGTCTACCAAACAAAAGATGACAAGTTAGTGCCTTACAAAAGAATGGTGGATGATCTCAAGCTGTATTTTGCACACATTTCCTTCCAGCAAATTCCAAGGGCAAACAATAAGGTATCTGATGCTATGGCCACTCTTGCCTCAATGTTACAGATGCCATAAAATGATTTCAGACATGAATTCCTGGTGGAAACATTATGCTACCCTGCCTATGACATTCCTGAATCCAGGATGATATGTTCAGTCATTGGACATGACTCATCTCGCTACCACCATATCTTTTCCTACCTCCGTGACCAAATCATTCCAGACACCTATACCCAGAATGAGAAATGTCACCTCATTCGTACTACTTCATGGTATGTTATCATAGCAAATGACTTGTATAGACGGGGTCTAAAGGGTACCCTCCTTAGGTTTCTAGAACCCGATGAGTCCAAACGTGCGCTAGCTGAGGTACATGAAGGTATATGTGGCTCTCATTCGAGTGGTCTGACGTTAGCTCGTAAACTTATTAGAGCTGGATACTACTAGCTAGATGTGGAGAAAGACGCTGTTCAATATGCCAAGACTTGTAAGCAGTGCCAATATCATGGGAATCTGATCCATGCTCTTGCTAAAGAGCTTATTCCTTTTATCAATTTTTGGCCATTTCAGTAATGGGCCTTTGACTTGGTAGGTCAGATACATCCTTCTTCTTCAAGAGGACATAAATTCATAATCATTGCTACAAATTACTTTACCAAATGGGTTGAGGCAGTTCCTTTGACTATAGTTGATGGCAAGACTATTGCTATGTTTATTCTGAACTACATCATTTGCAGATATGGTGTACCCTCATCTATTATCACTGAAAATGGGGGACAATTCAAGAACAAGGACCTAACAGACTTATGCACCAAATTTAGGATCATTCAGCATTGGTCATCTATCTATTATCCTTAGAGTAATGGACAAGTAGAAGCTTCTAATAAGATAATTCTGAAAATCTTGCACAGAACAGTTCATAAATCTGGTAGGGATTGGCACCTCTAGATTAATCTGGCTTTATGGGCCTATAGAACAAGCATTCGAACACCAACGGGGACCACGCCCTTCACCTTAGTTTATGGGGTAGAAGCAATATTGCCTATTGAGGTTGAGATTCCTACATTATGAATCTCTCTGAGAGACCTCATCACTAATGAAGAAACTAGAATATCCCGGCTACAAGAGCTAGAGTTACTGGATGACGTCGGAAGGTGGCATTCGATCATCTTTGAGCATACCAAAAGAGAATGTCAAAAGCCTACAATAAGAAAGTTAGACAAAGGGAATTCCAATTGGGTGATCTCGTCCTGAGAGAAAACCCCAAGAATCAGCAGCAGAGGGTCCAGAAAGGGAAGTTTGAACCAAACTGGCTTGGTCCATACGTTATTACTACAACATTTGGATCTGGTGCTTATTGACTCTCCACCACTGAAGGAGAGAAACTCAAAGAGCCAATCAACGCTCTTCATCTGAAGAAGTTCTACAGCTGACATTCTCTATGTGCTCATGTACATACTTATTGATACTAAAAAAAATCTTTAAAATGGTATATTCTCAAAAATCCTAAAAATTGCAAAATGTCCTAAAAATGATCATCTTAGTGAAAACTAGGTAAACAGGCATTTGATGTATCTATTATCCTGGTGAAAACCTGGTAAACAGGTGCCTTGATAATACTCAAAAAAATAGAAAATTTGAAAAAAAGACAAAATAAATACAAAAATACAAAAAAAAATGAGATATTCAAAAAATACAAAAAAATCAAAAAAGAGAAAAGTACAAAAAAATTGAAAAAGATGAAAATGTGTCATTGATGAAAACCTGGTAAATAGACGTCATGGTAGAAAACATAGAATCTCTGCCAAGATGGTGAAAACCTGGTAAATAGGCGCCTCTTGTTTCTTGAAGCTATATCTCATCTCAGCGCCGCCTGGCCTTTAGTTTCCTGCTTTAGTTTGCTTCTCCGCTTTAGTTTGCTTCATTTGTTTCCTGCTTTAGTTTGTTTCCTTCTTTGGTTTTCTAGCTCATGCTCTTGCTTTCAGTTGTCTTCGAGATTTTTCTCAACTCTTCATGGATTGGAACTGGTAATGCTTGGGGGCACCTGCCTGGTCTAGGGGGCATTGTCCTATCACTTTTGGAGATTCTTTCGTGCATCAGTCACCAGTGGTTCTCACTGCATCTTCCTGTTGATGCCTAGCTACTTATGAGATTTCTCTCCTTGAGGATCTCTCATGTATCAGTCGCCAGTGGTTCTCATTGTGCCTGCCTACTAATACCTAGTTTTCGTTCGACCTCTCTCTTTCAGGATCTCTCCCTTACATTAGTCACCAATGGTTCTCACTGTGTCTTCCTGCTGATGTTTTGCTAGTATCTCTGAGATTTCTCTCCTTGAGGATCTCTCTCGTATCGGTCACTAGTGGTTCTCACTGCGTCTGCCTGCCGATACTTTGTTTAGCTTCCCGATATTTTCTTGACACTTGGTCTCTCGCGACGGTCTCCAGTGATTCTCACTGTGTCTGCCTACTGTTGCTATCCCGTCGAGACTTCAAACGTCTTCTTTCCGATTTGACTCCAATCTTCTTGAACACAAATCTAAACTGAAACTAAAACTGGATTTGTGGTTCTTTGAGGCATGCTGAGCTTTGTTTTCTTTGAGTGCTTGTTTGTTTGCTTTGTTCTTTTCTTTGTTTTCTGCTTGTTGGTTTAGTTCCAATGATCCAAAGAATCTATCTAAGAGGGGTGTCCATCTGTAAGAGCCTCCATCTTGTATTGGATGACCATGCATACCTCGACTCCTTTTATATGGACGCTTTGCTGAGGTTGGTTCTTCTCCTTGTCTTTTGGGTGACTTCTTTCTACTACAAGTGAAATTGTAAATGCTTGTCTTGCTAAGTGAACGCAAGGGTCACTATGAGAAATCTTTGGAAAAAGGAGAAACTCCTACGTGTCTGGTGTGTCTGTATGCCAGCAACATTCAAGTCATTCTAGCAATGGTGCTCTAATGCTTATGTTAATTTGCTAAATCAAAAGGAATAGGTGTTTAGGCCATTCTGGCTTTTTTGTGCCTTAATGCTTACACCTCATTTCGACAAATCTAAGACTTATGTCATACTCATATTCTCATGATAGCGATATCAGTGAGGGTTGTGTGGCATCTTGCGACCATCCGAACCTAAAAGGCTCTATGATGATAATACATGGAGTCCAAAAACCAAGTCTTAGGCTTGCATTTTCATTCTAGGCTTGCACTTTCGAGGCTTGCATGTTCATTCTAAACTTGCATTTGAGACAATATCTTGGTACTCTCTTGATTGCTTTCTTTTCATCAAAGGTTCTCATCTTTTGTCCCAGGTTCCTCTTGGCTGCACAAGTGTTTGGTCCTCATTCTCAATCTTCGAACATATCTTTTTGATTAGTACATTTCATATATTGCTACAATCCTGCATGAGATAATTAGTACCATATATTGCATTATCATAAATCCATGTGCATTCATTTGCATCTTCATTTACATGTGCATCCATTATAAGCATAACTCAAAATCATACATTACACTTTGCATTTTATTACATTACACATATGCATACATTCTATCCATCTATCATTGCATTTCACACTGCATATTCATAAAAGAAAACATGTGCATTTTTCATATCTATCCATACATCTAAGCATCTAGGAAACATCTCATAAACATCAATATCTCAAAGCAATAGAAAAACAAGTACAATGATATCAAAACTTGATCTCATATATATATCGGTCGGATCAATGTCATGTATAATAGAGAAGGGTGCTACTCAAGCACAGTATCAAAAATGGGCTATAATATATATCACAATGTGCTAACTATGTCCCGCACCACCTGGAGGAGGTGGTGGCAGTGGTCTCTTTGGAAGAGGCATCAGTCACTGTGGAGGTGCCTACTGTGGTGGTTCCTGTGGAGGTGTTGGTGGTGGTGCCTGTGGAGCTCCAGCATACTCAGAAAATAGCGGCACCTGCTCTGATAGATCCAGAATGACCCCATAGTAAGCTACATAATAATAGGCTGCCTGAGTAGCCTCATATCTCATCTCGATCCTCGACCATGCTAGCTCATCCCATAGTTGTCCGATCTCAGCATCTCTATCTGCTACATGGGTCTTCTCTCTGATGACTTAGGTATGGTAGTCATCTCACTCCTGCTGGACCTACCTCACTCTCTCATGGCTCTTCCTGAGAGCCTCCTGCAACTGTGGTGTCCCTGCTCCTACCAGAATATCAGGCATATCAGTATCATCATCTGGAGGAGCCTGCTACAATGAATCACCTGTCCCCTGCCTAGTGGACCTCTGTTGGGACCCACTACTCCCAGCTCCTGCATCTAAACCCATGGTCCTTGCAGGGATGCTAGTCTGTCCTGATCTAGGCCTCAAAACTCTCTTTTGCTGCCCCTGTGGCCCCTACTATGTCGGCTATTGAACTGGTACCTGCTAAGCTGGTACCTACTATTGCTGCGTAGGCTACTACTGTGCTCCCATACTAATAGGATCCGTAAATCTAGGATGTGGTCATGCTATCAACTGGTCCCTGTATGTAGGTGTCACCCCTGCATTGATGCCATCCACCATATAGTCCCATCATGCAGCTGGTATACGTGCCTCTATCTCACATCGCCCCGGATCAAGTCTAGGATGCCACCCCTTCTTCTCCTCATCGGTAAAGCAGGCATAGTGGTAGTACTCCTATGAAATGTCCTGCTGCCTACCAAACTGGCGCAAGACACGTGTGACAAGGAAACGCTCAATGGTAGTAACACTACTTCCAATTAGTGGATGCGAAACAAACATGAAAGAAAGCTCTTGATGAGCATCATCCCAAGGCTCAATGGAAACCCAAGGTCTCCAGACAATAGCTGCCATGTCATCTAGCTGTCCTTGCCATTGTTCTATCTTGCCCAGCAGGGGCTGGGTCATGACACCTACGTACCTATATATTTAAGGCTCTAGCGCCTATCGTGTATCATGGAATATAGGCCTGCACATAGGGAGATGATCGTAGGCCCAAATCTGTAAGACAAAGACACCTACCGCCATCATCTTCGCACCCTGATACGTGATCTCATGAAGCTCGTGGTACATCTGTGCAAGCATGCACTCACCCCATCTGAATCTAATTACTGGTCTGGCCAGCATCCTCTGCAGCATCATCCCCTAACCGCACTCTAAATGCTAACCTTTGTCTGGAACAAGGTAGCAGCTCAAAAACATGGTTAGAACCATAGGGAATGGATGAGAACCACCATACCTGCTGATCAAATCATCCCAGGAGATGGCCCGGCCCATCACTAGACCATCTAGAAAGATCATCCTCAAGGCTACTGTACCCTACCTCGGCTGTGTATCGTACTCTACTCGAGTACCATGGATGGGTATCCTCGGGATCCTGTATATGTCCTCGGGAGTCACAATCATCTCCCACATCAAAAAATGCAAAGTGTTCATCTCTGAATGGAAATGCTCTATGAGTGCACCAAGAAGACCGTGATTTACCTGAATGTCAAGTAGATCATGCAAGTATCCTAGACCGAGTCCCTCAATGTGAGCACTCTCTACATCTGTCAGTCTCTAAACTAATGTAGTAATCATTAGATGATGTAACCTGAAGGCTATGTCAGGGAAGTCAACCTATAAAACAAGTGATGACATTTGATCAGTATCTCAATATGATGGTTTTTCAAAACAACAACAACAAATACAACAAGGCATCTATCCTAGACATGACTCTGCGATGCTATACTTGGCTGATTTTATGCAAACTCGACAAATTTTGACAAAGACATTCAAACTCTGTAGTAGCTTTTCACATGAGGAAATTGTTTCCTCATGTGAGACAGGACTTGTTAAGACACAAGCAGGAGAAATTTCGCGCAAGACCAGCTTTCAGCTTGCATGAGCTTCTAGACAGAGCTCGGGCGAAGGAACCCTCACTGATGCAAGGAAACCACTTCCTCGCGTGAAAGTAGATCTAGGGCGGTGTGAGAAAACTACTTACTCACGCGATATTGGAAGAACACACCCTAAAACTTGCTAGATCTACCCTAAATTGACCTAGAAAGCGGTACAAATCGAAATGCAAGGAGGTTTATCGACTACATGCAGGTGCGTCATACTTCGATGGTCGGGCGTGTCATCAGGAGTGCTCGAATTGATGCATATGTAGTGAAAGACCCTCCATTTCTCGCTCAGAGCTCTTAGGATCACAAGAAGACAAAGTGAATAATGAATTGAAAATGACCCCTCTGGGCCTTATATAGCTTTTGACCTAATTTTCAAAAGTGCTCCATTTTGCACAAAAATTGCACCCTTGGCTAAATCGACTGTTCTGGATCCATTTTCGGGATCAAAATTGAAATCTAACATCTCTAGATAGCTCAAATTTGCATTTTAAATTCTGAGATCCCTTTGGGATTAGATGCTTGTGCTGTCAGCCTTCTAGCGTCATTTTCCTACCAGATCCTCATCTTTTCATCGTGTTCTCGAGATCTTTGCTCTTTTCATCAAATTCAACTCTAGTCAACTCTAGTCAAACTTGGTCAACAAGACCTCTGGCTTGCTCCAAATTGCTTCTGCATCTTCTCGATACTTCTTCAATCTGCTCTGAATTCTTTTGGATCTTTGATCTTATCTTTATTTGCAACCTCTTGTTGTAAATCATCTTCTGACGTGTCATCTTTCAATTTCACTCCCGAGGGGGTAGGATGATTGCATCATTGAATCTTGTCGAATCAATTCTTGAATCAGTTTGATCTGAATCATCAGTTCTCATTGCTAGAGGCATCTCGGTGTCTCGCATCTGGTCATCTTATCATCTATCTCTTAGGTATCTAAGAAATCTAACTCAGATCCTCAAGGATCAAGCTTTGTTCTAGAGATGGTTCTTGAAATCTTTTAGGTATCGGGGAAATCTAACCTTAATTCCTGGGAGTCAAGCTTCATCCTGGAGATGGCTCTCAAAATCTCTTTTGGACCGTTAGCTGGGCAATCTAACCCGAGTCTCGAAGGGCTAAGCTTTGCATTGGGGAAATCTAACCCTAATTCTGGAGATAGTCCTAAATCTACATCTTCATCAATTGGTATTGGGGCAATCTAACCGTGATTTCGATTCTCTTTTAAGACAGTTGTCTTTACAATCTAACTTGGACTTCAGAAATTCTCGTCATATGTCACATCAAACTATTCTTTGAATCAACACGTTGTTCGCACATCAATTCAAAGAGGGGCAAATGTAATACCCCAAAATTGGCACCTATTAATTTCAATCAATTTTGGTGCATTTTTTTTATCAATTTTACATCTTCAAAATCCTACTTTGCTAGGCAGTTTTCTCTCTCCTACCTAACTTAATTCGACTTGATGTCAATTGCAAAAACCCTAAATTGCATTAATCAAATATTATAATTAATTCCTAAAGTCTTCGACTTCTATTAGCTAAATTACCCCTATGATAAATTAATTTAATTCTAAAGTCCTAAGTGCTTTAAATTAAATTAAACCCACCCCATTTGGCTAATATACATAAAAAAGGAATTAATATTACTTGTTATTTGAATGGACACCTTTATTTGAATTAATAATTCAAGATATTCGAAAGGTCCCTTATGTGGCAATATCCATTCTTTTAATTAAGTAATTCAATGCTTTTTTGTCTCAATTGGGAATGAAGAGTCAAGAGTTTCAAATCAAGAACCTCTTCATTCTCTCCCTAGGCTTGTCTATTTAATGAACCTCTTTTTTTATTCGAAAGGGAGCAATTTGGAGAGTAACTAAACTATAGCATTTTTTTGTCTCAATTTCACAATTTCAAGCTTTCATTGCATTATTAGATTAATCTTCATTTAGTGTAATTGCACCTCATTTTAGATTAAGTTTTCTTACTTGCTCTTAGTTTAATCTCATCTTTATTTCAAGCTCTTTAGAGTAAATCTGCACTTCATATTTCCTTCAAAGCATTTTAGACTAAATTGTACTTCATTCTAGATTAATTTCAATTTGAGTATCATCTTTATAGTTTTCAAATCCTCCATTGTAGTATTGTTCTTATGGTTGTTGACTCTCCAATCTGAGAGTAATTAAACACCCCGTTTACATAGGAGGCAACAGGTCGCTTCACCATGGATTTCAAATTGATTAATCCATACTCATTTTCCTAATTCGATTGCGTGAGTAATGACTATGTTGCATGCGTAGTTGGATTAGAGGTCCACATTCAACAGCATACACCTAGACCCGACAACAAGAATGTTATAGGTGGGAAATGGATTTTTAGAGATAAACTAAATGAAGATGGAAAAGTAGTAAGAAATAAAGCTAGATTTGTATGTAAAGGTTATGCTCAATAGGAACGTATTGACTTTGGTGAGACTTTTGCACCAGTTGCAAGGTTAGAATCCATTAGAATCTTTCTTGCATATGCTAGTTACAAAAAGTTCACTATTTATCAAATGGATGTTAAAGCTTCTTTTTTAAATGTTTATCTTGATGAAGAAGTCTATATGGAATAACTAGAAGGGTTTGAGTCATCTGATAAACCTGATTATGTATATCATCTTAAAAAGGCATTATATGGCTTAAAACAAGCTCCTCGAGCTTGGTATTCCAGACTAGATAAGCATCTTACTACAAATGGTTTTACACGTGGTAGTGCAGACAACACTTTGTATATTAAAAATGTTAATGGAGATATCTTAGCTGTGGAAGTCTATGTAGATGATATTATTTTTTACTCTACTAATGATGCATTGTCAAAGCATTTTTCTGACATCATGGAATCTGAGTTTAAAATGTCTCTTCTGGGTGAACTTACACTCTTTCTTGGTCTACAAGTGACACAACTTGAGCATGGTTTATTCTTGTCACAATCAAAATATGCCAAAGAAATGTTAAAGAAATTTAATATGACCGATTGTAGACTTATCAACACGCCTATGGAAACAGGGTGCAAACTTGTTAAAGATGATGATTCACCTCCAGTGGATCAAACTTATTACAGATCTATGATTGGTAATATGTTATATCTTACAACATCTAGACCATATCTGATGCCAGTTGTTTGTCTGGTGTCCCAATTTCATTCTGCTCCAAAACAATCTCATCTTAATGTTGTTACTCAGATTTTTAAGTACATTCAAGGTACTCTTGATTTTGGTTTATGGTATCCACATAATGATGATTTCACTTTTCTTGGATATACTGATGCAAATTGGGGTGGATTGGAAGTAAAAAAGAGCACTAGTGGTGCTGCATTTTTCTTAGGTAATCATTTGGTTGCTTGGCATAGTAAGAAACAAGACTGTGTTACTTTATCTACTTGTGAGTCTAAATACGTTGCTGCTACAACCTGTTGTAATCAGTTAATTTGGATGACATATCAATTATCTGATCTTGGTATTCAGATCCCTAAACCTATTTCTATCATGTGTGATAATATGAGTGCCATTTAGTTAAGTAAAAATCTAGTTATGCACTCTCGCACCAAACATGTGGCTATCAAACTTCACTTTTTGTGTGATCATGTCCTTGCAAATGAATTCAAGTTGGTTTATGTTTCTAATCAGGCACAAGTGGCTGATATTTTTACTAAAGCTCTTCCCCGGGCTTCTTTTGAACAACTCCGCACTCAATTGGGAGTTGTCTCTCTCTCTTTGTTGGACTAAGTTTTGTGGGAGAGTCTGTGAGAGGTTGCTACTTCCTCTTCACAGTCCATTCTACTCTATTCTAGCATTATTTTTTGTCCTTGATGAAAATTGGGGGAGACATTGATGATGCTTCTATGTTTCATTTTATGTTTCAGTTGATGGCTTTGCTTCAATTGATGATTCTCTATTTCAGATAGCTTTGCTTCAGTTGATGATTCTTTGTTTCAGTTGCTCTGCTCCATTTTTTTGATTCTATGCTTCAGATGATTTTTTTTGTCTATGTTGAGTATTGATTTTATTTCCATTGATTGCTCATTGCACATGAGTATTGATTCAGTGAATTCAGATTGCACATGAGTATTGATTTAGTGGATTCAGGTATTTGGTGGATTCAGATTGCACATGAGTATTGCTCCTGTGGATTCAGGTATTTGGTAAATTTTGCCTCAAGGACAAATGGGGGAGTTTGTTGGTCTTCTTTTGTGTCCTTGATGCGATGCTTTGGCTATCTTTATTATCCTCCAGCTATAATGATGAGGTGTTCACGCACTGTGCAGTTGCGGATAGACTTGAGTTAAACTTGAGTTATATTATGGTTTTCTTTGTTGAATCTTAGTTGTCAACACTTGGCTCTTCCTTTACCACGTGTCTTTTGTGTGTGATTGACGTGAAACTTATTTGGAATTTCCTTAAGGTCTTTTTGATCATTTCGCCTAAAGGGTTTGCATGTGTATCATTTTTCCTTGCCCTAACTGAGGAGGCTACCATGATTGCTTTTGTGAGCTTTTGGTGACACTGTGTTGACTTTGTGATTGTGGGTTTTTGACATGATAATAATCTATGTGCAAGGAATAGGTTAATACCATTTTTATGGTATCTTTGTTTCTTCAATGAAGGTACTCTTGTTGTCAGATTAACAGAGGGATAATCTTGCTCTATCTTACTGTGTTATGGATCTGAGAGATATTTTTTCTCTATCTTATTATGTTATGATACGATGGCTAATACATGCTTTGTTTTTTTTTTGTTGAAAATCTCTTCGAGCATTTGGTCTTCGATGGTTTCAACTGGATACCACAATGATAGTGTTTGTATGGTTCTTTGTCAATACGGTCTCTATCAAGAGGTATGCATCTTCAGTTGGTTCTTTCTCTATCAAAGAACAATCGAGTTATTGGCAAAATGATAGGGTTTTTTGTGCATATACTTGAGGGATTTTTATAGCAGAATGTGTTATGTGAATATGTTGTTTTATTCGTAATGTCTTCACATGATACATGAAAAAGGATTGTTGAAAAAAAAATCTTTTATGCTTTCAGCTTTACTCTTGGTTTGGTTATTTACACATTGATTAGAAAGGGAATTTGTGTCATTTCGACACTTGGGTATTCACTGTAGCATTTTTATTCTGTAATGAGTTTGTGGACTTGGGTATTCACTGCAACATTTTATTTTGTAATGAGTTTACAGTTAGTAGTTACACAGTTCAGTTGTGTAACGAATCAGTTGTGAATGACTCAGTTGAGTTCGGTTCTTGAGCAAACAAATTTTGGTTTTCACCAGGAAATTTCTGTGAAGGATTTTTTGAAAACTATTCTAAAAACAATTCTTATATACGGTATTTAAAATCAGTTTTATGATGAACTGATATTGCTATCAGTTGCAACGTCTGTTGTAACTACTCTTGGAAATGTCTTTGAAAATGTATTATTCTTAATCTCGTATTTAAGAGGAACATGTTGATGTAAAGAAAATAAGAAAAAAGAGACTTTTCTCAGATATGAGAATCATTGAAAGAATATCTTAAATAGTTTATATATATAAGGTGTATGCACTGTGAAAAGCATACAATTATATATATAAATTGTATTGACAGAGATTTATTTGTAGAAAAAGTGAAGGGCTATAGCCTAGGAAGGCAGTTGTAGCTGATGTTGTATCAAGAGGGTTATTGCTCAATAAAAGTACAGGTTCTATAGGAGTGAACCGTAAGGTTTTGAGGGTTTCCCACTCGGCAAAAAATCTTGTCTTGTTTCTATGAGTGGATTACTTTTCATATGGTTTATTTTCTATAGCTTATGAATTTTTCATTTTAAAAGTTTGAAGTTATTACTTGTAGTAATCTTGTTAAAATTATTGTATTCTGATTCACCCCCACCCCCCCCCCCCCCCCACTCTCTTAGAATTGTCACCACTTCCGATAGATTGTTCTTAAAGGGAAAGCCCCTTGCCAAAACTGTAAATATAGAAATAAAAGTCTCTTGTACTAGGCACGTTTGAGGATTTTGTTAGAAGATAATTGAGAAAGATTGTTGGAGAAAATAGATACTATAACAATCAAATTCTGCAACACTGCCTGATAGACACTTGGCTTAAGAGGTCTCCTATAATGTTGAAGATCGTTGGGCTTTTCCCTGAGCCAAAGGAATTTATTGGAAGCTGGTACATCAAACTAAGGCACACCCACAACAAGCATGTCGAAGATGATCTCAAGGACTTCATTTTTGATATCCTAAAAGAGACATGCGCTTAGGAGAATAGTATAGAAATATACAAACATAATGTTTACAACTTTGAGATGAATCTATTTCAAAATGAACCTGAAATCCATAAGGTCTTGTAGTCACATGGAAATCTGGAGGACACCATTCTGATATGGCATATATCTACTACTTTATGTGAGAGGCAGAGAGGATTTCCCAGACAGAATGAGACTGAGAAAGATATTGTGAATAATGTAAGTCAGACAAGAGTACTTTCAAAGTACTACACATATTTGCTTCTACATGCATTCTTCAGGAGAAAGGACTCGATAAGCCTAGTATTGTACAAGCATAAAAACCTATATAAACTCTGTAAAGACTAGAAACTAGACATAAGAGTCAATTGTTTGATAAAATTTCACATTAGAACATTGAAACTCTAAATTGCACAATAAACTCTTTATTCTCATCTGTATCTTCTGCATAATCTTGCATTACCAATTGTAAGAGGCAAAAAAACATCATCTACTCCACCCTACAAAAAATCCTACTAAATAATGAATTCAATTTCAAACCCCAACTCAAAATTCAAGATTTCTTTGTAAAACTGCCTCACAATATCATCTGCAACAGAAATAGAAGCCTCAATATAACAGAAATTATAGGGCACCTAATCAATTTACAATAAGCCATGACATAAATGACCTTTTATAGGGTTTGACTGAAGACCCCAATTTGCAATCAGGCATTGTGGGGACAACAGTCTACCCTCTCTATGTGTCTTTCAACTTCACACTTCCCTGTAAGAACATATGAATTAATAAGAAATTACTATCATTACCTTTCAAAACAAATTGAAATCTCTACTAAAACATAAATTTATAAATTTACTATTACAGTTTAGGAAAAAAAAAGTGAACTTAATATATAGAGAATTTTTCTTTTGTTTCAAAACACATATATAAAAAATATTAATATTTGAGCAATCATTACACTGCATCTAGTGGAAAGCTTTGCCAACTCAGTGAATTAACATTTTTTTATTTTCAAACATATAGATAACAAATATTATTGTTTGGCATCTAATGCAACACATTGATGTATTATATACATATAAGAAATATTGTCATTTGGTTGTCTATTATACCATATTGAATGGAAAGCTTTGCCAAGTCAATTTTTTGAGATTTAATTTCTTTCTCATTATAAATTTAAAAGATATTGTTATTTGGGATTTGCCAACTCAATGTATTGGAATTTTGTTTGGTTTGAAAACGGGCATATCTATATGAAATATTGTTATTTGGCATATCCATTCATTTTCATGCTTTCAACTTTCCACGAAATTTCTTTGATATCTCTCATCACAAGCACCACAAGTGGCAACGTCTAAATCTAAACTAAAACGTAATGGGATGCATGTGCCATACCATCCCCCACGTGCGATGCCTGCAGGCCCAGGTTGAACGGACTTGCGGTGCTATCTTTTCACCACTGCCGCGTACCAGACTCGGCAATTTTTATTATTAATTTTTAATTTTATAATTTTTATTATTATTTTCGTTAATTGTTTTTTTAAACTTTTATCTATATTGGGATATATTAATTTTTTTATATTAATGAGTACAGTTTGGAAATAAAATATTACTTAAAAATTGTAATTAAAATTTCATTTTCATGCTTTCAACTTTCCACGAAATTTTGATGGACAATTTCTTTGAAATCTCTCATCACAAGCACCACAACAAGTCACCAGGACACAACGACTAACACACAAGCCGTCAGCCTCATTTTAGAAACGCTTGAACAACCACTTGATCTTGGTCTTGGTCATGGTCAAGCCGCAAACATTTCCCATGATTGTTTTCCCTGCACGGAAAATAAAATGTTGGCCCCACACCCCCTTCAATTAGGCCACAACTAAATAGCCGAATATTTGCACCCTTGGAATACCGTGCCCCTGCATGCCATAGCTCGTATCTTGAAGATTTTGGTCATTTTGATATATTATCATAGTCAAATCTAGTTGGATTGTTGGTCTAGTAGTATGAATAATTTAACTACTAAATATTTTTTTACATCTTGGTTTGGTCTAACTAAAAGGCATTGGAAAAAATTGTAAGTTGTGTAAGTATCTCTCTTTTTTACTGTGATTGAGATCCAAGGCGTGTGGGAGGCATACATATTTGTCTAGGTTGTTTTTCAATTGGGGTAGACAAAATCTCTTTTTGTAGATCATTTTTGTTGGTCAATGTCTTTGTAGATGTCATTTTATTTTGTATGTGTAGATGTCATTTTATTTTGTAATCGGCATAGGTTTCTTGTTGGCATTTTTTATTGTTGAATGTACTCTTGCTAGCAAGGCATAAGAGAGGCAATTTGGTATTATTTTTCTCTATCAACTAGCTATAAATTTAATGCTCATTTGTAATATTCCCCCTTTTAAAATAATGTTTAATAATATCAACAATAATAATAAAATTAAAATATTAAATAATTAAAACATCAAATTATAAATAGAAAAGAATAAAACTAAACATAACACTACTAAAATTTAGTTAAGTTTAATGAATGGTCAAAAGTCGTGAGATGAAAAGTTCTGACTTCCTCAAACATGGGATATAAAAGGGAGAAGAAAAATTCATTTGAAAGGGTGGAGAGAGATAGGAAGGGAAAAATGAATGTGTGAATCAAGTAAAAAGTAATGAACAAGAAAAAAGAAATGAGAAGAAAATAAGGAAGTGATTCCTTCACAAGACAAGTGTTATGAAGGATTGTGTCTCTTTCAAAGAGTGACAATTATGAAGGGTTATGACTCTTTCAAGGGGTAGAATATATAAAGGGTTGTGACTCTTCCAAAGGGTAGTAATATTAAAAGTTTGTGACATTGTAAATATAAGTCATAATGAAGAGGTATAATTTTAAAAGGTTGTGACCATTGCAAATAGAAGTCATAATAAAGAAGTGTGACTCTCCCCTAGATTGGAAGATTACTAAACTAATTGAGAAATATGAAAACACAAGATTTATCCTGGTTCACCACAAATTGTGGCTACATCTAGATTGCAGATGATCTGAATTATGAATCAGATTAAAATACCTAGTGTGAAACCTGCAGTATTGTGAAATTTGACATAAAAAGTTGAAAAGACCAACAACAAGATTGCAAGCCAAAAAGTGTCTCCATTCTATTCAAAATTGGAGTTTATACAAGTCGGATGGATCCCAAGGGTCACACAAATCCCTTGGAATCGAAATGAAGAGTCATGATAATATTTATTACAATTAAACTATAAAAACTATCAAAATTTATCAAAAAACTATATATAAAATTTAGGTCCACTTGGAGAAGGCATAACTTTCTCATCCTAGCTCCGAATTACGAATTGTTTGATGTGTTGGAAAGGTATTCAAATAATCTTGAACCACATATCGGAAATAGAAATGTTCAGAAATGCACCGAAGACCCTCAAAATTACAATTTACTAAAACATATAAAATTTTGAAAAAAATTAATCCTGATCATTCCTCCCCCCTTAAGAGGCAATGGGCCCCATTGCACTAATTTTCTGCAATAGATGAGGAAATTGTTCTTCAATTTGTTCCTTAGTAAACCACTTGCCTTGATGAGAATGTTGACTAGCTCGAACCACCCAATACAGAGGAATGTTCTGATTTCTCAAAGTCTTTAAAATGGCTTCAATAACATGGTCACACTGGACTGGAGCAGTAGTAGATAGATTTAACTCTGCAGCTTGAGTGTTCAATAGATTGGGAGATGTCCAATAAAGGAGGAAAATAGGGTCTCAACAATTCCACATTGAAAACTGGATGCAGTCCCAAAAAGGATGGCAAATTAAGTTCAAAAGCATTCTCACCAACTTGTTTCACAATAGTGTATGGTCCATAACGAAGAGGACGAAGCTTCCTATTTGGTCCATGCAGGTGCTCTTTCTGAAGATGTAACCATACCTTGTCACCAATCTGAAACTGATGAGGAGTTCTATGTTTATCATGCCTTTCCTTATACTTCTGATTACTCTACTCCAAAATCTCATAAACTTGCTGCTGTAGGTGTCTAGTGTTATCAATGAATTTTTCTACTTTATCTACCTCCTTTTCACCATTCAATGGACTATTAGAGTGTAGAGATGGTATTTCTACATCCGTAGGTGCTAATGGTTGGTACCCAAGAGAAACCTCAAATGGACTATGCCCTGTAGTACTATGGAGTGCACGATTTTAGCTGTGTTGCACATAGGGTAAGCTTCCATCCCATGTGTGAGGATGTTTTGAATGATACATCTGTAAAATGTGAATAATCATTCGATTCACCACTTCTGTCTGCCCATCTATTTGGGGATAGAATGTTGTGGACTTTGTCAATTTTGTGTCCATTTTAGCCCATAGTGCAGACCAAAATTTGTTGATGAACCTGCTATCCCTATCTGAAATAATGGTTTTTGGAAAACCAAAATGAACCCAAACATCTTCAAAAAATAGCTTGGCAGTATCTTCTGCAGAAATCATCTTTTTACATGCCACCATGATAGCCATTTTAGAAAACCTATCTACCACAACATATACACAATCATGCCCCCACCTGGTAGTTGGAAGCCCAGACATAAAATCCATTGAAACAGACTGCCATGGCTTATCAGGAATAGGTAATGGTAAGTATAGATCCAACTTATGGTTTGCTGGCTTTGCAATTGCACAGGCTGCACAAGCTTGTATATGTGAAATGATATCTTGCTTCATTTTTGGCCAATAGAAATACTTTTGAAGGATAGCAGTAGTCTTACCAATACCAAAATGTCTTGCAACATGACTGTAGTGAGCTTCCCATATCATTTTCTTTCGTTCCTCAGTGGGTACACATATGTGACCATTATGGCAAAGCAACCCATCCTGCAAGTGAAAATCAAAGACAGACTTTCCTTCTACCAAATTACTATAGATGTTAGCAAAATCAGGGTCAGTACTATATAGTTGTTCCCAAGTGGATGTTTGATGACTGCATGAATCCAACACTATTGTCAAGCTTGCAATTGGAGGCCTACTCAAACAATCTGCCACCTTGTTACTACTTCCTTTTTTATGACGAATGTTGAGGTGAAATTGTTGTAGATAGGCTGACCACCATTGATGTCTATCATTCTGCAACTTCCCTTGTGTTTGCAAGAATTGAAGTGGTTTATGGTTTGTATGTATAACAGTTTCCTTTCCCAGTATATAATGTTTCCATTGTTTGCAGGCCTGAACAATGGCATACAACTTCTTATCATCGGTGGGGTACCTACGTACTGTATCAGAAAAAGTTTCACTGTGATAGGCAACAGGATGCCCATGTTGCATGAGTACTGCACCAAGAGCATAATCAGATGCATCTGTTTCTATCTCAAATGATTGGTGTAGATCTGGGAGGACCAATACTGGTGCTGAACATAATCTTTTCTTTAACTCCTCAAATGCTCATTGCTTTTCCTCTGTCCACTGAAATTGTGCTTGAGCTCCACCCCTTAGTGATTGATTGAGAGGCCATGATATATGTGAGAAACCAAACACAAATCTGCAATAGAAGTTGGCTAAGCCCAAGAAGTTGTGAAGCTCTGTGAAATTTTTGGGGGATGGCCAATCTTTGATTACTTGAATCTTTTCTGGATCAACATGAACACCTTCAGTATCAATGATATACCCCAAGTATTGAATACTCTGTATACCAAAAGAACACTTCTCATTGTTGGCATAAAGTTTTTGTTTTTTGCAGAGTTCAAAGCACTTGTTCAACATGCTGCAAATGCTCAGACCAAGTTCTACTAAAGATGAGTATGTCATCCAAATAAACAACCACAAAAGAATCAATGAATGTCTAAGCACATCATTCATCAACCTCATAAATGTGGCTAGAGCATTTGTTAGGCCAAAAGGCATGACCAACCATTCAAACAAACCTTCCTTAGATTTAAATGCAGTCTTCCACACATCTGCTAGATCAATTGGTACTTGGTGGTATCTAGACTTCAAGTCAATTTTTGTAAAGAACTTAGCCCCCCTAAGTTGGTCCAACAAATCATCAATTTGAGGGATTGGATATCTATTCTTAACAGAGATTTTGTTCAATGCCCTATAATCAATACAAAGTCTCCATGTCCCATCTTTCTTTTTAGCAAGGACAATTGGACTACCACAAGGTGAAGCACTTGGATGAATGTGTCCTTTCTGAATCAACTCTTGGATTTGTCTCTTAATCTAGTCATTTTCCAAAACTGACCTCCTATATATTGGTTCATGTGGTAGTCGTGTGCCTGGAATTAAATCAATAGAGTGCTTGACTTGACAGTGTGTTGGTACTCCCACTGGTGGTTTAAACACAATATGATATTCCTTTAGAATTTTATCCATCTGATTTTGTTGATTCTCTGTTATGGTTACCTTAGCATGTGTATTAAGAACAACTAACTTTGTTTGTTCAAGGTGAATCATGAGTAGAACAAAAGCTCCAGTTTGAGAAATCAAACGTTTACATTGTTTAGTAGTTATTAAAGAAGTAGTTTGTGTTGGACATACCTCTGGTATTCGATACCTCTTCCTACCAAGCTTGATTGTAACACTATGTGGCCTGGACTCATACACCCCATGCCTCTGATACATGTATGGTTGCCCCAGCAAAACATCACATACATCCAGTGGTGCTATATCACATATCACTTCATCCTTGAAAGGCTTGATTGAATATGGTAGACGACATTGTTGATTTATTTGAATATCTTGTCCCTCATTTACCCATCCCATAGAATATGGTTGTGGGTGTCTCATCACTTTCAAATTTAATCTTTTGACTGTCTCCCTAGAGATCAAATTCTTTTGACTCCCACTGTCAACAATAAAATGCAGAGGCTTTCCATCAACCCACATCTGTGAATGAAAAAGTCTCTCTTCATCTTCACAGGGCAATACTTTAGCAGTTCCAACTATGGCATATGGGTTTTCGTCTATGATGGAATCATTCTCCTCTTTCTCAGAGTTATCTATTGGTGACGATTCAGGTTCAGCTTCCTCTCCTCGTATTTCTATCATCAAACTTTTAATACTTTGACAATCCTTTGTATTACGGGTTGGGGACTTATGCATCTTGCACCACATGCCTGTATTTGTTTGTGTCTTTTTAGCAGCCCACCATGTGTTCTTTGGTGAATTTGAGTGAGTTTCCTTGGTCACATGTTTTCCTACAAATTTATTTCGACCTTCAACCCTTGGCTTATTATTTGCAAAGTAGTCCCTCTTTCCTTTCTGCTTGAATTTCTCTTCAATTTTTTTAGCGTATTTATAGGTGGTTGCCAATGTCTCAATATTCAAAAATTCCATCTTTGTTTGAATATTCCTGTGAAGTCCGCTCTGATATTTCAAAATCTGATGCTTCTCTGAATCCTCAATACCAAGTTTTGCTGAAAGTGAATGGAATGTATTGATATAATCTTGCACAGATTGATCCCTCTTTTGTCAAAGCAGTTTCCATTCTATGTATTTTTTTTCATATACATCCTCAGGAAGGTAAGCTTCTTTTATGTATTCCACAAATTCTCCCCATGTGGGCTTCTTATCAAGAGACAATCCAAAACTGTCTTCAACAGTTAATTCTCGTTCTTTATTTGCTACTTTGGTTTCCCATGCTAATTTCACATGGGTTTTAGCTTTGAGGAGAGAAAATGTTACTTTTTCTACATCTGAGAAATCATTTTCACAAAAATATCTATCCAACTTCGATAACCAATTATCAATAGCTTCAGAATTGACTTTTCCTTCAAAATTCAAGATGTCAAAATTGACCTGCACCTTGAAAGGGGTACTTCCACGAAATGGTGTTTCTGATCTAGAGGGTTTTTGATTATATAGAAGGTCTGAAAATTGACTCATCATCTCCTCTCGTTGCTTATTTAAAGCTTACTCTATCAACTGCTTAATAGCATCGTCTGACATCTTTGATCGCGTGCATCTCAAAGGTGGATATTTTGACAAATCTTGTGTATCCAATCCTAATCTTTGGTAGCCAGACCTTGTGTGAATTGGTATAAAGGAGCATTCCCGCTCTGATACCACTGATCTAAATTATGAATCAGATTACAATACCTGATGTGAAGCCTACAGTATTGTGAAATTTGACATAAAAAGTTGAAAAGACCAACAACAAGATTGCAAGCCAAAAAGTGTCTCCATTCTATTCAAAATTGGAGTTTATACAAGTCGGATGGATCCCAAGGGTCACACAAATCCCTTGGAATCGAAATGAAGAGTCATGATAATGTTTATTACAATTAAACTATAAAAACTATCAAAATTTATCAAAAAACTATATATAAAATTTAGGTCCACTTGGAGAAGGCACAACTTTCTCATCCTAGCTCCGAATTACGAACCGTTTGATGCATTGGAAAGGTATTCAAATAATCTTTAACCACATTAAAAAAGTGTTCCATTTTTATTTTTGCGTAGCCTATTCACCCAGAAATGCACTAAAGACCCCCAAAATTACAATTTACTAAAACATATAAAATTTTGAAAAAAATTAATCCTGATCAGCAGAGTATTGTATTGAGTAAACAAAACCATATGATCAAGACTCACCTTAGCGGGAGCCGAACGATGCCAAGTAAGGTGACGCTTCACCTTGGTTGGTGTTACAGTTAGCAGGGTGAAGCGTCACCACTGTGATCGTTACCCACGAAGGAGAGGGCCCAAGTGAATAACGTGTGCTAGGAGGAAAACACAAGGCCATTACACTGTGAATGCCAGGGGTGCGTAACGGTTGTGAGTCGCGATGAATATTCAAGGTAGTCGCTTAGACGAAGGTGACTATAACCGTATCCAACTACCAAATAACAGATTGAGTCTTGAGTGTAGTTGTCGCCACATGAGAACAACACATACATATATGTGTAATGTAAATATAGTCTCACTCACTGCTACAAAAATCAACACCTTATGTCATACTTGAATGCCAAGAAAGTAATGTAGAAGACAAAGATCTGTCATCTCAAAAGTATCTTGCAATTTTAACTTTATGTCACTTATTTGATTCATGTTATGCTCTGTAATGATAAGATCATCAACATAAAGCACAATAATTATGATGCCACCATCATCAAGTTCCTTCATATACACATTTGGATCATGAGGACTATTATGGAAGCCTTGAATTTGGAAATATTCATCAATTTTAGCATACCAAGCCCTTGGAGCTTGTTTCAAACCATATAAAGACTTCCTTAATTTGCAAACTAAGTGATCCTTTCCTAAAATTTCAAATCCTTGAGGCTAATTCATATAGATTTCTTTATCAATTTCACCATTCAAAAATGCATTTTTAACATCCATTTGGTGAAGAGGCCACTTGAAATGTGCTGCCAATGCTATAATAGTCCTGATAGTACTAATCTTTGCTACTTTGGCAAATGTTTCTTATATGTAATCAATTCCCTCTTTTTGTGAATAAAATTTGATTTCCTTCTTTGATTAAATCTCCTTTGTGATTTCTTAAAACATTGATCATTTTTATGTCCTTGTCCACAGCTATAACATATGATAGTACTTTCTCCTTTAAAATTATTTTTGTAATTTCTCCATTCATTTTGTGGTCTTTGATAATTCTGTCTATTGTGATTATTTCTATATTGATTCCCTTGATTAGTTATTTGATTTTGATATGATCTACCTTGATTATAATTCGTATATTTCCCTCTAGTTATAAATGCTTGACTCTTGCTAGACTCGCTTGTAAACTTTTTAAGCCTTTCTTCTTCATTCAACAAAGCACCATGTACACTTCCTCTAGTTTGATATTTTCAAAATTTCTAGTTAGTTCCAATGTATGAATAAAATTACTGTACTCATTTGGAAGACTTTCAATTAAAAAATCTATAATTCCAGAATCTTTATACTCAACTTTCATCATTGCAAGTTGATTTCTTAAGTTTTTCAATTTAGCAATATGATCATTCATGCTATCTCCTCCTTTCATTTTCAAATGAGTTAACTATCTCTTAATGTCCATCACTTTTAACTTGCTAGTTCTTTCATACATTATTTTCAAAGTTTCCCATATTTCCTTTGTTGTTTTTAAATTTTGAACGTGTGGCCTAATCCCTGGACTAATTTGCCATAAAAGTGTATCATGTGCATTCAAATCCATTTTATCCCATTTTTCATGTTTGCTTTGATCTGCAGGTTTATCTTTTGTTGCTATTTCCCATAAACCTTTCATTTGTAAAATTAACTCCATCTCACATTTCCAACTAGCATAATTAGAGCCATCTAATTTCTCACTAACCACAATATTAGAGTTCTCAAAGGAAACCATATTAGAAACACACAATAACACTCCCAAACACAAAAACACCAAGCCTCTCACAAATATTGTGCCTCAATGTTGGCCTTCTTATGAGCCAAACAAAAAAGGACTTCAAAATAACTTATTGATTACAAGGATTAAGAGAACTTTACCAAACTCTTCACTTCAAAAACCAAAGTCACCACTTTCCACTTTTCATAACCACTTTATACTATGAAATCATAGATCTTTGCATTTTTAATCCATAATCACACATAAGAAGTCCCTCTTCAACTTATCTAAAATAAATAAAAGACCATTGGATTTTTCTAAAGGGCATTCAACACTCTAAAAGTTGACATTCTCACCATCTTAATTATAACTATTTTTCAACAACACCACAAAATAGAAAAACTTAATCAATATGCCCGAAACATTAACTTGCATTTCCAACATTTCATAGCTCAAAGATTTATTTGACTGATACTCTATCCTCCAAATAAAAGCCTTTCACAAATTTTTAAAAATATATATTTATGTCCAAGGGGTTTAGGTTAGTTGGTTGAAGCAATGAGTTCTCATTGTGGAGACCCTAGTTCAAATCCCAAGAGGGACATCTTTGTGGAATTCTAAGTTGTGACTATTGGTCTTCCAATTGTTGTTTCTAGTGTGGCTGCTCGTAAGGAGCTCATAAACTTGTAAACTATCTAGTGTGGTTGTCTCTTGTTGTTGATCGAATGAGATCAAAGTTTGTAAACTATCTATAATATATATATATATATATATATATATATATATATATATATAGTGTGGTTGTCTCTTGTTGTTGATCGAATGAGATCAAAGTTTGTAAACTATCTATAATATATATATATATATATATATATATATATATATATATATATATATATATATATATATATATATATATATATATATATATATATATATATATATATATATATATATATATATATATATATATATATATATTTCACTTGCATCAATACACACTTATTATACTTCTATCAAATAATCACATTCAGCTTGCAGTCAAACTCACCTTCAACACTTTTACTTTTTGAACCACGCAGATCATACTATCTTCAGCAGCTTCTGTAAATGCATTGTAGTGGGGTAGATTTCCAACAACACTGTACTCTGCAATGGGGAAGATTTCCAACAACACTCTCATGCATAGACTGCTCTTTATTTTCAGTGTCCCTTAGCCTTGGCTTCAATCTTCAAATTACCTCTCACCATTTCTTACTCATGGCTTTGATACCATGAGAAAAACTGAACACACTCAAATATAACATAACACTTCTCCAAAATTAAGCACTGAAATGAAGGCTCAAGCATTCTATTTATAAGCAAATATACAATAAATACACAGAGGACTCTAGACTATAGTTTGTTGCAATATTAATGAACTTAGTTGGCATGGGCGACTGCTGCACATGCATTTTGTCTGTGCCAACATCCCAAAGTTAGTTGGGATAATTAAGTTATTTCAATAAAAATGTGGCTAAATTTTGTAGTTTTTGAAATCTGTTTATCAAATACTAGTTGAAGATTCAGTTTTAGTGGTGAAATCCCATGGACTCTCTATTTTAGGGCTGACTTTTTGGACGACATCTAGTGGTGCTTAAAGATTCTCAAATTGCTTAAGGAATGTGTCTCCATGATGGATTCTTAAGTAGCCTGGCCATGGTTATACAACATATAATCTAGGATCGGTCCAGAGTATTTTCACGATAATATACTCTGTTCAAATTGTTGAGTTTGTATTGATTAAAAAATTCTGATGGTGAAAGTTTGGCTTTGATGTCTCTTTTGACATATAGAAAGGTTGGCAATGGATATATAAACATTTAATGTATGTTCAGTTTAGCGTAGTTTTCAGGGTAGTATTATGTCCCTTTTGACATACAGAAGGTCTAGATATGGTTTAAGTTTAGTCATGGTGCATACAGATGGTTTGGCAGTTATATCTCTAATGACATTTTGTATCGCTTAGTTGTATACTTTGATATAAATATAAAGTTGATGTTTCAACATTTTATCAAAAAAAATAAGAATAATATTTATATTAATATTCATAGCATAATGTAATGTTATTATTTATCATATTTATAGTAAAATATTTATTTATAATAAAATTATATATATATATATATATATATATATATATATATATATATATATATATATATATATATATATAGTGTTGTATTGTATTATACTATATTAATAATTATATTATTGTATAATAATATTATTTATCATATATGATATTTAATAATTTGTAATAGTAAAAACTAAAAAAATTAAAAAATAATACGAGAAAAAAAAAATTTAATATATTTAATTAAAATTATATTTTTAAAAGGTAAAGGAGGCATTAAGTGATAATCGTAAAAGGTAGTGCCTCTAGACTTGCCTAAGGAAGGGTAAACATGTCACATGATTTTTTCATAGATGAAGCCATTAATAATTACAAAACCATTAGCCTCATTCCTAAAAATGCTAAAATCTATTTGGATGGATGGTGGTGATAGTTGATTTTAAACAAATTTATACTTTACATATTTAAGGGTCATGATTTGAAATACAAATTACCCCAAGATTTGTAGTTGCATTTTTATGTATACGAATGGTTGACCCCTATATGGCTAGGACTGTTAATAATTTATTTCTTTACTAAAAATTTACTAATTTCTCTCAAATATTAACTATAAATTACATGTAATTATCACAATTTTAAAAAATATTCAAATTAAAATTATACTAAGGAGCTGAAGTAAATCCCCATCTTCACAAGATTAATATTGGTGATAAGAGTATCTATAGATTTTTTTACTCCTTGCATGGTTGCAATAATTATCAAGCCAATAAAAATTAAGGTAATATGTTTTCGGTGAAGTGTTGAATATTCTCTAGGGTTTTTTTCATGAGAATGAGTATATTTCAAATTTGAAGAAGATACACTTGATGTGATATTACTCTCAACAATTCTTGAGTGTTGTTCCTATCTAGAGGTTTCACAATACTAACGAGCCTTTTTCTAACCAATTTATCATAAACATTGAGCTTTGTGTGGTTTTCTTATGCATGTCTAACAATAAGGCCCTGAGTTATAATGGTTCTCATTATAAAATTTATAAATATATTTAGAAATTGATTGATAAAGATCTTTACAAAGTTTTAATGAAGCTTTTGAGTCTAAGTCCACGTAAAATGATATATGAATAAATATAATACAAAATTCATACCTAAGTATGGAGATCCAAATGAAATCTATAATTGGAGACTAGTTAGCCTTCTCAATATCTCCTAAAAAGTATAGCGGAGGATATTGCTTTAAAGCTGCACCATTTCTTTCCTAAATTATTTACTATGAGAAAAATGGATTTATAAGTCTACTTATATTCTTTATAATAATACCATTACTATTTGGGAAGCAATTGAATACTCCAAACATTATCAACAAAAAACTATTTTTATTAAGATTGACTTTAGAGAATATTATGATCATATTGAACAACCACTTATCCATTTTATTCCTTAAAAACTATGATTTGGACCTTAGTTTACGTTCTTAGTTTAAAAATGATTTTTGATATTTTTGCATCCATTTGGCCAGTACATGCCATAAATATAATTCCATTTTTTATCTATTCGCTAACTCTATCCTCTAGATCCTACCCTCTATGTGCTTGCACTAGAAAGCTTTGGTTGTGTTATACACTAAGTTTGCACCCTTAGTTCAAGCTCTCTTGGTCTTGATAACTCAATATAACATGGGAATCATCTCTAGGTTGTGGGACCTTTGCTAACTGAGATGAAACCTCTAGATTCTAGGCTGGTTCCTCTTGGATTATCACCTTAATTTGCTTCTAGACAGGAAAATTAAATCTTGAGGGGAAAAGGGATAGAAGGAATGCTTGGAAAGGGAAATAACAGGAAAAAAAACTACCTACTAGGTGATGTACTGAAACTAGGGTTTGGATCTCAGTATAGAGGGATGAAACCAGTGAAAGACTTAGGTCTAGTAGGTCACAACTTACTGAATAGGCTTGCATAAGTGTTTCATGAGAGGGCCTGAACATAAGACACCACTTATGACCTGCAAGCAGACATTCACTTCTACAACTCGGTGTAGGATTGAGACAAGACTACTAGGGGTTGTAGCATACCCACAAAACATCTAAAGCAGATCAAACACAGTAACACACAAAAATTGCAAAAAAGCAAGAGGGATCAGGAACCCTAAATATCACTGGAAGCATTCATAAACTTAAATCCAATAAGAGATGATCCAAAATAATGGAAGAGTGGGGACAGAGAAAATGCCACAAACATCTTAAAGTTTCCTGAATAATCAATGGGAATTTACAGAATGTGGGAAACTAGAGGGCAGGAAGAAATGTTGCGGATAGCTTCCCAAGAAAGAGTCTTTCTTCTTTACAAAATGTGAATTCTAAGCTCTACAAGCTCCAAAAAACAATATATACATACTCAACTGCATGCAGGCAGGAGTCAAAAGTCTAACTAGGGTTATAGGTTTTACAATAGAATAATCAAACCCTAGGGTACTGAGAATTAATGCTAAGTCCGATCATGAATATGTCTCTGCAATATCATGGCCGATCAGACTTCAAGTTTGCGTGCCCATCCCTATACTACATCGCCTATAGATAAACAACCTTGATTCAACTAACTCACCTGCAACTTCAATCAGCCACGAATTCTTTCAAAATCAATCATACCACCTTGGAGAAAGGACTGTAGAAATTATGGCGCCAAGCTCTTATTCATCAACCGGCGGCATGAACACATGGTACAGGACTCTGCAACACCGAAAAAGATCACCTCAGAGTCCCCTACAACCACCTTTGTCCTTAGAAATTAAATCCCTGAGCTATCGAGTGTCGTGCACGCAGAGAAAGTTTGAAAAACCTTCAAAACCCTGAGATAAATATTTGAATTCAAACCAACAGCTAGCCAAGCTCAAGATTAAAACATGACCATCGATGAAGACTTCTCCCGATAGATGAACGGCCCAGATGCGCGCTTTAAAACACTTTATAATCCTTAGAAGTCCCTCTGACAAGTCAACTGCCACCTAGGCAGTCAGCAACCAATCACAAGTGAGCATATCAACGTGCTAACAAATCCTAGACCCACGACCTCAAAGATTCCGATCAGACGGCCAGTCACATGATCGCATGGCCAAAAAGATACCCTTGCGATCATGAGCCCACCGTTGATCCTTTAGACTGGGACCCCACGGGCCCACTGACAGATGTCTACGCGGCACACACCTCGACCAACGCAGCCAATAAAATTTTAGCACGTCGGCAAATTTACCAGCTTGGACCCACCTTGACTTTCCCTTCCTTTAGTTACTTGGCACCGATTTGACTACAAACCCTAACTCGGCCTTCACCCCAGGTTCACCTTTTCTTTGGTCGCCAAGTCGCTTCAACCTTTCTTTAACCCTGATTACATCCAGCGACCATGAGAAACCCTTATCCGCGCAACCGCGCAAAGCTTTACCGACCTCGAGCCCACCTGCAAATTGAGATTCTAATCTAATGGTGGGCGCGTGATCTCATGGGCTTGGAAGATCCCATGAGAACATGCGACCACCGTCAGATCTTCACCGCACTGGCACCCCTGTAGGTACTCTGACAAACGGACCCACCAGCCGATCCTTATCAGCACACGGTGACCAATCATATTCGAACACATCACCCTGACCCACCAGCAGCTACCAAAGTCCCTACTGATCGTTGACGGCTTGTCGCGTGATCCCATGCGGTTAGAAAGTCGCATGTGATCATGCGACCAACTGCTAGATGTTAACTTGCTGGGCTGCGAATTGCAGATAGCTTAGAACCTCACCGCAGCCACTTGATGACTTGTCGCATGGTCACATGCGGTCTTGAGACCGCATGCGATCATGCGACCAACATAAAAATGAATCTTCCTGATTGCCCGGCCCCACTGACAACTGTTATGAAGAACTAGGACCCACCTAGTCGGAGTAGCGCGCTTAAAAAGAATGTTGTCATTAGGGAGAAGTGCGAAGATGCGAAGTGGTTGAAAATAACTGAGGATTTCGCTTGACCGAAAAGGTAGAAAACATAGAGGGTTTTCAGACTTTGAACATTTTGGAACCCTGCAACACCAGTATTTCCTGCAAGCTTTAAAATTGAATATCTTTGAGGGTATTGTGATTCAACGCATGCGATCTGGACTGGGGCTTGACAACACATTGAAGAACATAAGGTTTAGATCGCAAGCCATGAAACCTAGAGGATCAACTTCGCAAACGAAAACAAGCTGCACTGTGGCCAAAATTGAAAGATAGGAAATTTTTGGTAACAGGTTGTCTCTTGGCCATTGTTGTATCATTGAATTAATTAAAAGATATTTTTTTGAACAATTTCATAGTACAAATTGTTAACCATTACAATATAAATGACCCTTTTCTTACTTATTTGAAAGAAAAAAATAACAATATTAATTAAGTTCTACAATGTCTAGATGTTTTCTACAAGTCTCTAAAAGGTGAAGCATTTAGTTGCAAAAAAACTTAATGTTATAGACAATATTTACCAGCTACAATAAATTGGTTAAATTTTAATCATTAGAATTTATATCTCCCAACTTTTTTTAATATCTAATAAGATAATTTTATATCTCCTAACTCTTTTTATGAATAATATAATTTTAATTATATATATAATATAAATGGCCTATTCATCCAAAAAAGAGAGAAAAGGGGAAAAAAAACCTCTTATTTCTTTAAATTCCATTTCGTTGTGGAAAAAAAATGGACAACTCATATTGATTATGGACATGTTACCCCCAAAGCCTTAGTGAAGTTTGAACAGATGTAAACTTACATAAATGATAGTACAGCTATACATTTTGTATTTCATCAGCGGATTCACCGACAAATAACAGGCCTAGCCATGGGTACAATGCCTATTACTTTTAGCAGCAGTAAGCCACATTTTCATGGCATCACAGGATATAAAAATTAAAAATATGCATAATCTTTATTAAATAAATAGATCTTCTAATTTTCTAGTTCTCATCATTATCAACATCATCTGTAAGAAGCAAAGTGGAAAGCCCTTGCCGTGTGAAGGGTAAATTAGCATTCCAGGCATATATCTCTTTGCGAGCCTCACACAGGTAACTGCATGTGCTGTGCAAGGAAGCCTCCAAAAACTGATGGCTACCACAAACTTCGCATACTCTCGGCATAAATGTCAGGTACCTAACCACACGCTATAAAAGACCTTCCATGATATTATTAACACCATCTTCGTCCTCATTCCTCTCAGGAGCGGTCGTGATGTAATTTATGATCAGCTACGGAAAAAGTGAACTCAGTCCCAAAGACGTCTCGGTTTTGACTCCCTCCTAAGAAAAAACAACCTGTATCTCCTCTTTGAATTCCACGATGACTTTCAGCGCAGAGCTATTCACAAGCCCAATTTTAGAAATCTCATCATTTCCTTGCAAGAAGTCTTGTAATAAAACTTCAAATTCGAAACAGGGAATCATTCTCTCCATCTCCAAGACCTCAACTTTACACCACTGATGTACGTTCCCTCCATCCACCGCTGCCTGTGCGATTCCGTTCCTTATTTCTGTAGAAGAAAAATTGGTGGCGCGGACCTCCTCTGTAATAATATTCTGCTAAGGTAAAAATGGTAGCAGTTGTATTAGTTCAACAAGAAAAGTTGCCGCCGCTTTTGCAGCCTGATGAGTTGCCTCTATGGCTGTCTTGCATGCCACCGTCATGATCTCAGCATCTACAATTATCCATTAGTACCGCTTCTCTTTTTCTGCCCGAGATAAGAAGAGCAAGTAGGCATATAATTTATCCAACAATTCCCCCACAGACCTCATATACGTCTGGAGGGCCACAAGAAGAAGCTTAAATTTGGGTGGTAAATGAAGAGGCGATTTGGATCGCTTGAGCTCGATGGTCGTGAAAGTGTAATTTGTGGTATCGGGCAGGGGCAGGGCTTCAATTGACCACACCAACCCGTTCATCCGCATCTTAACATGCTCGCGTCTAACATTGAATTCAATGAGGCCATCTAAAGCCCTAGAGCTCTTCCATAGGACGATTTCAGTTTCCAGCTCCTTTTGGTTGGAATCTGAGTGATTATTTTTGAGCAATTTGGTTGCAAGCAGATTTGCAATTTATTTGCCCCTCCTTTTCCATTTCAGTTTACTCTCTTCGCAATCTGCAGGAAATCGATTGCATTTCAAGGAGACGGATTTCCAATTTCCCTTGCCCTTGTTGCCCATTTCCTTCATTTTTCTTGGCAATATCCAGGAAATTGATTGCAAGTTGGAACACGAATTTGCAATTTCTCTGCCCCTTACATTCCACTTTCCTGGTAATAGTCAGGAAATTGTCAAGCGAAAGCTAGTTAACCTGATCTCAGATTTGTTAGTAATTATTTTCGTTTACGCTTGAAAAATGTTGGAAGATAGCTTCGAAAGTACAATTATCTACAAAAATTAGTTAAAAAGTATTATATGACAACTCCTACGGTTTACCGTTCACTAATAAAATGCATACACATAAGTATATTTAGGGCTAGATTAGGGGGAGGAATCATATTAATTTTGGGCTTTTCAAAATCTTCTCTTAAAATTTTAACTCATTTTTTAGGTAATTTATTTGACTAGTCTTCTATTTATAAATTAAGGTTTGATTGAGGGTCACATCATTAAAAATGATATTTTTTGAAAGACAAAAGAAGATAAAATACAAAACATAATTCTTATTGACTTGATTCAATCGATTACAATGGTCTATTTTTATAGAGGTTTCAGAATCCTCTAGAATGCACTACATTCATTTAACAATACAGTCAAATTACATGTGCAAATATGTATGTCGACGGGTGAAAAATCTATTTGGACGATGCTAGACAGCACTGAAAACTTCCATCTTAAATGCTTTAGTTGAAAATTCATTAGTGTTTGGTTTGGCATAGTGTTCATTGTCAGTGGTGAAATTAACTCTCACCAACACTCCCCCTTAATTTGAGCCACACATACTACTGCATTTAAAAATTCTTTTTCCTTGACTATAGTCTCATTTTACCTCTTTCCAATGACTACAACCAAGTCTTTTGACTTACTCAAATCTTTCTTTGTTGATAGATTCAAACTATCTCAACAATCTTTAGATCTGATGATACCTGTATCTTGGCCTTCTCCAACTACTGCGACAGTCCTTCAAACCTTGAAAACTATGCATTATTCACCTTTAGTGGACATCTTGCTAGGCAATACTTTCCTTTGACCAAAAATATTTGTTATGTCCTTCAAAAATTCAAAGCAATCATGATTACTATCATTTTTCACATATGAACATTTGTACTTAAACAACCTTGTAATCATATCTGTAATTTTTGTCCAACTTGACCCAAAACTCCAACCACAATCCATTTTCATATATCCTATTATAGTTTCGTTCTTTGACTTTTTATACCAACATGTCTTTTCACAATGATTTTGCATTCCACATACACCGCAAGGATGAATATCCCAACACTTGTCCTTGGTATGACCTTTCCTATTACAATAGGTGCACTTAATACACTGGTTCTGTTGAACAAATTTGATTGAACTAATAGCATTATTTTCTTTATTTGTGGTATATCCAAGACCTTCATACTTTGGTCTCATTATTGGCTCAATAGCCTCTCTAATTCCTTGTTCATGCTTTCCTAATCCTTTACCTTTATAACCCATTTTCTTTATGATATTCAAACCAACATTATTATTGTCACAACTAACAATATTTGTGAATACATCATTTTCTTTCTTATATTCTTTATCAAAAAAACATTCACACTTATTAATTATATAATTACACAAATCACTTGTGCCACATGATATATCACATACAGATGGTTTTAACTTCAAACATTCATTCTCTTGTTTCAATTTTGATAATTCCTTCTTGGATAAGCTATTCTCCTCTTCCAATTTCTTCAACTTTTTTTCTAAAACTTAATTCTTTTTCTCAACATCATCAAACAACTTTAATTTTTCTTCTAATTCTTCATTCTTCTTTTTAACTTTGTTCAATTCTTTTCCAAGATCGTCAATTTTACATAGATATTCATATCTTTGCTTTCCAAACTCTTTTAAATTTGTTATCAACACCTGCATGTTGGTTTGCAATGGGTATTTCAAAAGAAATATGAAAGTAAATTATCCATGTTGCATTATTCCTAGTCCTATAATTTTATATTATCAACACCTGCATGTTGGTGTGCAATGGGTATTTCCAAAGAAATATGCAAGTAAATTATTTAATTTATATTTGTGTAGTATATGGGAGTGATAGATTTAAATCAAATACACAACTACTTAATGTTGGTATAAGAATTCAAATATGATTAAATCAAAAAGATAATTATGTTCTATTGTCGACAAATTCATGTCATGTTTGAAATAAAGAGAAAGGGAGAGAGAGTGAAAGATATATGAATATATAGAAGAGGAAATAGTGAATGAGAAAGAGAGAGGGATAAAGAGAAAGAGTTAGGAGAGAGAGAGAGAGAGAGAGAGAGAGAGACTTTAAACTAGCAATCGCACCTTAGTGTGCAATGGGTACGCCGTAGAGTTATGGAATATATGAAGAGAATTTATATTTGTAATCATGAACAACCTAACAATCTATACCTACCTTATGCCATTACATATTCCCTTAGAAATTTTTTAAAGCTTCTAAAACCTTTGCAATACATCCATTTTGTGAATATCTAACAATTATAATATTATATTAGATAAATAATGATGCAGGAGCATCCTGGGTGTAAGAGCAATCTTGCATCACCCAAAAATATTTATGATTTTGAATTCAATAAGGGCTATCTTGCGTAGAGCTGCTATTTATGGAAACTTGCTATTTTTAGTAAGCTGGTCATAAATCTCAAAATGTTCTGATTTCACATATGGAGGTTCATCTCAATTGTATCAGCTTGCCAATAAATTATCATTGACAGATCAAGTCTAGCTTTGAAGATTTTGAAGATTATCGGTATTGGCAGCAGGGTACAGAAACTTTGAACTCAGTTTTGAAGGCTTTAGAGGCCCCGGATGAGGTCGAGAATTTGGGTGACGGGCGCTTGCATGAGGTAGGCCTGTAGAGCGCTTTGTGGCCTTTCCGAATTGGGGTTGTAATAGTCAATCGGAGCAACTGGCGATGACTTATGGTCTTCGGAAGTTGAGTCACCTGAAATGGCAGAAAATAATTTTCCTTCCAAATTTCTGTTCGGGTTTCAAAAATTATTTTGAGCCGACTTTGATGTAACAAATTGTAAAATAAAATAATTCTAAGTTTGGTCGGCCCTTTGGGCTAAATTTCTGGAACCTTCTCGGGCGGTGGAAATTGCCTATATAAAGAAGGCCCATAGTGTTCTCTTAGGCAGTTCTGGGTAGTAGATCTGGGTAATAATTCAAGGCTTTGTCCTACAGAATATTGTAAGGGAATGCCCATGTGGCTTTGCATATTGTAATTCTGAAAGTTTGTAATCCCACATTTGTGGAGATAATAAGAAGCCAATTTTTTGTTCTTTCATATTGTTGTTGTTTCTCTATTTCTGTTATGTGTTTGTGGTATTAAGGGGAGCACCCTTCATCAAGTGGTATCAGAGCAGGAGTTCTTGAGTGTGTAAGCAGATCACCGACTGTGAGGAAGTTTGCACCAAGACCGTGGTTAGGGTTTCAGAGTGCATCGCAAAAATGCCTCCACGAAGGGAACGTGGCGAAAGAGCTGGTGTTGTAACACCTGAGGTTAGAGTGCTCCAGAGACAAGTACGAGCATTTCAAGAAGAGATTCGCAGACGAATAAATCTTAATGTCAGAGATGAAAGTAAGGATGAAGCCGTAGAAGAATATCAAGAGGGAGAAGTCAAAATTGTGAACTAGGAGGAAGAAAGACTTTTTCGGGCCATTTTCAAGATTAGAAAAAGACCTAAGATTCAGGTTCCTACATTTTCTGAAAATCTTAATCTAGAAGAATTGATCGACTGGATCAATGAATGTGAGGAATATTTTGAGTATGAAGATGTTAAGGATCCTGATAGGGTCAAATTTTTGAAGGCCAGACTGAAAGGTCATGCGAAGATCCGGTGGCAAGAGGTTCAATTGGAGTGAAATAGAAGAGGGAAAGATAAAATCACAAGATGGGATCGAATGGTGGATAAATTGAAGCGACAGTTCATTCCTGTTGATTATGAGCTTGACCTACTATAGAAAATGTAAAGTTTGAAGCAAGCAGGAAGATCTGTTCAAGAGTATACAGAGGAGTTCTATCGACTCCTCATCAGAACAGGCCATGCAGAAGCTGATAAGGAAAAAGCTGCCCGGTACCTTAATGGGTTAAGGCCAAGCATTCAGGAGGAGTTGAATCTGGTTCGAATGAACAGTATTGAGGAGGCATACTAGTTTGCCCTAAAAGTAGAGGAAAAGTTGAACAAAAAGTTTGAGAGTAGACAAAATGGAAGAGGTCACGGTGGACGATCTGGTGCACAGTCTTATGGAGGCCGAAATGAAGATTTGAAAAGGAAGGACGAGGCCAGTAGCAGTCAGAATCAGTAAGGAAATAATTCCAATCATTTCCAAGATCAAAATAATAGAGATCAGAGAAGAAGGGGAAGAGGACAAGGATCTGGAAGAGGAGGCTTCCGTGGAACATGTTTTCACTGTGGAGAAGAAGGTCATAGGGCATTTGGATGTCCTCAGTGCCAAGGTAGAACAGATAGGAGAAATGAAGGATAGGCCAGAGTTGCACATGTAGATGAAAATGCCAGATCATCAAATTCTGAAGATGCTGAAAGAGGAGAAATGCTGATTAAGAGAAGAGTCCTGTTGAGTGGTGAGAATGAACCTAAACAAAGGAGGAGCCTATTTCGCACTAGGTGCAAGTGTGAGGGTAAGTGTTGTGATCTGATTATTGATAGTGGAAGCACTGACAATTTGGTGTCAGAAGAGATGGTGACGAAGTTGAAGCTCAAGAGACAGAAACACCCACATCCATATCGGATTGCGTGGGTACAGGATGACCACAAGGTCATGGTCAATGAACAATGCCTAGTGAAGTTCAAGATTGGTGGATACCATGATGAGGTACTGTGTGATATCATATCTATGGATGTATGTCATATGTTGTTGGGTAGACCATGACAGTTTGACAGATGTGCTGTACATGATGGTCGTGCGAATACCTATTCCTTGACAAAGGATGGAGTGCGACATAAGCTAAAGCCATTGAATGACATAGAAGAAAAGGTATGTGGTAGTGCAAGAATAACTTTTGTTGATGGAGGAAATTTCCTAGCTGGTATGAGGCATGAGCATGTATGTTTTGCTTTAATTCCAAAAGCTAGTAAACAGGAAGTAGAAGATGTTCTTATAGGAGTTGCAGATTTGTTGAATGAGTTTCAGGATATTGTATCCGATAATGTGCCTGATGGATTACCACCAGTCAGGAAGTTCAGTCATCAAATAGACTTGATCTTAGGAGCGAGTTTGCCGAATAAGGCAGCACACAGAATGACACCTGCAGAATATGAGAAGTTGAACAAACAAGTACATGAGCTGTTACAAAAAGGATTGATCCGTGAGAGTCTGAGTCCCTATGCTGTTCCAGCGGTATTAGCACCAAAGAAGAATGGAGAATGGAGGATGTGTACAGATTCTAGAACAATAAACAAGATCACAATCAAGTACAGGTTTCCATTGCCACGAATGGATGACATTATAGACTGTTTGAGTGGAGCTATGTATTTTTCAAAGATAGATCTGAAGAGTGGATATCATCAGATTCGGATCAGACAAGGAGATGAATGGAAGACTACCTTCAAGACAAAGGAAGGACTGTATGAGTGGTTAGTCATGTCTTTTGGGCTAACCAATGCACCGAGCACTTTCATGCGGCTCATGAACGAGGTTCTGAAAGAACTTCTGGGTAAATTTGTCATTGTTTACCTAGATGATATTTTGATCTTTAGTAAGATATTAGATGAACATATGATGCATATTCATATGGTATTTGAGAAGCTGAGAGAAGAGAAATTGTTGATTAATTTGAAGAAGTGTAATTTTTTGAAGAAAGAGTTAGTGTATCTGGGGTTTGTAGTTTCAGGAGAAGGTCTAAAAATGGACCCAGAGAAGGTGCAGGCTATCCTTGAATGGCCTACTCCAAGGAGTGCTACTGAGGTAAGATCTTTTCACGGTCTAGCTAGCTTTTACAAAAATTTTACCAAAAAATTTAGCAGTATTTGTGGACCCTTGACTGAAACAATGAGAGGGGATAGAAAAGAGTTTAAGTGGACTAATAGGGCAGAAAAGAGTTTTCAATTGTTGAAACAGAAAGTTACAGAACAACCTGTTTTAGCACTTCCAAATTTTAATAAGGTGTTTCAAGTAGATTGTGATGCTAGTGGTACTGCAATAGGAGCTGTTATGAGCCAAGAAGGTAAACCTGTTGCTTATTTCAGTGAGAAGTTAAATGATGCCAAGAGGAAATATTCTGTTTATGATCAGAAATTTTATGCTATAGTTCAAACACTAAAGAAGTGGGGGCATTATCTGTTTCCTAAGGAGTTTGTTTTGCATACTAATCATCAAACTTTGCAATATTTGAATAGTCAAGAAAAATTAAATCAAAGACATTTGAAATGGGTTGAGTTTTTGCAGAGTTATACATTTATTTTGAAACACACGAGTGGAAAGTCTAATAGGGTTGCAGATGCTCTTAGTAGAAGGAAACTATTGCTGACAGAGATGCAGATTGAGGTGGTTGGGTTCAAGGAACTCAAGAATTTGTATCCAGAGGATCCTGATTTTGGAGAAGCTTGGAAAGCATGTAAAGAACCTGTTACTCTAGACAGAACGAAGTGGTTAGATTTTATCATTCAAGATGATATGCTATTCAGAGGGAGTCATTTGTGCATTCAAAGAAGTTCTATGAGGGAGAATCTCATCAAAGAGAAGCATAGCGAAAGATTGGCTAGACATTTGGTTCGTGATAAAAACCTTGCTTTGGTTAGTGAGAATTATTATTCGCCACAGTTGCGGCAACATGTGAAGAAGTTTGTATGGAGTTGCGGAGTATGTCAGATGGCGAAAAGAGTTAAGCAGAATACAGGATTGTATCAGCCATTACCTGTACCAGAGAAGCCTTGGGAGGATATCAGTATGGACTTTGTTCTTGGTTTACCGAGGACTCAGCGGGGACATGATTCAATTTTTGTGGTGGTTGACAGATTTTCAAAGATGACACATTTCATTCCCTACAAGAAGACTAATGATGTTGTTCATGTAGCAGAATTATTTTTCAGAGAAGTAGTGAGACTTCATGGTTTGCCAAAGACCATAGTTTCAGATCGGGACACTAAGTTTGTTGGATATTTCTGGCGTACATTGTGGAAGAAGTCAAAGACAGATTTGAAGTTCAGTTCATCACATCATCCACAGACTGATGGACAAACAGAGGTGGTGAATAGGAGTTTGGAGAATTTGTTGAGATGTTTGGTTGGGGATAAGCCAACAGGATGGGATTTGATTTTACCACAGGCAGAATTTGCATACAATAATTTTGTTAACAGGAGCACTGGTAGATAACCATTCCAAATTGTATATGGTAGTAGTCCCAGAAATGTATCTGAATTGAGGAAGATAGATAAAGGAGAAAGAAGTAGTGCTGAAGCTGAAGATTTTGCTGGAACACTTGAAGAACATCCATGGGGAGGTGAGGAAGCATATTACCAAGATGAACGCACAGTATAAGGCTAAGGCGGATGAGAAAAGGATGCATAAGGAAGTTCAGGTTGGAGATGAAGTCATGGTTCATTTATGGAAGGAGCGGTTTTCAGTTGGTACATATAACAAGCTGGAAATGAAGAAGTTTGGACTATGTAAGATACTGAAGAAACATGATTCACGAAATGCATATGAGGTAGAATTGCCTACTGAGCTAAATATTTCACCAGTGTTTAACATTTTAGATCTAATAGAGTATCATGAAGGAGGTGTTGAAGATGAGATCACAGTAGCACAGTGGAGTATTCCAGCAACTAGTTCAGACACTAAGGAGATTGAAGATATACTAGATAGTCTTGTTGGTAGGAGCACAAGGAACATGACATATGAAGAATATCTGGTTAAGTGGAAAGGACGACCTATTGAAGATTCATCATGGCTGACAAAGAAGGAGGTTGACCGTCTTGATTTTTCTCTACACACCTGAGTCGTGACAGGGTCACTTCTCAAATTACCCCGGGTGTCTGATGCAGGAGCATCTTGGGTGTAAGACCAATCTTGCATCACCCAAAAATATTTATGTTTTTGAATTCAATAACGGCTATCTTGTGTAGAGCTGCTATTTATGGAAACTTTCTATTTTTAGTAAGTTGGTCAGAAATCTAATAATGTTCTGATTTCACATATGGAGGTTCATCTCAGTTGTATCAGTCTCCCAGTAAAGTTTCATTGAAAGATCAAGTCTAGCTTTGAAGATTTTGAAGATTTTCGGTATTGGCAGTAGGGTACAGAAACTTTGAACTCAGTTTTGAAGGCTTTAGAAACCTCGGATAAGGTCAAGAATTTGGGTGACGGGCTTTTTCGCGAGTCAAGTCTGTAGAGCACTTCGTGGCCTTTCTGAATTGGTGTTGTAATAGTCAATCGGAGCAACTGGCAATGATTTATGGTCTTCGGAAGTTGAGCCACCTGAAATGGCAGAAAATAATTTTCCTTCAAAATTTCTGTTCGGGTTTCAAAAGTTATTTTGAGCTGACTTTGATGTAACAAATTGTAAAATAAAATAATTCTAAGTTTGGGCTAAATTTCTGGAACCTTCTCGAGTGGTGGAAATTGCCTATATAAAGAAGGGTCGTAGTGTTGTCTTAGGTAGTTTTGGGTAGTAGATCTGGGTAATAATTCAAGGCTTTGTCCTACAGAATATTGTAAGGGAATACCCACGTGGCTTTGCATATTGTAATTTTGAAAGTTTGTAATTTCACATTTGTGGAGATAATAAGAAGCCAATTTTCTGTTCTTGCATATTGTTGTTGTTTCTCTGTTTCTGTTATGTGTTTGTGGTATTAAGGGGAGCACCCTTCATCAAGTGGTATCAGAGCAGGAGTTCCTGAGTGTGTAAGCTGATCGCCGACTGTGAGACAATTTGCACTAGGACCGTGGTTAGGGATTTAGTGCGCATCGCGAAAATGCCTCTAGGAAGGGAACGTGGCGGAAGAGCTGGTGTTGTAACACCTGAGGTTAGAGCACTCCAGAGACAAGTGCGAGAATTGCAAGAAGAGATTCACAGATGAATGAATCTTAATGTCTGAGACGAAAGTGAGGATGAAGCAGAAGAAGAATATCAAGCGGGAGAAGTCAAAATTGTGAACTAGGAGGAAGAAAGACTTTTTCGGGCCATTTCCAAGATTGGGAAAAGACCTAAGATTGAGGTTCCTACATTTTCTAAAAATCTTAACCCAGAAGAATTGATCGACTGGATGTATGAATGTGAGGAATATTTTGAGTATGAAGATGTTGAGGATCCTGATAGGGTCAAATTTGCGAAGGCTAGAGTGAAAGGTCATGCGAAGATCCGGTGGTAAGAAGTTCAATTAGAGTGAAAGAGAAGAGGGAAAGATAAAATCACAAGATAGGATCGGATGGTTGATAAATTGAAGTGACAGTTCATTCCTGTTGATTATGAGCTTGACCTACTAAAGAAAATGCAAAGTTTGAAGCAAGCAGGAAGATCTGTTCAGGAGTATACAGAGGAGTTCTATCGACTCCTCATCAGAACAGGCCATGCAGAAGCTGATAAGGAGAAAGTTGCCCGGTACCTTAATGGGTTAAGGCCAAGCATTTAGGAGGAGTTGAATCTGGTTCGAATGAACAGTATTGAGGAGGCATACCAGTTTTCCCTAAAAATAGAGGAAAAGTTGAACAAGAAGTTCAAGAGCAGACAAAATGGAAGAGGTCATGGTGGACGATCTGGTGGACGGTCCTATGGAGGCCGAAATGAAGATTCAAAAAAGAAGGACGAGCCCAGTAGCAGTAAGAATCAACAACGAAACAATTCTAATCGTTTTCAAGATCAGAATAATAGAGATCAGAGAGGAAGGGGAAGAGGACAAGGATCTGGAAGAGGAGGCTTCCGTGGAACATATTTTCACTGTGGAGAAGAAGGTCATAGGGCATTTGAATGTCCTCAGCGCCAAGGTAGAATAGACAGGAGAAATGAAGGCCAAGCCAGAGTTGCACATGTAGATGAAGATGTCAGATCATCATATTCTGAAGATGCTGAAAGAGGAGAAATACTGATTAACAAAAGAGTCCTGTTGAGTGGTGAGAATTAACCTGAACAAAGGAGGAGCCTGTTTCGCACCAGGTGCAAGTGTGAGGGTAAGTGTTGTGATGTGATTATTGATAGTGGAAATACTGAGAATTTGGTGTCAGAAGAGATGGTGACGAAGTTGAAGCTCAAGAGACAGAAACACCCACATCCATAACGGATTGCGTGGGTACAGGATGACCACAAGGTCATGGTCAATGAACAATGCCTAGTGAAGTTCAAGATTGGCGGATACCATGATGAGGTACTGTGTGATATCATATCTATGGATGTATGTCATATGTTGTTGGGTAGACCATGGCAATTTGACAGATGTGCTGTACATGATGGTCGTGTGAATACCTTTTCCTTGACAAAGGATGGAGTGCGACATAAGCTAAAGCCATTGAATGACACAGAAGAAAAGGTATGTGGTAGTGCAAGAATAACTTTTGTTGATGGAGGAAATTTCCTAGATGGTATTTGGCATGAGCATGTATGTTTTTCTTTAATTCTAAAAGCTGGTAAAAAGGAAGTAGAAGATGTTCCTGTAGGAGTTGCAGATTTGTTGAATGAGTTTCAGAATATTGTATCTGATAATGTGTCTGATGTATTACCACCAGTCAGGAAGATCAGTTATCAAATAGACTTGATCCAAGGAGCGAGTTTGCTGAATAAGACAGAACACAGAATGACACTTGTAGAAAGTGAGGAGTTGAACAGACAAGTACATGAGCTGTTATAGAAAGGATTGATCCGTAAAAGTCTGAGTCCCTGTGCTGTACCAGCGGTATTAGAACCAAAGAAGAATGGAGAATGGAGGATGTGTACAGATTCTAGAGCAATAAACAAGATCACAATCAAGTACAGGTTTTCATTGCCAGGAATGGATAACATTATGGACTGTTTGAGTGAAGCTGTGTATTTTTCAAAGATAAATCTGAAGAGTGGATATCATCAAATTTGGATCAGACAAGGAGATGAATGGAAGACTGCCTTCAAGACAAAGGAAGGACTGTATGAGTGGTTAGTCATGCCTTTTGGGCTAACCAATGCACCGAGCACTTTCATGCGGCTCATGAACGAGGTTCTGAAAGAACTTCTGGGTAAATTTGTCATTGTTTACCTAGATGATATTTTGATCTTTAGTAAGACATTGGAGGAACATATGATGCATATTCATATGGTATTTGAGAAGCTGAGAGAAGAGAAATTGTTGATTAATTTGAAGAAGTGCAGTTTTGTGAAGAAAGCGTTAATGTATCTGGGGTTTGTAGTTTCAGGAGAAAGTCTAAAAATGAACACAGAGAAGGTGCAGGCTATCCTTGAATGGCCTACTCCAAGGAGTGCTACTAAGGTAAAATCTTTTCACGGTCTAGCTAGCTTTTACAGAAAATTTATCAAAAATTTTAGCAGTATTTGTGGACCCTTGACTAAAACAATGAGAGGGGATAGAAAAGAGTTTAAGTGAACTAATGGGGCAGAAAAGAGTTTTCAATTGTTGAAACAGAAAGTTACAGAACAACCTGTTTTAGCACTTCCAGATTTTAATAAGGTGTTTCAAGTAGATTGTGATGCTAGTGGTACTACAATAGGAGCTGTTATGAGCCAAGAAGGTAAACCTATTGCTTATTTCAGTGAGAAGTTAAATGATGCCAAGATAAAATATTCTGTTTATGATCAGGAATTTTATGCTATAGTTCAGGCATTAAAGAACTGGAGGCATTATCTGCTTCCTAAAGAGTTTGTTTTGTATATTGATCATCAAGCTTTGCAATATTTGAATAGTCAAGGAAAATTGAATCAAAGGCATTTGAAATGGGTTGAGTTTTTGCAGAGTTATACATTTGTTTTGAAACACAAGAGTGGAAAGTCTAACAGGGTTGTAGATGCTCTTGGCAGAAGGCAACTATTGCTGACAGAGATGCAGATTAAGGTGGTTGGGTTCAAGGAACTCAAGAATTTGTATCCAGACGATCCTGATTTTGGAGAAGCTTGGAAAGGGTGTCAAGAACCTGTTACTCTAGACAGAATGAAGTGGTTGGGTTTATCATTCAAGATGATATGCTATTCAGAGGGAGTCATTTGTGCATTCCAAGAAGTTCTATGAGGGAGAAGCTCATCAAAGAGAAGCATAGCGGAGGATTGGCTGGACATTTTGGTCACGATAAAATCCTTGCTTTGGTTAGTGAGAATTATTATTGGCCACAGTTGCGGCAAGATGTGAAGAAGTTTGTACAACGTTGCAGAGTATGTCAGATGGCAAAAGGAGTGAAGCAGAATACAGGATTGTATCAGCCATTACCTATACCAGAAAAGCCTTGGGAGGATATCAGTATAGATTTTGTTCTTGGTTTATCGAGGACTCAGCGGGGACATGATTCAATTTTTGTGGTGGTTGATAGATTTTCAAAGATGACACATTTCATTCCCTACAAGAAGACTAATGATACTATTCATGTAGTAGAATTATTTTTCAAAGAAGTAGTGAGACTTCATGGTTTGCCAAAGACCATAGTTTCAGATCGGGACACTAAGTTTGTTAGATATTTCTGGCGTACATTGTGGAAGAAGTTGAAGACAGATTTGAAGTTCAGTTCATCACATCATCCATAGACTGATGGATAGACAGAGGTGGTGAATAGGAGTTTGGAAAATTTGTTGAAATGTTTGGTTGGAGATAAGCCAAGAGGATGGGATTTGATTTTACCACAGGCAGAATTTGCATATAATAATTTTGTTAATAGGAGCACTGGTAGATCACCTTTCCAGATTGTATATGGTAGCAGTCCCAGAAATGCATCTGAATTGAGGAAGATAGACAAAGGAGAAATAAGTAGTGCTGAAGCTGAGAATTTTGCAGAACACTTGAAGAACATCCATGGGGAGGTGAGGAAGCATATTACCAAGATCAATGCGTAGTATAAGGCTAAGGCGGATGAGAAAAGGAGGCATAAGGAATTTCGGGTTGGAGATGAAGTCATAGTTCATTTGCGGAAGGAGCGGTTTCCAATTGGTACATATAACAAGTTGAAAATGAAGAAGTTTGGACAATGTAAGATACTGAAGAAACATGATTCAGGAAATGCATATGAGGTAGAATTGCCTACTAAGCTAAATATTTCACGAGTGTTTAACATTTCAGATCTAACAGAGTATCATGAAGGAGGTGTTGAAGATGAGATCACAGCAACACAGTGGAGTATTCCAGCAACTAGTTCAGACACTAAGGAGATTGAAGATATACTGGATAGTCGTGTTGGTAGAAGCACACGGAAAAGGACATATGAAAAATATCTGGTCAAGTGGAAAGGACGACCTGTTGAAGATTTATCATGGCTAACAAAGAAGGAGGTTGACCGTCTTGATTTTCTTCTACACACCTGAGTCGTGACAAGGTCACTTCTCAAATTACCCCGAGTGTCTAATGCAGGAGCATGCTGGGTGTAAGACCAATCTCTCATCACCCAAAAATATTTATGTTTTTGAATTCAATAAGGGCTATCTTGTGTAGAGCTGCTATTTATGGAAACTTGCTATTTTTAGTAAGTTGGTCATAAATCTCGGAATGTTCTGATTTCATATATGGAGGTTCATCTCAGTTGTATCAGCCTGCCAGTAAAGTTTCATTGACAGATCAAGTCTAGCTTTGAAGATTTTGAAGAGTATCGGTATTGGCAGTAGAGTACAGAAACTTTGAACTCAATTTTGAAGGCTTTAGAGGCCCTGGATGAGGTCAAGAATTTGGGTGACAGGCGCTTTCGCGAGTCAAGCCTGTAGAGCGCTTCATGGCCTTTCCGAATTGGGGTTGTAATAGTCAATCGGAGCAACTAGCGATGACTTATGGTCTTCGGAAGTTGAGTCACCTGAAATGGGGGAAAATAATTTTCCATCAAAATTTTTGTTTGGGTTTCAAAAGTTATTTTGAGCTGACTTTGATGTAACAAATTGTAAAATAAAATAATTCTAAGTTTGGTCGGCCCTTTGGGCTAAATTTCTGGAACCTTCTCAGGCGGTGGAAATTGTCTATATAGAGAAGGCCCGTAGTGTTGTCTTAGGCAGTTTTGGGTAGTAGATCTGGCTAATAATTCGAGACTTTGTCCTACAAAATATTGTAAGGGAACGCCCATGTGTCTTTGCATATTGTAATTCTGAAAGTTTTTAATTCCACATTTGTGGAGATAATAAGAAGCCAATTTTCTGTTCTTGTATATTGTTGTTGTTTCTCTATTTCTGTTATGTGTTTGTTGTATTAAGGGGAGCACCCTTCATCAGGTGGTATCAGAGCAGGAGTTCTTGAGTGTGTAAGCAGATCACTAACTATGAGGCAGTTTGCACCAGGACCGTGGTTAGGGTTTCAGTGCGCATCGAAAAAATGCCTCCACGAAGGAAACATGGCAGAAGAGCTGGTGTTGTAACACCTGAGGTTAGAGCGCTCTAGAGGCAAGTGCGAGCATTGCAAGAAGAGATTCACAGAGGAATGAATCTTAATGTCAGAGACGAAAGTGAGGATGAAGCCGAAGAAGAATATCAAAAGGGAGAAGTCAAAATTGTGAGCTAGCAGGAAGAAAGATTTTTTCGTGCCATTTCCAAGATTGGAAAAAGACCTAAGATTGAGGTTCCTACATTTTCTGGAAATCTTAATCCACAAGAATTAATCGACTGGATCAATGAATGTGAGGAATATTTTGAGTATGAAGATGTTGAGGATCTTGATAGGGTCAAATTTGCGAAGGCCAGACTGAAAGGTCATGCGAAGATCCGGTGGTAAGAGGTTCAATTGGAGCGAAATAGAAGAGGGAAAGATAAAATCACAAGATGGGATAAGATGGTGGATAAATTGAAGTGACAGTTCATTTCTGTTGATTATGAGCTTGACCTACTAAAGAAAATGCAAAGTTTGAAGCAAGCAGGAAGATCTGTTCAGGAGTATACAGAGGAGTTCTATCGACTCCTCATCAAAACAGGCCATGTAGAAGCTGATAAGGAGAAAGTTGCCCGGTACCTTAATGGGTTAAGGCCAAGCATTCAGGAGGAGTTAAATCTGGTTCGAATGAACAGTATTGAAGAGGCATACCAGTTTTCCCTAAAAGTAGAGAAAAAGTTGAATAAGAAGTTCGAGAGCAGACAAAATGGAAGAGGTCACGGTGGATGATCTGGTGGACGGTCCTATGGAGGCCGAAATGAAGATTCAAAAAAGAAGGACGAGGCTAGTAGCAGTCAGAATCAGCGAGGAAACAATTCCAATCATTTCCAAGATCAGAATAATAGAGATCAGAGAGGAAGGGGAAGAGGACAAGGATCTGAAAGAGGAGGCTTCCATGGAACATGTTTTCACTGTGGAGAAGGTCATAGGGCATTTGAATGTCCTCAGCGCTAAGGAAGAACAGACAGGAGAAATGAAGGCCAGGCCAGAGTTGCACATGTAGATGAAGATGCCAGATCATCAAATTCTGAAGATGTTGAAAGAGGAGAAACGCTGATTAACAGAAGAGTCTTGTTGAGTGGTGAGAATGAACCTGAACAAAAAAGGAGTCTATTTCACACAAGGTGCAAGTGTGAGGGTAAGTGTTGTGATGTGATTATTGATAGTGGAAGCACTGACAATTTGGTGTCAGAAGAGATGGTGATGAAGTTGAAGCTCCAGAGACAGAAACACCCACATCCATATCGGATTGCCTGGGTATAGGATGACCACAAGGTCATGGTCAATGAAAAATGCCTAGTGAAGTTCAAGATTAGCGGATACCATGATGAAGTACTGTGTGATATCATATCTATGGATGTATGTCATATGTTGTTGGTAGACCATGGCAGTTTGACACATGTGTTGTACATGATGGTCATGCGAATACCTATTCCTTGACAAAGGATGGAGTGTGACATAAACTAAAGCCATTGAATGGCACAGAAGAAAAGGTATGTGGTAGTGCAAGAATAACTTTTGTTGATGGAGGAAATTTTCTAGCTGGTATGAGGCATGAGCATGTATGTTTTTTTTTAATTCCAAAAGTTGGTAAAGAGGAAGTAGAAGATGTTCCTGTAGGAGTTGCAGATTTGTTGAATGAGTTTCAGGATATTGTTTCCGATAATGTGCCTGATGGATTACCACCAATCAGGAAGATCAGTCATCAAATGGACTTGATCCTAGGAGCGATTTTTCTGAATAAGGCAGCACACAGAATGACACCTGCAGAAAGTGAAGAGCTGAACAGACAAGTACATGAGATGTTACAGAAAAGATTGATCCGTGAGAGTCTGAGTCCCTGTGCTATACCAACGGTATTAGAACCAAAGAAGAATGGAGAATGGAGGATGTGTACAGATTCTAGAGCAATAAATCAGATCACAATCAAGTACAGGTTTCCATTGCCACGAATGGATGACATTATAGACTGTTTGAGAGGAGCTGTGTATTTTTCAAAGATAGATCTGAAAAGTGGATATCATCAGATTCAGATCAGAGAAGGAGATGAATGGAAGACTGCCTTCAAGACAAAGGAAAGACTGTGTGAGTGCTTAGTCATGCCTTTTGGGCTAACCAATGCACCAAGCACTTTGATGCGGCTCCTGAACGAGGTTCTGAAAGAACTTCTGGGTAAGTTTTTCATTGTTTACCAAGATGATATTTTGATCTTTAGTAAGACATTGGAGGAATATATGATCCATATTCATATGGTATTTGAGAAGCTGAGAGAAGAGAAATTGTTGATTAATTTGAAGAAGTGCAGTTTTGTGAAGAAAGAGTTAGTGTATCTTGAGTTTATAGTTTCAGGAGAAGGTCTAAAAATAGACCCAGAGAAGGTGCAGGCTATCCTTGAATGGCCTACTCCAAGGAGTGCTATTGAGGTAAGATCTTTTCATGGTCTAGCTAGCTTTTACAGAAATTTTATCAAAAATTTTAGCAATATTTGAGGACCCTTGACTGAAACAATGAGAGGGGATAGAAAAGAGTTTAAGTGGACTAATGGGGCAGAAAAGAGTTTTCAATTGTTGAAACAGAAAGTTACAGAACAACCTGTTTTAGCACTTCTAGATTTTAATAAAGTGTTTCAAGTAGATTGTGATGCTAGTGGTACTGGAATAGGAGCTGTTATGAGCCAAGAAGGGAAACCTGTTGCTTATTTGAGTGAGAAGTTAAATGATGCCGAGAGGAAATATTTTGTTTATGATCAGAAATTTTATGTTATAGTTCAGGCATTAAAGAAGTGAAGGCATTATCTGCTTCCTAAAGAGTTTGTTTTGTATATTGATCATCAAGCTTTGCAATATTTGAATAGTCAAGAAAAATTGAATCAAAGGCATTTGAAATGGGTTGAATTTTTGTAGAGTTATACATTTGTTTTGAAACACAGGAGTGGAAAGTCTAACAGGGTTGCAGATGCTCTTAGCAGAAGGCAACTATTGCTGACAGAGATGCAGATTAAGGTGGTTGGGTTCAAGAAACTCAAGAATTTATATCCAGAGGATCCTGATTTTGGAGAAGCTTGGAAAGCGTGTAAAGAACTTGTTACTCTAGACAGAACGAAGTGGTTGGATTTTATCATTCAGGGTGATATGCTATTCAGAGGGAGTCATTTGTGCATTCCAAAAAGTTCTATGAGGGAGAATCTCATCAAAGAGAAGCATAGAGGAGGATTGGCTGGATATTTTGGTCACGATAAAACCCTTGCTTTCGTTAGTGAGAATTATTATTGGCCACAGTTGCGGCAAGATGTGAAGAAGTTTGTACAGAGTTGTAGAGTATGTCAGATGGCGAAAGGAGTGAAGCAGAATACAGGATTGTATCAGCCATTACCTGTACGAGAGAAGCCTTGGGAGGATATCAGTATGGACTTTGTTCTTAGTTTACCGAGGACTCAGCAGGGACATTATTCAATTGTTGTGGTGGTTGACAGATTTTCAAAGATGACACATTTAATTCCATACAAAAAGACTAATGATGTTGTTCATGTAGTAGAATTATTTTTCAGAAAAGTAGTGAGACTTCATAGTTTGCCAAAGACCATAGTTTCAGATGGAGACACTAAGTTTGTTGGATATTTCTAGCGTACATTGTGGAAGAAGTTGAAGACAAATTTGGAGTTCAGTTCATCACATCATCCACAGACTGATGGACAGACAGAGGTGGTGAATAGGAGTTTGGGGAATTTGTTGAGATGTTTGGTTGGAGATAAGCCAACAGGATGGGCTTTGATTTTACCACAGGTAGAATTTGCATACAATAATTTTGTTAACAGGAGCACTGGTAGATCACCATTCCAGATTGTATATGGTAGCAGTCCTATAAATGCATCTGAATTAAGGAAGATAGATAAAGGAGAAATAAGTAGTGTTGAAGCTGAGGATTTTGTAGAACACTTGAAGAACATCCATGGGGAGGTGAGGAAGCATATTACCAAGATGAATGCGTAGTATAAGGCTAAGGCGGATGAGAAATGGACGCATAAGAAATTTCAGATTGGAGATGAAGTTATGGTTCATTTGCAGAAGGAGCAGTTTCCAGTTGGTACATATAACAAGCTGAAAATGAAGAAGTTTAGACCATGTAAGATACTGAAGAAACATGATTCAGGAAATGCATATGAAGTAGAATTGCCTACTGAGCTAAATATTTTACCAGTGTTTAACATTTCAGATCTAACAGAGTATCATGAAGGAGGTGTTGAAGATGAGATCACATCAGCACAGTGGAGTATTCTAGCAACTAGTTCAGATACTAAAGAGATTGAAGATATACTGGATAGTCATGTTGGTAGAAGCACAAGGAATATGACATATGAAGAATATCTGGTCAAGTGGAAATGACCACCTATTGAAGATTCATCATGGCTGACAAAGAAGGAGGTTGACCGTCTTGGTTTTCCTCTACACACCTGAGTCGTGACAGGGTCACTTCTCAAATTACCTCGGGTGTCTGATGCAGGAGCATCTTGGGTGTAAGAGCAATCTTGCATCACCCAAAAATATTTATGTTTTTGAATTTAATAAGGGCTATCTTGTGTAGAGCTGCTATTTATAGAAACTTTCTATTTTTAGTAAGTTGGTCATAAATCTTGGAATGTTCTGATTTCACATATGGAGGTTCATCTCAGTTGTATCAGCCTGCCAGTAAAGTTTCATTGACAGATCAAGTCTAGCTTTAAAGATTTTGAAGATTTTTGGTATTGGCAGCAGGGTACAGAAACTTTGAACTCACTTTTGAAGGCTTTAGAGGCCCCGGATGAGGTCAAGAATTTGGGTGACGGGCACTTGCGCGAGTCAAGCCTGTAGAGCGCTTTGTGGCCTTTCCAAATTGGGGTTGTAATAGTCAATCAGAGCAACTTGCGATGACTTATGGTCTTCGAAAGTTGAGTCACCTGAAATGGCAGAAAATAATTTTTCTTCAAAATTTTTGTTCAGGTTTCAAAAGTTATTTTGAGCCGACTTTGATGTAACAAATTGTAAAATAAAATAATTCTAAGTTTGGTCAGCCCTTTGGGCTAAATTTTTGAAACTTTCTCGGGCGGTGAAAATTGTCTATATAAAGAAGGCCCGTAGTGTTGTCTTAGGCAGTTCTGGGTAGTAGATCTGGGTAATAATTCGAGGCTTTGTCCTACAGAATATTGTAAGGGAATGCCCATCTGGCTTTGCATATTGTAATTTTGAAAGTTTGTAATGCCACAGTTGTGGAGATAATAAGAAGCCAATTTTCTATTCTTGCATATTGTTGTTGTTTCTCTGTTTTTGTTATGTGTTTGTGGTATTAAGGGGAGCACCCTTCATCAAGTGGTATCAGAGTAGGAGTTCCTGAGTGTGTAAGCAGATCGTCGACTGTGAGGTAGTTTGCACCAGGACCGTAATTACGATTTTAGTGCGCATCGCGAAAATGCCTCCACGAAAGGAACGTGGCGGAAGAGTTGGTGTTGTAACACCTGAGGTTAGAGCACTCCAGAGACAAGTGTGAGTATTGCAAGAAGAGATTTGCAGAGGAATGAATCTTAATGTCAGAGACGAAAGTGAGGATGAAGCCGAAGAAGAATATCAAGAGGGAGAAGTCGAAATTCAGAACGAGGGGGAAGAAAGACTTTTTTGGGCCATTTCCAAAATTGGGAAAAGACCTAAGATTGAGGTTCCTACATTTTCTAGAAATCTTAACCCAGAAGAATTGATCGACTGGATCAATGAATGTGAGAAATATTTTGAGTATGAAGATGTTGAGGACCCTGATAGGGTCAAATTTGCGAAGGCCAGACTGAAAGGTCATGCGAAGATCCAGTGGAAAGAGATTCAATTGGAGCGAAATAGAAGAGGGAAAGATAAAATCACAAGATGGGATGGGATGGTGGATAAATTAAAGCGACAGTTCATTCTTGTTGATTATGAGCTTGACCTACTAAAGAAAATGCAAAGTTTGAAGCAAGCAGGAAGATCTGTTCAGGAGTATACAGAGGAGTTCTATCGACTCCTCATCAGAACAGACCATGCAGAAGCTAATAAGGAGAAAGTTTCCCGGTACCTTAATGGGTTAAGGCCAAGCATTCAGGAGGAGTTGAATCTAGTTCGAATGAACAGTATTGAGGAGGCATACCAGTTTTCCCTAAAAGTTGAATAAGAAGTTCGAGAGCAGACAAAATGGAAGAGGTCACGGTGGACAATCTGGTGGACGGTCCTATCGAGGCCGAAATGAAGATTCAAAAAAGAAGGATGAGGTCAGTAGTAGTCAGAATCAGTGAGGAAATAATTCCAATCGTTTTCAAGATCAGAATAATAGAGATCAGAGAGGAAGGGGAAGAGGATAAGGATCTGGAAGAGGAGGCTTCCGTGGAACATGTTTTCACTATGGAGAAGAAGGTCATAGGGCATTTGAATGTCCTCAGTGCCAAGGCAGAACAGACAGGAGAAACGAAGGCCAGGCTAGAGTTGCACATGTAGATGAAGATGCCAGATCATCAAATTCTGAATATGCCGAAAGAGGAGAAATGCTGATTAACAGAAGAGTCCTGTTGAGTGGTGAGAATGCACCTAAACAAAGGAGGAGCCTGTTTCGCACTAGGTGCAAGTGTGAGGGTAAGTATTGTGATGCGATTATTGATAGTGGAAGCACTGACAATTTGGTGTCAGAAGAGATGGTGACGAAGTTAAAGCTCAAGAGATAGAAATACCCACATTCATATCAAATTGCCTGGGTACAGGATGACCACAAGGTCATGGTCAATGAACAATGCTTAGTGAAGTTCAAGATTGGCAGATACCATGATGAGGTACTGTGTGATATCATATCTATGGATGTATGTCATACGTTGTTGGGTAGACCATGGCAGTTTGACAGATCTGTTGTACATGATGGTCGTGCGAATACCTATTCCTTGACAAAGGATGGAGTGCGACATAAGCTAAAGCCATTAAATGACACAGAAGAAAAGGTATGCGGTAGTGCAAGAATAACTTTTGTTGATTGAGGAAATTTCTTAGCTGGTATCAGGCATGAGCATGTATATTTTTCTTTAATTCCAAAAGCTGGTAAAGAGGAAGTAGAAGATGTTCCTGTAGGAGTTGCAGATTTGTTGAATGAGTTTCAAGATATTGTATCCGATAATGTGCCTGATGGATTACCACCAGTCAGGAAGATCAGTCATCAAATGGACTTGATCCCAAGAGTGACTTTTTCGAATAAGGCAGCACAAAGAATGACACCTGCAGAAAGTGAAGAGTTGAACAGACAAGTACATGAGCTCTTACAAAAAAGATTGATCCGTGAGAGTCTGAGTCCTTGTGTTGTACCAGCGGTATTAGCACCAAAGAAGAATGGAGAATGGAGGATGTGTACAGATTCTAGAGCAATAAACAAGATCATAATCAAGTACAGCTTTCCATTGCCACAAATGGATGACATTATGGAATGTTTGAGTTGAGCTGTGTATTTTTTAAAGATAGATTTGAAGAGTGGATATCATCAGATTCGGATCAGAGAAGGAGATGAATGGAAGACTTCCTTCAAGACAAAGGAAAGACTGTATGTGTGGTTAGTCATGCCTTTTGGGCTAACCAATGCACCGAGCACTTTCATGCGGCTCATGAACGAGGTTCTGAAAGAACTTCTAGGTAAGTTTGTCATTGTTTACCTAGATGATATTTTGATCTTTAGTAAGACATTGGAGGAACATATGATGCATATTCATATGGTATTTGAGAAGCTGAGAGAAGATAAATTGTTGATTAATTTGAAGAAGTGCAGTTTTGTGAAGAAAGAGTTAGTGTATCTGAGGTTTGTAATTTCAGGAGAAGGTCTAAAACTGGACCCAGAGAAGGTGCAGGCTATCCTTGAATGGCCTACTCCAAGGAGTGCTACTGAGGTAAGATCTTTTCACGGTCTAGCTAGCTTTTATAGAAAGTTTATCAAAAATTTTAGCAGTATTTGTGGACCCTTGACTGAAACAATGAGAGGGGATAGAAAAGAGTTTAAGTGGACTAATGGGGCAGAAAAGAGTTTTCAATTGTTGAAATAGAAAGTTACAGAACAACCTGTTTTAGCACTTCCAGATTTTAATAAGGTGTTTCAAGTAGATTGTGATGTTAGTGGTACTGCAATAGGAGCTGTTATGAGCCAAGAAGGTAAACCTGTTGCTTATTTTAGTGAGAAGTTAAATGATGCCAAGAGGAAATATTATGTTTATGATCAGGAATTTTATGCTATAGTTCAGGCATTAAAGAAGTAGAGGCATTATCTGCTTCCTAAGGAGTTTATTTTGTATACTGATCATCAAGCTTTGCAATATTTGAATAGTCAAGGAAAATTGAATCAAAGGCATTTGAAATGGGTTGAGTTTTTGTAGAGTTATACATTTGTTTTGAAACACAAGAGTGGAAAGTCTAACATGGTTGCAGATGCTCTTAGCAGAAGGCAACTATTGCTGACAGAGATGCAGATTGAGGTGGTTGGGTTCAAGGAACTCAAGAATTTGTATCCAGAGGATCCTGATTTTGGAGAAGCTTGGAAAGCGTGTAAAGCACCTGTTACTCTAGACAGAACGAAGTGGTTGGATTTTATCATTCAGGATGATATGCTATTCAGAGGGAGTCATTTGTGCATTCCAAGAAGTTCTATGAGGGAGAATCTCATCAAAGAGAAGCATAGCGGAGGATTGGCTTGACATTTTAGTCGCGATAAAACCCTTGCTTTGGTTAGTGAGAATTATTATTGGCCACAGTTGCGGCAAGATGTGAAGAAGTTTGTACAGAGTTGCAGAGTATGTCAGATGGCGAAAGGAGTGAAGCAGAATATAGGATTGTATCAGCCATTACCTGTACGAGAGAAGCCTTGGGAGGATATCAGTATGGACTTTGTTCTTGGTTTTCCGAGGACTCAGTGGGGACATGATTTAATTTTTGTGGTGGTTGATAGATTTTCAAAGATGACACATTTCATTCCCTACAAGAAGACTAATGATGTTGTTCATGTAGCAGAATTATTTTTCAGAGAAGTAGTGAGACTTCATGGTTTGCCAAAGACCATAGTTTCAGATCGGGACACTAAGTTTGTTGGATATTTCTGGCGTACATTGTGGAAGAAGTTGAAGACAGATTTGAAGTTCAGTTCATCACATCATCCACAGACTGATGGACAGACAGAGGTGGTGAATAGGAGTTTGGAGAATTTGTTGAGATGTTTGGTTGGAGATAAGCCAACAGGATGGGATTTGATTTTACCACAGACAGAATTTGCATACAATAATTCTGTTAACAAGAGCACTGGTAGATCACCATTCCAGATTATATATGGTAGCAGTCCCAGAAATGCATCTGAATTGAGGAAGATAGATAAAGGAGAAATAAGTAGTGCTGAAGTTGAGGATTTTGCAGAACACTTGAAGAACATTCATGGGGAGGTGAGGAAGCATATTACCAAGATGAATGCGCAGTATAAGGCTAAGGCAGATGAGAAAAGGAGGCATAAGGAATTTCAGGTTGGAGATGAAGTCATGGTTCATTTGCGGAAGGAGCGATTTCCAGTTGGTACATATAACAAGCTGAAAATGAAGAAGTTTGGACCATGTAAGATACTGAAGAAACATGATTCAGGAAATGCATATAAGGTAGAATTGCCTACTGAGCTAAATATTTCACGAGTGTTTAACATTTCAGATCTAACAAAGTATCATGAAGGAGGTGTTGAAGATGAGATCACTGCAGCACAATGGAGTATTCCAGCAACTAGTTCAGACACTAAGGAGATTGAAGATATACTGGATAGTCGTGTTGGTAGAAGCACAAGGAACAGGACATATGAAGAGTATCTGGTCAAGTGGAAAGGAGGACCTGTTGAAGATTCATCATGGCTGACAAAGAAGGAGGTTGACCGTCTTGATTTTCCTCTACACACCTGAGTCGTGACAAGGTCACTTCTCAAATTACCCCGAGTGTCTGATGCAGGAGCATCCTGGGTGTAAGAGCAATCTTGCATCACCCAAAAATATTTATGTTTTTGAATTCAATAAGGGCTATCTTGTGTAGAGCTACTATTTATGGAAACTTGCTATTTTTAGTAAGTTGGTCATAAATCTTGGAATGTTCTGATTTCACATATGGAGGTTCATCTCAGTTGTATCAGTCTGCCAGTAAAGGTTCATTGACAGATCAAGTCTAGCTTTGAAGATTTTGAAGATTTTTGGTATTGGCAGTAGGGTACAGAAACTTTGAACTCAGTTTTGAAGGCTTTAGAGGCCTCGGATGAGGTCGAGAATTTGGGTGACAAGTGCTTGTGTCAGTCAAGCCTGTAGAGCGCTTCGTGGCCTTTCCGAATTGGGGTTGTAATAGTCAATCGGAGCAACTGGCGATGACTTATGGTCTTCAAAAGTTGAGTCACCTGAAATGGCAGAAAATAATTTTCTTTCAAAATTTCTATTCAGGTTTCAAAAGTTATTTTGAGCCGACTTTGATGTAACAAATTGTAAAATAAAATAATTCTAAGTTTGGTCGGCCCTTTAGGCTAAATTTTTGGAACCTTCTCGGGCGGTGGAAATTGCCTATATAAAAAAGGCCCGTAGTGTTCTCTTAGGCAGTTCTGAGTAGTAGATCTAGGTAATAATTCGAGGCTTTGTCCTACAGAATATTGTAAGGGAATGCCCATGTGGTTTTGCATATTGTAATTCTGGAAGTTTGTAATTCCACATTTGTGGAGTTAATAAGAAGCCAATTTTCTGTTCTTGCATATTTTTGTTGTTTCTCTGTTTCTGTTATGTGTTTATGATATTAAGGGGAGCACCCTTCATCAAATAATCTAGCAACCATGATTCTTACCCACAAATATAAATTTAAATAGAGTGGATTGAATGAAAAGTTAAATTATATTAGACGTTAATATTTTGTTAAGAATCGTATTCAAGATTCTATTTCCAATTACAAAACTTTTTATTTAAGATAAAAAACAACAAAATTTAAATACAGTTAAAAAAACATCAGGTAAAAGTCCCACAAGTTAAATGTTCAGTTAAGAAGCCAAGAAACATTTGTTTAACATTCATGTAAATATAAAATACATAATCCAGTGTAGATCATACCCTCATGCGAAGCGTAACTAAATCCTAAAATTCATCCTAATCAGGAGCACAATTAAATAAATAAATCCACGTTGCTAAGATAAGGAGGACACACTTAACCCACAAAACAAAAAAATTGAAATCCATAATTCAAGCAAAACCCAAAATAGAAACTTTTAACTTAGGGTGAGCCGCTGGTTAGCTAATGACTGCGAGGGGCGAGGCGGGCTCAAGCAGCCAATGCGGGCAAGCTTATGCCAAGTTCAACTTTTCATAAAAGAAATCAGCTGATAAACAGTTGTCTCGAGTTGGCATGAATGAAGCGGCTCTCCTCATCTTGGGCTCTTTTCTTTGGAGCGCTCTGCCTTGATTCTGGATTCTTTGCATTGATTACCCGGATGGATGGGAGAACAGATGGTGTTATCCAATGTTTTGTCAAACCTTCACTGTCACTCAAGGACAAGCTGGTTCCTTTGATATATCTCAGTCAAAAGAATACCTAAACAAGAACAGTTGAATTAAAAAGGTCCTAAAGCTAAAATAGAAAACAAACAAAAGAATCTGAAAGCTGAAATCTATGATTCACACAAGACACAAAACAATCTGAAATGACTTATAAACAGTTTACGGACCTAAAATCCATAATTCAAGCAAAACTAAAAATACTAAATGTCTTAACTCAAGGTCATATTCACAAGGATCATTAAACAATGTTAAAAGACATCACAAAATAAGCTGCGAGAGATGAATTCAAAACCAATCAAAACAAACTGACATGCATAGTTCAGGTAAACCCAAAATAAGAAACGTATAGTTAAAGGCCTAATTCGAGAATAGCAAAAAAGAAGTACTAAAATCCCCCACAAAACAAACAATAAGAGACGAGTGGATCAAATAAACCATCAAAAGAAGCTCAACTCCATAAATGACATAAACCTGGACATGCGAAATGTCAAATTAAAGGCATAATTCTTCAAGATAAACAAATACTACTATTAAAACCCACAAACCAAAACATGATCAAAAGAGCCTTCAATCCTTACTTCTTTCAAAACCCACATTAAAAACGTTTATTTCAAGACTCCATTCATCAAGATCAATAACCATGCAGGCATGTAGAAGACATCTTTTATCCACCGACAAAAAAAACCCAAACCACAAAGAAAAAGAAAGTAAATTACCTACAAAAGACTGGATGCACAATTGTTGTAGTCCCTGATGAGCCCTGAGTGTTAACACGAATTTCATTCTAATTTATTGTAGTCTCGGTCTTGGACCTCTCTGCCCTCTGATATCTATCCATGTTTACCCTTTTTCCCCTCTTCCTCCAAGAATTTGCACTCAAATCTCCAACCGTAAGCACAATTTGATGTTGTTATTTGAGGAGTTGGAAAGGAAACAAGAAAAAGCACCTGAAAATGTTACCAAAGGAGTCTTTTCCACTTCCCGGACAACAAATCAGAAATGAAATTTGAGAAAGCTATGGAAAATTCTGAATTTCAGAAAATTTTCTATTTACAACAAAAGCAAATTGTAATACAATTTGTCAAATAATTACTGCCCAAAACATCATCTATCCAATCTTTCATCCTTAAAATCCTTTATCTGTGGGCAGTTACTAGGGTTTCAATAAATTGGAGGCCATCGAACCTCGGTGCAAAGGCTTCCTCTGTGCTTTCGTTTTTCGCGCTTTCAGGCTTTTGCCCCTGCAAATTGAAATCCGTCGTTATTTAGGTCCATAATTCTCTCTAATGGACTAGAAATTCCAAAACTTTGCGAAAAGGGGAAAAACAGGGGACGAGCTTATAACTCACCGCAGGGCAGGGTCCTTGACTTGGATGTCATGATCAGTAAAAGACGTCAAAGTCATGGCAGACGCAGCAGATGTGAACAGTGCTACAGGTCGCTTCATTGTCTTGGAAAAGAAACACAGAAAAATGGAAACAGATCTGCCAAAAATTGAAGATTCTTCCTACAATTCCCCTATAAAACCCAGGACTCCGAACGCAGACAGATCCAGCAAAGCACAAAGCGTACTAAATAGCCGCTGGAGAAACCAGATCTGGCGATCCCTAATCTCTCTGAGCCTGAAAACTTCCTCTCCCCTAATTCCGCGAGCCTAGAACAAAATACATAAAATTTCTGGAACAAATAACCTTTGAAGACGAAATGAAACCTCTACATTTTTTATAAGCTTCAGAACACGAAAAATTTAGGTACAATTGCCACGCCATCTGTAAATCGTCATGCAATAAAATATCTGGTTACATTTGTGTGATGTGGTTCATGGGTAGATTTTCTGCGAAGGACACCGAATCAAATTTGATGCCAGTTACTCTGAAAACAACCAATGGCCAGGATCATTTCAATGGTAGTCATTTTTGTCTACAACTGTTTCAACCGTCCGATCCAAATTTTTGTCTGAGCCATTTCATAGGAAACGCCTACGGCGTAATTACATCTTTCATAAGTGCAATAGACATTCACAACCTCAAAGTTTTAGCTTTAATTTATTCTTTGGTGGAAGAACCCAAGCCAATTATAAATTTGATACAACAAATTCCATTAAACATAACTACCCAATCAACATTGGATTCCTAAAGAAAGTCCCATTAAAGAAAAGATAGTAAGCATCATGGGACAATTTGGTTAGATTTGAATATGGCACCATTCCTAGCTTTCCTAAGTTCTACGAAAAATATTTTTTTAAAATTTGATCAAAAATCATTAAACAATAGAAATACAAATACATCAATGTCAAGTGCATAAATTTTTGTACTAAGCTTATTTTATTTGTTGCTTAAGTGCGAAAATTTGGTGGAAACCTACAAATGGTTGAGCCTCATGAAATAACAAGATAATGTTTCATGGAGCATGACTATCATAGTGTTTAGAAGATACGCATTTTTTTGTCAAGGTAATTATTAGAGGGTAATTTTTAATTTTTTTCAATGAAGTTAGTTTTTTCTTGTTTCTTTTGATTGCTTTCTAATCTTGCGAAGGAATAATAGATCATAATCATATTCATCATCAACCTATCATAAAATTGACAAATATAAATTTCATATTTTAAAAATATATTTAACAAAGACTTTTTATATTTTTATATGTATTGAATCAATATGAAAAAAAATAAACAACCAGACAAAAATTAAAAAATTCAGTCACAAATTCTATGTTAAAAATGTTTAGAAATTAAAGAAAAGAGAACACAACAAGAGCATGTGCTCTTCATGACTAATACCATGAACAGTTTAATATCATAGGACTACGACAAAGGTATCATTATTAAGGTACATGAATGTTCATAATTTTTAACTAAATGTAGCAATAACATATATCCTCTGCATTCTCCTTCCCATCACATCCGCATCCTCATATCTAAAGCAGCTTTCTGCTTTTGAGGGCTTCAACATCATCTTCAACATCATCTCTGAGACGCAAAGTGGAAAGCCCTTGCTCTGCCGCCTCTGTATTGCTCAGAGAATTTCTCGCATTCCCTTCTCTTCTCAACAGATCATCGGTGGCCCATGTCGACCTGGGTAAAGAATCCCTGCATATATCTTTGCGAGCCCCCCAAATGGTGCTGCAACTGCTCCTACTACAGGATAACAAGCGATGGCTCCCACAAACGATGCATACTCTCGGCAGAAACGTCAGGTACCCAACTACACGCTGTAAAAGACCTTCCACAATATTCTTAACACCATCTTCATCCTCATTCCTCTCAGGAGCGCTCGTGATGTAATTTTTGATGAGCTGTGGCAACAGTGAAGTCAGCCCCAAAGACGTCTGGGTTTCGACTCCCTCCTGAGAACAAACGACCCTTATTTCCTCTTCCAATTGCACTCTCACCTTTAGCGCACAGCTATTCACAAGCCCAATTTTAGAAATCTCATCATTTCCTTGCAAGAAGTCTTGCACTGCAACTTCAAATTCGAAACAGGGAAACGGTCTCTCCATCTCCAAGACCTCAACTTTACACCACTGAAGCAAGTTTCCACCATTCACGGCCGCCTGTGCCACGCCATTCCATATCTCTGTAGCAGAAAAACTGGCGGCCCAGACTTCCTCTGTAATAATATTCTGCCGAGGGAAACAGGCCCGTGGTTCCATGAGTTCAACAAGAAAATTCGCAGTCGCTTCTGCAGCCTCCTGAGTTGCCTCTGTGGCTGTCTTGCATGCCGCCGCCATGATTTCGGCATCTACAATTATCCACCACCACATAACAGTTTGAGGCCGAGAGAAGAAGCAGGAGCAGGCATATAATTTATCCAGCAATTTCTCCACACTGAAGACAGACCTGATGTACGTCTGGAGCGCCACAACCAGAAGCTTCAATTTGGGTTGTAAATGAAGAGGGGATTTGGATTGCTTGAGTTCGATGTTAGTGAAAGTGTAATCTGTGGAATTGGGCAGGGGCCGGGCTTCAACTGACCACGCCAGCCCCTCCATTTGCATCTCGATAACCCCACATCTGACGACGAACTTATTGGAGTGAACTGAAGCCCTAGAGCTCCGCCATTTGGCGATTTCAATTTCCAAATCCAATTCGTAGTTATTGCCGCCCATGTTAGAAACTCAAGTAGATTATAATTGTCCTCCTCAGAACTTTGCAAGACCACAATCTGTGTGCTTGTTTTTAAACAATTTGGTTATAAGAAGATTTGGCCCTTCTTGTCCGTTGCATTCTACTTTCTTCGCAGGATGCAGGAAATTAAATACAGGTTTCCAATTTCTCTAGCCCTCCTTGCAGTCCAATCCATTTAGTTTTCTTAGCAATATCCAGGAAAAGTATTTACATTTTCTTTTCCCGTTCCTTCGCAATGGCTAGGAAATTGTGAAGCTACCCCTCCAACCTTTCCTTACGGCATCCTCTTTTACCCACCTTCACATCCCTTCGTCTTCTCCTTCCCACTTGTTCTTCAACTTTCTTTTCTTCATCCTCTCCCTCGCCTCTTGTCCTTTTCCCTTCCCTACCTATTTCCTTCTTGCTACCTTTTTCGTATTTCTATTTTGATTTATCTTGTTTTTTCATTTTCATACATAAATATTTAATTATAACATATTTTTTCATCATTTTTATATTATTATTTTTATTTTTTATAGAATATTATTTTTAATAATTTATTTCTTTATTAAATTATACATACACTTTATTAGAAGCAAATTAAATTTAAAGAGAAAATTTTCATATTGCAATAAAGTTTTTAAAATATTCAAATTCTTAAGCGTATTTACGATTTCTAGATTTTTGTTCTTATCATTTCATTCTACTTTTTGGTGATATCTAAGAAAATGATAACTAGAATTGCTTAAACTTTTTCTAAAATTTTAAGAAATTATTTTACTTATACATAAAGAATGTGTATAATTCAAGCATAAATCTAAGTCATTAATAGAGTTGGAATTTGGAAGTACTAGATTTGTAATAAATGATATGAAGAATGATTAGAATATTTAGTTGTGGAAATAATCATGAAGAAACCAACATGTCTCTTTTGTAAACTCGTTATCTTCTACTTATTTTTCTTTCTTACAATCACAATATTATTAGGAAAATAATACTTCTCCAAAGCTTCCCTTCTAGCTCCAATTTTAACAACTCCTAAGTAAAAAATTTATTAATTCTTCTTTCTTGTCCATCCCAATAATGTCCCCAAAATAGAATTCTCATGGATCTCTTCATGTCCCAACTTATACTCTTCATCCTAGAAGACATCTTCTCACTTTTCAATTCGCACTTCTACAACCCATACACAAACTTGTTAGAGACAATACCCTCTATAGTTACAGATACTCCTTGAAACAAATTGACTCTTCTTATCCTCTACTCGATATACTGGTTCCTGGAAGACACCTCTCCTTTGTGCACCTTCTACCTAGCTTTAACCTCTACTATAGGATCACTCACTTTACAATATTTCCTTCACACGTCATTCTTCTCTATTTATAAATATATTATAGAAGAATATATTTATCGTTTCACAACCAACCAACTCACTACTTCATGGAAACCTTTATTTTTCAACTCATTTACTTCACTTTATACCAACAATCTTCTAGATCTAATACCACTTGATGCAGGTAGGACAACCTTTCTAGATCACCCAATCTCCCAACTACAACATGAATTGAATTTCTTTCAAATACTCAAACAAACAAAATGCCCATTTTTTTACAATACAAAAAAAAACACTCTTGCTTCCAAACACAAAACTCAACAAAGGTACAAGAAAACACCATTTAACTTTTTCTTTTCACAATCGCAGAAAGATTTTGCAATACAAATGATTAAATTCAAAGTAACAATACAAAGATGGCCCTCTTATTGTCTTGTATACCACTGAAATATGAAGGAAAGACCCCTCCATGACTTTTGCAACCCCAAAACTTAAAACACACAAAATAAGCAGAGACCCTCTATTAATTAGCAATTCTCAAATTGTGACCATGTTTTATCCTCAATAAGCTGCTTTAATATATGAACTTCTCATGGCTCTCCTTATTCACACACAAAATTGGGTTTATATGTAACCCAAGCCTTCTCTAATTGTCATGCATACTCCTCTATACATGTCCACTACTCAAATCTACTTATTCTTCTCTACAACAAATCACACAGCTCTTCACTGCATCTTTTCTCCCCTATCTAATAATCCACTACTCCCTTCTCATCACACCTCCTAATTTGTGTAGTCTAACTTTAACATCCCTTGATGGGAAATTTTACTCCCATTTCCACTCTATTCCTGCACACATTTAGCATGCTGCTTCTACTTCTTTTCATGTAGCCCTCTATCTTTTCATTAATTGTTACCATAAAAATCTCTTATGCAGCCCCCTGAATTCCTTATATGTTTAGCGCCTCGACTTCTACTTCTACTTGGGTACCTCTTTCTGCCCTCTCTATGTACACATAGCCCCTTCCTCTATCGTTGCTAGTTCTTTTATATCTTTACACACTCCTTCACATTCTTAGGAAAATGCATCTTATCATTTCTTGTTTCACATTGCCCCTTGCTTTTTTCTTTTCTTTTCTAAAAAAAATTGAACTTTTCTTCTTTCATGGCCTCTCTTCCCTTATCCATTTCAATGAAAACCTAGCACCTTGGGGTCTTCTTGAAAACTGACACAGGTTTAGAAATTTGGTGTTACACCTGCCAATTGCTTTGAAGGAAAGTTTCTAAAACCTTTTTAATAATTTTAGTTTGTGCATTTATCTGATAGTTGCATACCATTAGATAACGTTTCCTTTAAGGCCTTCTATCAATAGTTCACACATCTCATCTATGCTTTTGTATTTGCATATATGACTACCAACACACTCACAACTACAATGCCTGAAAAAATTATCTAAGGCATTTCATTTCAATTCATTAGCTAATTGATGAAGGTGCATTCCAATCTATGGTACCCTTTCAGTTTCCTATTTCTCTTGTACACATTTGATAATGTCATGCCTTCTATGGTGCCACTCAATGGGTAAAGCATGGAAGTTGAGTCAATTTCAACACTTGTCAACACATTTATTTGAAGCTTCTAGCCTTGCCAACAAATCCCTTTT